>CP025656.1:15947882-16031227 GCA_003576665.1 Ipomoea trifida | reverse complement strand
ATATATATACACTAGTTTACCCGTGCGATGCACGAACAAAATTATGTTATTATAAATTTAAATAAAAAATTTAAAAAAATATAAATATTTTAAAATGTACAATATAATAATATAGTTGTATTCCATATATTTGGTTAAGTATCTGTTTTCATTATTTTTTTTTTTTGAGAAGAAGTATCTGTTTTCATAGCATATAAAATTTTAATTTTAATTTTAATTTTTTAAAATTAATAGTGTCTAATTAATTATGTACACATTTAGATAAATTTATAGAAAAAAATTTACATAATTAATTTCATTTATTCCTAAGTGTATTTCGTATATATTATAATTCAAACCATATGAATAATAACTAAGAAAATTATATTTAAAAAAAAAAGATGTAAATTTTAATTTTTGTATTAGTAAATTTAAATTCTAGTTCGATGCATTTCCTAATGATTGGATAACACGTCATATATGCAAACAATATTTATTAATATGTACATAGGCAAATTCTGCAAACAATATTTATTAATATGTATATCGGCAAATTCTATAATATAATTTCTGTAATTATAATATATATTGATGGGTTTATAATTAAAATAATCACATTTAAAAATTATACAAAGTTAGCATTTTCATTTTGTATGATTAATATAGTGCATAAATATATGTATTTTATTTTTTTTTAAATAGTTATGAACACACATTTTGTTAATTTTATAATTCCATTTTCTTAAGTATATTTCATATTTGATTACTTATAATTAAGGAAATGGATTTACAAATTAAAAGAATTTAGTTTTTAAGTTTGTATGAATTAATATAGTCCCTAACTATATTACACATTTAGGCATATTTTTGAATTTTTACTTAAGCGTATGAGTTTAGACAATTTTAAAATAAATTTTCTTAATGAGTAAGCATTGTAGCAATTAATTTTTGTTTTGGTTAACTTGGCACGTGAACTACGGGAAAACGTGTTACCACACTCTTATGAAACTAACAATAATTACGTTATTAACTTAAATAAATTTATTTTGAGCTCCTAATATTTAAATAATCCATACTATTAAATTTGAAATTTTTTTATAAGTTATCATATTTTATAAAAGTTGTATAATTTTTTTTTAAATGAATGCAATAATATTTAAAATTGTCATTAGTCAAATATAATGCTGAAACTTTAACAATCAAATTACTATATGATGTATAATAATATATTTTACCTTTCACATTTTTAAACTTTAAAAATCAACATCACATGGATAAATTTATATATAGTAGTAACAATTTCGAGACTATTTTTAAAAGTTAGATGAAATAAAAAAAAAATTGATATGTAACAATGGTTTAATAGGTATGTATTATAGTTAAATGCAATCATTAACTTTTAAAAGTATAAAAAATTGATATGTAACAATGGTTTAATAGGTATGTATGCACTTTTATAACAATTTCGATAGTATGTACATGAAAGGTAATTGCAAGTTTTTTGATGTTGTTAATCAAATACAACTGCATCCAACCTTCATTATAAAATTAACAACATAAAATCTAAAAATATTTTAATAAAATATTACTGTGCATAACGATCTTTAGAACCCCATAAGGAGACTATCTCACTCTTTGGACATAAGCACCCCCTACTAATCAGCATGAAGAAGATCCAGCAAAGCCCTTGATGAAAATAAATAAAATGATATTATAAAAGAAATAAATACATACATAAAGCTAAGAAATGAATAACTACCATTCTGTATAAAATAATATTCGGGTTGTTGCTCGTTGATTCTACTATTAGAAAAACAAATAAACATCGTTGACTCATAATTATCACTCTAACAAATTTAAAAAAGTATTATTAAAAAAGTGAGAGTCATAATGAATATTTTGAACTATACTTACAGTAAAACGTAAAAGAACATTGTGGAAGAAGGGATTAGCAGTTTAGCACGATTCGAAACTCCCAAATGGGTATTTATAGGTTATTTGAGTTAATTGTCAAAATTTATTAGATTGTTAAATTTGGTAAAATAAAATTATTGCAGCTAATTGTAAAGTGATACCAAATTAACAATGATTTAAGTTTAGTAACGTCAAATTATATTTTGAGCATAAATCATTACCGTTATTTTGAGTCTAAATCAATACAAATATGAATCACTCACCTCAATTTAAATATAGAATTGATATACGTGTGTGTGTGTAAATTGTTATACTTTAAATATAGAATTAAAAATATATATCTAAATTTGAATCAAATAAAAAAATTTCAATTTTAATTTTTTAGTTGAAATTAAAAAAAATAAAAAATTAAATTAAAATTAAAAATATCTATAATATTAAAATATTAAATTAAATATATTATTTCAATTATATGTAAAAAGAAAATTTTGGTAGAATTGTATATACAATTTTTTTTAAATTTATATACCAAATTTAATATGTAGTAATTAAGGTGATTGGTGTTAATTAAGTTGATTAGGGTGTAGTATTTATTTACAGAAAGTATGTAAATCTATATGGAATGATGTGTAGTAGCTTAGGGAATTAATAAAGTAAATTATGAAAAGTAGGGTATAATAATATATTTAGTGTAATATAATTTTTTTTGGTCGAATATGCATGTGGAACACCCAAACTTGGTCGAATATAAAGTAATTTTTTTTGGTCGAATATATTTAGAAAATCCCAACATTTGTGCATACATGGCACCTTCCTTGGATGCCGTGGTTGTGGAAGTCCGAAAGCTTGGGAAAGAAGCAGCCCAGAAGGCTTTGCCGGCGGCACGGTTCTCCGGCTAGCCAAGGACGAATATTAACAAAGAACTCTGCAAAGTTTCAATGTGTGTTCTTTGAAATGAAATGAAGTCTCTAATTATAGTGGTGAGACTGTGAGACTCTCTTGCTCACACAGACTTAGTTCACTGGTTCAATAAACAGTATTTGAAATAAGAGATCAAGATTCAAAATTCAACACTGGCAATATGGTGTGCATCGACATTTAGCCCTGTCTATTCAGCTACTAAGTTACCATTATTTACATCCTCTTACATACTCTGTCGAGCAAAGGTCAGGAGGTCCTTAGGGTTGTAGATTCTACCTTTGGGAAAAGAGAATATAAAACTCCCACTATATCTCAAACTCTTTGAAATTTATCAAAACCAATAATTAAATATTTAAGATAAATATCAAGAATTATCCCTAACGAATCTTTGTGTCCAAGTTCATGATTCTATCACTATATTTGAATTTTATTATAATTATTTATATTCAGATATAATATAACTTAGCCAAATCTCAATTGGATTTGATTAATTGATTAATTCAATAACTCAAAACCAAGATTATTTGGTTAATAAAATCAATTTAATTATATCTTCAAAAAAAATCAATTTAATTATTTTATTTCAACACATTTTCATGGTCCAATTAATTAAATTGACCCAATAGCCCATCTAAAAGTTAGGCCCAATTTGTGGTTTTGAAAATTTCCTTGTCTACATGACTAGTAAATTATATCATGCACCACGGTGCACATAGCAATGTGCACCACGTACCAAAACCACGTCGTTTTGAGCATTGTAAATTAATCATTCGTTTTTTTGGAAATCACGTTTCCCGTTTCGCCCGGTGTCTGTATTTATGTTAATATTCTGTGTATTTCAGGCAATCATTCTGCGTATTCTAGGCAACCGTTCTGTGTATTCTAGGCAACCGTTATGTGTATTCATATTAGTAACACATGTTGTGATGTGTTTGTGCATTCGAATGTTTAGGATGATGAGTTATGTGTTTGTGTCAATATTCTGTGTATTCATGTTATTAACACAGGTTGTGATGTGTTTGTGCATTCGAATGTTAGGAGGATGAGTTCTGTGTGTTTGTGCATTCGAATGTTAGGAGGATGAGTTCTGTGTATTTTGTGTCAATATTCTGTGTATTTTGGGCAAACATTCTGTGTATTATAGGCAAACGTTCTGTGTATTCTATATAATGATTATGTGTATTATAGATAATGAATTCCCTGAAGTCATTCGCGTCAACTAACATCTGTGTATTTTGTGTCAATATTCTGTGTATTCTAGGCAAACATTCTGTGTATTCTAGGCAAACGTTCTGTGTATTATAGATAATGATTATGTGTATTACAGATAATGAATTCTCTGGAGTCATTCGCGTCCGCGTCCACTAACACCAAAACGACGTCGTTTTACGTACGTGGTGCACATTGCTATGTGCACCGTGGTGCAGGGTATAATGATTGCTAGTTGACTACACTTGCAATTTAAATTTTAAATGTAAAAACCTGTATTTAGAATATTAAATGTCAAAACTATGAACGCTCTTGAATTTATAGTAAAAAAGGTAAAATTTGATCAAATTTGATATGAATGAAGGTATCAATTAAAATTTTGTTGCAAGAATATTATCGTGTAGGAGGAAGGATCTTGCCGTTTTAAAATTTAATTGTTGTTTGTCAGTAACTGTTGCCTATTGCAAATTGTCAAACCTATTCAAACAACAACAAAAACAATCTTGTTTGTTGATGATGATGTTGTTATTGTTATTGTTACTGTTATTGTTATTGTTATTGTTATTGTTATTGTTAAGTGTTGGGGGCTTAATCTATATGCTAATTGTCATAAAGCATGGCAACATGCATGCTTCACAATCATTATATTGTACATCGTGATTCATATTATAAGGTCGGTGTACTATTAATATATATATATATATATATATATATATATATATATATATTTAAATGTGTACTATTAATATATATATATATGTTCAATTTTAATATATTAAAAGTTTACTTTTAATGTACTGAATGTTTAATTTTTAAATAAATTATTCATTTTAATGTATTGTATATTTATTTTGTTATATATTTAGAAATAAACTTTTAATATATTAAAAATGAACATTTATCAATTGTTAACTTTTCCATTTGAATAATGGTCTATAATATAATTTATTGTATTGCGGCAATACAAGCTGAAGCTTCATCTACAACTACTATATATATTATATTAAAGTTTTTAAATAAATTGGGCTCTCCTTTCAAAAAAAATAAAAATAAATTGAGCTCCCAAAATTTTGGAGTCCCGTGCCATGACCTAAGTGCACATGCCTTGTATTGTTTCATCAAGTGAATTGCTATATCATTTTTCTTTGGAGTGCACTTTATATAACATCATATAATAATTTATATAAAATTAGATTTGTTAAAAAAAAAAAAAAGGGAAAGAAAATAATAAGACAAGGGAGAGAAAAAAATCACCATCATTTACCTTCTTTTTTTTTCGACCTCTACATTTAAAACAACATGTTATGTTCACAAAATGAATTTTAAGGGAATATGCATGTTATTCCATAAGGAATGAAATAGGCAAAAAAATAGCTTACTCCAGAAAACAATGTTACCGAGAATAAAAGACATTAACAAACAACGGGATAGACATGTTACCAGAAATATCATTTTATCTCAGACCTATTCAGTGAACCAAATGTACTGAAAGAGTTTTAAAAAAAAAATCAAAATGTTACAAAGAATGTAGACAATAACAAAGAAAAAAGAGTTACACATTTATTCGTATTTTCAACAATAATCAATTACCATATTAATTGAAGTAATTCATTAACTTAATTAATTGATTTCACACGTTCAGTTTCTTGTATAAATATGGGAAATTGGGGCTTGAGAAATCAAAGAATTCATTAAGCCAATTAATCTTTTCTTTTATATATCAAGTTTAAAACTTTCCCAATGGCAAAGTTCTCTTCATCTATTGCATACGCGATTGCCATTGTTATTCTTTTTTCATGTACGACTTCATACGTAGGAAGAATTTATTTTATTTTATTTTTAATCTTTCATTGATTTTAATTTATTTTATTTTTAAATGTTCAATCTTTAATCCTAAATATTCAAAATGTCTTCACTTTGAAATTAAGTTTACCAAACCTCATCATATTCTATTCAAAACATTTTAAGAATAAATTGAAGTTACGGATAAAAAAACAAATATTACTCCGTACTATAGTTACGTTGATGGACTAAAATGAAAATAAAGAGTTAATTTCTTTTTAGTCGTAGATTTGTAAGTGGTAGTCTACTTTTAATCCTATTTATTACAAAACTCTCATTTAGTCATAGTATTATTGTAGTATGAACATTTTTTATCACCTATCAACAAAACAGTTTAAATTTGGTTAAATACAAAGGTATTTCGGTCTTCAATTATGATTTTTAAATAAATAAATAAATATTAAAAAAAATAGCGGGTCAACCTACTTTGTATATTAAAAAAAAGGATCAAAATCTCATTATATTTAACAATATTTCAACGATTTTGTTGATAGAGAACCACAAATTGCCATGTCACAATAATACTAAGACTGAGGGTGTGTTTGGTTCGCACATGAGAATCAGAATCGGAGTGGGTATCAAATACTTGGTAATGGTAAAAATGAATTTTGGTGAAAATATTTTCCATGTTTGGTAGTAGGGTGAAATGAGAATGATTATTAATAGTTGAAAAAACGGCTGGGAAGGAAGCTAGGGATGAAACCCTTATTTTATTAGGAAATGTGTTTTGCGATTAAGGAGTAATCAAAACTCATTGTAGTGTTATAAAAACCTATCAACCAAACAATAGCAATGACCTTGATACACATTTCTAATAGCTAAACCTGTCAACCAAACACATCATAAATGTGATCGAATTTTATGATAAAATTGAACTAAAAAGTGAACTACCATTTATAAATCTAGGACCAAAAACGAAATTAACTCTAAAATAAAGTCTAAGAATTATATTATTGTTTTCAGCTCATCATAATTTCTTTGCATAAATAATATTATATTTTAACCATTATATGCTTAGTGGTAAGTTAAACCCATTTCCTTTTAGTAAATTTCGGTATGTATTTTATTAATAAAATCTTAATAAACAAACATTTTAGATATGGCGAAATAGAATGAAATGAATATTGAATATTTAAATTGGTATTCATATATATATATGCAGCTGGGTTGATGATTCCATCAAGTGACGCTAAAGTGTGTGAGTACCGCAATTATCGTACAGTAGGACATTGCTACTTCACTTTCGAATGTTTGGACACCTGTCGCTTTGAACTAGGAGCGAATGCGCAGCACTATTGCCCATCTTTTGGGTCAGAATATTGTCAATGTAAACAGCTGTGCTAAATCATCATTAAACATATGATATTAATTTATCTTTCCTACATACATTCAAAACTTCATTACTGAATGTTGTAAAATCCATTATTGGGCAGAAGAATTATTTAATCAAATATTTAGAAGGGTAGTTAAAATTTGAAATCTTTGATGAAAAATGAAAAGCTGAGTATAGTAGTACCTTATTCCTCTAGTCTTTAATTTCCCTTATAATTTTCCAAAACGATAAGTTAGGGAACATGAAATATGAGGCATACAGTAGTCATATTTCACATAAGGGCATCCCCAATTAAGATTTCTGGTTTGGTTTTTGAGGAAGCTAAGCTTATGTGGAGGGGGAAGGTGAGGAGTGGAAGGATTTAATTTGGATGCACACTGCAAGCACTTGATTTTTTGCAGTAAAGTGGGCCTCACCACAACGCCATTTGTGGGGTATGAGGTGCAACTGCCCGTGCCCATAAATCTATTTTTTTTTTTCAAATTTGTTTTTCTTTCTCTTTCCTCTCATCTTTCCTTTCCTAGTCATACCTGTAAAAACTACTCAAAAACTAGACCTGGCAATTCGTGTATACATGTTCGTTAACGGGTCGACACGAACACGATAAGGCTAAAACACGGGCACGACACGTTAAGGTTAACGGGTTCAAATTTTTAACACGAATACGAACGCGATTTATTAACGAGTTAAACGGGTTGACACGATAAACACGTTTAGTTAACATGTTTCGGGTCATGTCGACACGAAACTCGTTTTAATCCGCTAAACCTATTAATATATTAAAAGAACTAAAATTTAAAATTAAATTATATTTTAAAAAAAAATCTACAATTCAATCCATCAAACAAAATAAAAAAATAATCAATTTATAACATCCATAAAATGATAATATAACATCCAAAAATCATAATTAAAGAAGGTCATACTAATTTTTAGAATAAAATTGAACACAATAAAAATTCAAATTTCACATTGTTGAACATCAATAATTGGTATAGGATCTTGGTCTAATGTAGTAAATTCATCATTAGTCATGTTCATGATATCTTTTGTAATCTCATTCATGTCAATGATTTCTTAGCGGGTTATAAACATGTTTGTGTAAACGTGTTAACACAATAATATTAACGAGTTAAAAACGAGTTCTTAATAGGTTTAACGGGTTGACCCGTTAAGACACGAAACATAACGGGTCAACCATTAACGATCCAGGACACAATAAGACTACTACACACTAACCCGTTATTTTCGTGTTCGGTCTCGTGTTGTGTTAACGGGTCTAAGTCTATCAAAAACTACAACTATTGCAAATGATCTAACCAACCCAACAGACTAATTACTAATATAATAATTAACTCTTTAATTCATGTAACTGATGTAATGGATTAATCACTAATGTATTGATAATTAATCATTTTAATCCCGTATTGAAAGCCAGAGATAGGGAATGTAAACCTCAGGTCGGGTCCTATTCTAAATCGCAATCACCTATCACAATATACGTTATTATTGCCTTATTGGACTAGACTCTATTGTACATTATGGGCTAACTTTAGTTGAATATTAATAAATATTGTAACATTACTCCCACTAAAAAAATGAATTCGGACTTGATTGATTCAAATTAAAATGCTAAATAGCGAATTAAAGATTAGAGAATTAAATCAATGTATAGAGTAATTGAGATGCACAAAAGTGTCCAAATGCTATTGGACTTACAGCTTTGGCTTGGACTCCACTCTCGTGGTAATTCAAGTCGAAATCACACAATCATATATTCTCCTTAACACCAAAATACCCTCGTAGTGGGTATCAAGCGTGCATGTAAGCATGTGGCTAATGTACAAGCTCTACTTTCCTAGCAACAAAGACACTCCAATTTCAAGCATATGACCGGGATCCAACGATCATATACTAGAAAATTGATTTTAGAGGTAAGATTTGTGTGAGAGGGTATCCTCACACCAAATATCTGTAATCTCAAGGAGTGGACCAGAAGGGTGTCAAATAGTAAGTTGTCTGAGTACAAAAACATGTCAAGTTTTTAGAAGTTAACTCAAACGATTTGGTTGAGAAATCTCATTGAAACAATCAAGTAGCAACCAATGAATAATCGAAGTAATAAGCAAAGGTAAAGAAAAGAGTTTGGACTAGGCTAACATTTGCATAGATGCTATGGGGTGTCATAGGATTTGAGATCATGTTAAGATTTAGCAAGGATCAAGAAAGAGACAACAAAGGTGTCAATGTCATTCTTGTGACCATTGGACTACGGTCTACGTACCAATTAGCAATGAATCTCACTCTCATGAAACAAGAGACCAAACAAAGCCCAAGCACACAACAAGAACCCTAGCTAATGCACTACAATATAATTCCCCCTAATTCAATTAGGACCATATATATTAGCATCAATAACAAAAGCAAGCTCAATCCAAACCCCAATGGAAAATCTAGCTATTCATGATTTGACTTGAAAAGGAAAAAAAACTATGAAATTTTATGTATTGAAAGGACAAATGAAATTAAAGAAATTGAACTGTAAGTAATGAAAACATAGCTTTGATCCAATGCAAATTGAAGATACAACATACAAATTTGAATTGAAGTTGTAATTGAATTGAAATCTAATCTAACCGTATTTTAAGTGGAAAGAAGCGAGAAAGTGAAAATCTAAAAGTACAGTTCTCCTAAAAATAACTCCTATAATCCCATTTTAGAGCAACTAGAGTCATGCAATTGGCCTAACAAGTATGCAAATAGCAATATATATATCAAACTTAATATGATGGGATAGGAAAAAAAATTAATCTAGGTAATTAAGCCAAATTAAACATGTTACCTGTTGTTATGCAGTCAAGAATCCCATTATAACCATGAAAAACTAGCTATAGAACATTCCACCATGCGAAAACTGAGGAATGAGGCAAGAGTTTGAGAGGGAGGAGTTGAGAATAAATGTCATGGATAGAAGACACAACAATTATGATAAACGTTTGAGATGGGTCAAAGGTAAAGAAGGTACCTCCAACTTGGGTGCAACATTGATTATGAAAGAATTAAATATAAAAAAAAAAAATTTAAAGACTTAGTCTAGATATTATGTTAGACTAAATATAACTTGTATACAGATTTTTGAAAACCGTTATATCATGTATGTCATTTCTATAATGTAAATATTGTATCATACATATTTATTTTTAAATACTACTGACTGACCTTCCATATGGAAGAACTATTTCGTACCACTAGACCATAAGATCATTGGTCCGTACAAATATATTATTTTAGAAGAAGTGTTATAAATGCACATTAAAAGTTCTCATTATCATGCCATTTGACTGTGAGGCATTGACTCTAGATTATATATGCGTGTAATATGTGGTTGGTTGGGGCGACGTAACAGTGCGACGTCTTCTAGACGGTCCATCTCGGGTCAAGAAGACCACGCTATTCTGGTCAAATCTACGTTCTCTACAAGTTCACCATTTTCGACTTCTGGATATTGTCATTAAATTTCTCTTTTTTGTTTTTTTTTTTTTTATAATTATAATTTTCCTCTTATTTTACTAATCTAACCACGAAAAATCACGAACAGCACGTGATTTTCTTAATTATTTTTAATTCTTAAATAATTGAACTGGATGGAGTGCTAAGGATATTTTATAGTTAAAGATTCTGAGTTTTCTTGGTTTCCGGGCCCCACCGTTGGCTGGCGTCGCTTCGTCGAGACTTCCGGAATTAAATATGTTACTAAAAATAATATTATTTCCCAACTGTTGTTTTAATTTATAATTTTAGCATATGTTTATGATATGATTGGTCCACCACTTCATCTTATTCTAGGTTGAGACAAAAAAAACCTCTAGCCATGAGTCCATGGCCAAGGTTACTGCGTGTTTCAATTTTGTAGAAATTAGGATGCAGTAGGTAAAGCAATGACATTAAAATTAAATAACATATTTCATCTCAACTAAACGATTAATATATATATATATATATATATATATATATATATATATATATATATATATATATATATATATATATATATATATATATAAGAGATCAAATGGGAAAGGTCTTACTGAGTTAAATTTTATATCATTGATTTTGTCTAAATCAAACGTCCAGAATAAAGAAAAAAAATGTAATGGCATTATGATAATTTAGTGAGAGTAAGTTCAATTTTTTTTTCTGCATTATTTTTGTTCTTTGGATGCATAATAGTTCCTTCTTCGAGCGCATATTGTTTATTCTTTGAATGCATAATTTAGAACTTAAGGTACAAAAATTTAGACCATTGGTGCATTAGAACTTAAGGTGCATAAATAACAAATATTTTATTCATAATTAGTATTACATTTGCTAGTATAAGTTTTACATTTACATATTGATCCGACTCGATTCATGGACAATGATCCGTGAGATGGTTTTACACACACATTTGTACCTAAGATTAAATGGATAATTGTACTATACATTATATTTTAGATATATTTTATGTTTAACAGTTCGAATAATTATAATTTAGTAATAATAATAATAATAAGATTCGGACAATCTACTAGCACCAATTACAACAAAACTTTATATTTCTAGTTAAAAAAACTACTTAAAATATTATAATTGGAGTTATTACTTCAATTGCGATTCCTCCAATTGAAAATGCATATTGATAAAGGTGAGGTTATCATAAATAATTAATTTGGATATTATGCTTAGGTATATGACAATTACAGTTATCAAAAAGTAGTGCATGGGTATGCAAGATAAGGCAAATTATACCATAGACCATAATCTATATTGAAAAGTGTATTTTTAAAAAATTTCACGTTTAGATAGTATACTAATAATGAACTTGCACTATACTAAAAATGAATTTGTAATACATTAAAAATAAATTTTTATATGTTAAAAATGAACTTGTATGTTAGTAGCAGTTCTTATATCGTGGACCGCGGTCCACAATGCATTGTGGACCGTGGTCCCAAAACGACGTCGTTTCAGTAAGTGGAGACGGAGCCCGTAATTGACACTATCGTTCATCTCAAAAGATACTGCCTTACATTTGTTTTGATATTATCGAATGAAACTGTAGTTATATCGAAATGTAATTGTAGTTGTGTTGAAATAATGTAACTACAGTGTATATGAACTGATACTGAATAACAGTTTCACATTTGTGTTTTATATTATCGAATGAAACTGTAGTTATATCGAAATGTAACTGTAGTTGTGTTGAAATGTAACTGCAATGTATATGAACTGATACTGAATAACAGTTTCACATTTGTGTTTTTATATTATCGAATGAAATTGTAGTTATATCAAAAATGTAACTGTAGTTGTGTTGAAATGTAACTGCAGTTGTGTTAAAATGTAACTGAAGTTGTGTTGAAATGTAACTGCAATGTATATGAACTGAAAGTGAGTGGCGCGAATTCATCCGTATGTTTTCATTAATCAAAACAACGTCGTTTTGATGCGCAGTCCACAATGCATTGTGGACCACGGTCGACGATATAATTTGCGATGTTAGTAGCTTACCTTGTAAATTGTAATGTGAATCATAATCCATAGTCTAATGATTTGTAAGATAATTTGTATAACCAATTAATAAGAAAATATATAATGTGAGAGAGTTCATGATTAATTAATTTATTAAGTCTTTGATATTATGCTCCTCATTGTCAGATATCTGAGAATTGAAGTTCGCTTTAATTTGTTGATAATATTTAAAGGGAGTCCATGTTCTCATGCATAGAAATTAGTTTATCTAAACTCCAAGAAAAATTAAGTATTATTAAAATGGATATCAATTTATTTTTCAATCATTTCTTAAACTTCAGTATTAAAACAACTAGTAAAGAATAATTGTAGAATTAAAAATGCAAAATATTTTGTATTAAATAAAAATAAAATAAAATAAAAACAATGACATTGTGGTCTAATGACAAGAAGAAGTGACTCTTCCAAATGGATATCATGGGTTCGAGGGTTCGAGCCCTAGTGGGGTGTGTTTCAGTAGATTGTGAAAGTAGCTATGAACACAAATATTATATTGTAACAGAGACAGTAATACTCAAAAAATACAAAAAAAAAAAAAGAAAAAGAAAAAGAAAAAAGGAATAATACAAGAATGAATATTAAGAAATAAATTTATTTAAGGGAATTTAGTGTTACTCACAGATAATATAATTCCTTCTCCTAAACTCATGGTACTATGCCAACTTGTCAAGTAAGTAATGCTGAGATAAAATGAAAATGTTAGAGGTTTTCACGTGAAATACTTTTGACTTGATCAAAAGGAAATTAGGAAATTTTTTTAAAAAAAAAATTAAATAAATAATGATTGGACGGAGTCAAGGGTTGATACCCAGAAGGCAGAAGTTGCCAAGCAGCCCCATGGCCCATATCAAATTAAACGCCGGCTAGCGGACACAGAAAATAATATAAACTTTTTATGATTAAGAATTATAATGTCACGTGAATGCCCCTCCACGGTTCTTATATTAACTTTGTTAGGCTAAGTGGCTAGCTAACTAATAAGCATTAATGAATTTATTAGTTAATGACTAATTAGTCAAATTTTAAATATGAAAGAATAATTACACTTTAACATGTATATAAGTGAAGTTTCTTGCCAAGCACCTTGTGCTCAGATGACATGTAGTGAGTTCGAGCCTCAGTGGAGGCGAAAATATAGATGAACAGATAGTACAATGTAATAGGGTCAGTTGTATTTACTAATTAGCAAGAGTACATATTAAGATGAGCTTGTTTACAGTTAGTAGTGACATTGAATTTCACAAGAGAGCACGGTTTAATTACATGGAGTCCAAGTTGTAATTTTTCGAATCGAATAGTTAAATTGATACTTCGTTATCGTCATTGTTGCAAAAATCAACCCCATAGGCGTTAGGCGTCCCTATGCCGAGGCAAATTGCTCCCTAGGCACCCTACTTAACGCCTAACTCGGCCAAGTTGATGGCCGACTTTGGCCGAGTTAACTCGCCCAACTCGGCAGAGTTAACTCGAGTCGGACTTGTTAATTTTTTTATTATATTTATATATATATATAAATATGACATACACCCATACACATGCACGATTTTTTTTTTTTTTTGTTTTTATAGGTCGTCACCTAGGCACCACCTAGCGCCAATCTATCGTTTGACTAACGCCTAGCGCCTACTGCAACCATGGTTATCGCACGTACACAAATAATCATCATAATTACTCTACATCATTATTAAGTTGGTCCCTCATTACATAGACCAACTAGCATGAAATTAAACCCTAATGAGAAATTAATATAATAACAATAGTTTATGGGCCAATTTAGTAGCTAGCAATAATAGCAATATATTATATTAATAACTAAAGGCCAAAAGTGCTTTTAATCCTACACTACATATTCGTGTACTATTTCAAATAAAAATAACTCCCATAATTTGCATTATTTGTTACATTAAAATCCCTATTCCAATACTGCTCTTTGTTTATGATTTTAATGATTAAAATAAGAAAATAAGAAATAAAATGTATTATTTTTGTCACATTTAAATCCGTACCATACTTAAAGTAATCATCGTTCGCAGGCGAACAAGCCGGTCCAATTAAGTAGCAAAGTGTTAGCCATAAAGATTTTTTCATTAAAGAGCAAAATGCTAATCATATTGACTTTTTCATATAAGAGGGGGTTTAAACTCCCGACCTTTCTTAAGAGACAAGAATGCACGGCCACTGGTACCATTAAATAAAATGTATTATTTTTAATAGGTTTTCACAAGATATTTAGCTAGATAGGGACAATGGTCTAATTTTTGAAATAAAAGGGACTCAGATGTTATATATGGTCAAAATCATCAAGAGATTGAAATGAAACAACTGACAAGTGCACAAAAAAACTAGTAATAGTAATTGAAAAAAATAATAAAAATTAGGCAGGTTCTACGCAGCTAGCTACCCACAACTAGAAGGTCAAACAAGGGTGGCATCACTATTTCTCCCATAATTCTGTACATCTAGAAGGGCGCTGTATATTGATGGGCAAAATATACAATACAACAAAATAGAAAACTAGAATATATAGAAATGGTGGAAAATTCCACGTTGATTGTTTGAAACCCCCTTAGCCGCCCCTCAGAACACAGATACTTTATAAACACCCCCCTTTCCCCTCCGCCATAGTCAATCCACTCTGCTCCTCATTCATTCTTTTGTTCTTTCAATTCACCGGGAGAGAAAAAGGCAAATAAAACTCTGAACAAAAAATCTAAAAGGCAGGGTTAAGTTAACCTAAGATTTCGGTGATCTGAGTAAGGTTAAAGATGGAGCCAGCGGATCTGGGAATACTGCGAGGAGGGAGCTTACGAGCTAGTCTGGGAGGGAGCATGAGAGGGAGCTTAAGAGCAAACAGCAATTCAATATGGAGGAGCACTGGAGCAGAAGTGTTCTCCAGATCCTCTCGCGATGAGGACGATGAAGAGGCCCTGAAATGGGCGGCGCTGGAGAAACTCCCCACCTTTGATCGGCTCCGGAAGGGCTTGATCTTCGGCCCCGACGGACCTGCCGCGGAAATCGACATTAACAACCTCGGATACCAGGAGAGAATGGCCTTGCTCGATAGGCTCGTCAAGGTTGCTGATGAAGATAACGAGAAGTTCTTGAGTAAACTCAAGAACAGAATTGATCGGTACACTTAACTCTCTGTTTTATACATAATTTACCTGACTCTGAAGAATTCAGAATGAAATAATTTTTACTTTTATTACAGAGTTGGGATTGATATGCCCACCATTGAAGTGAGATACGAGCATCTAAATATCGAGGCAACAGCCTACGTAGGCAGCAGAGCTTTGCCCACGTTTATCAACGCTTTCACTAATATCTTTGAGGTAATTATTAATTAAACATTATATATAATTTCTACTACTAATTACTAAAAATTAATCAAAATTGGTTTTTACTGAAACTGATTTCCATTTTATTTGTGTCCTAAAGGATTTGCTCACCTCCCTTCACATAACCAAAAGCAAGGCAAGGAAACTCACTATTCTCAACGACGTTAGTGGAATCGTCAAACCATGCAGGTAATTAATTGCTTTTCACTAAACACATTAAAGTCCTCAAGGTCAGGTCAAGTCAAGTCCAGCACCCTGTTTCTGAAAAACGAACTAATTTTAGCGTAGTAATAAGCGTTTGATCTGACTGTTTTCTCGGGTGATGTTACAGAATGACACTGCTCTTGGGACCACCCGGGTCGGGGAAGACGACCCTTCTATTAGCCATGGCCGGAAAACTTGATAAAGACCTGAAGGTGAGCGGGAACGTGACGTACAACGGGCACAAGATGAACGAATTTGTGCCGCAAAGAACAGCTTCTTACATCAGCCAACATGATCTCCACATCGGAGAAATGACCGTTAGAGAAACCTTGGAGTTCTCTGCTAGGTGCCAGGGCGTCGGATCCCGTTATGGTTAGTTTCTCTTCGATTCTCCGTTTGTTTGGTTAAATTACAGAAATTTTTAATATGTTTTTACTGGTGTGAAAATTTTCAGAAATGTTGGCGGAGCTGTCACGCCGAGAAAAGGCTGCTAACATTAAGCCAGATCCAGATCTTGATGTCTTCATGAAGGTAAGAGATTAATCGTGTTTAATCTCATTTTATTAGATAAAATATAATTTTTAATAATATTACGGAGTATTACTAACTAAAATGTTATTATCAATTTATTTAATATCATTAGGTCCCACATAACATTAATTGCGAAGAAAATATCTCTTATCCTAGATAAATTAATTACGAGTCCAACCATGTGATGTGGAAAAAGATGAGATCAGAGCGTATAAAATTTTGTTTTCTTAAGGCGGCTAAGGAATGAGGATTAGACTTGACATAAACAATATTAAAAAATTTTGTTTTCTTATGCTCATTTTCACGATTTATTTGATGATGTATTATTGGAAAAAGACAAACTAGAATATTACCCGTTATTTAACGATAATTTTTTAGTATATAATATTATATAAAATATAAATGTATAATTTATGTATGAGTATGGTATAAAAATTAGATAATGATTTGTACTGTTGAGTGTTGACCATCCAGCAAATAGTAACGTTAGTTTTTCATGTGAATTCAGGCCGCAGCTACAGAAGGGCAAGAGGCAAATGTGGTCACTGATTATATTCTCAAGGTAAGCATTTGGATATATAATGAAGAGAGCATGAGTATGTAATTAAAACACAAAATGGTAAAACTTTAATCAACTCCATCTCAACTAATAAAAAACTGATAATTAGATTACACTTATTCTTAACATCAAGTCCCTTATCACTATGCCAAAAACTATGACTAATAACAAAGACCTAACTTTATTTTCTTATACTGCTATACATTTTTTAGAATTAGAGTATCGGGCTTGGCTCTTTATCGACCTCTGTCCAGTAATCCCTTAGTCACTTAATGCTAGACTGCCCAGTAATCCCCTTAGCCACTTAATGTTAGACTTGAGGCCTCCACCCAGTAATCTCTTTAGTTACATGATGCTGAATTTGATCATCAATCTCTGTCCAGTAATCTTCTTAATCACATGATGCTTGACTTGACCATTTACGGGTCTCAGCCGTCTAATTGAGTGTTTGTTTGTGCAGATTTTGGGACTGGACATATGTGCAGATACAATGGTGGGAGATCAAATGCTGAGGGGTATATCCGGTGGTCAGAAAAAGCGTGTGACCACCGGCGAAATGATCGTGGGGCCGGCAAAGGCACTTTTCATGGACGAAATCTCCACCGGACTGGACAGTTCCACCACATATTCCATCGTCAACTCACTCCGGCAATACGTCCACATTCTCAAGGGAACCGCCGTCATTTCCCTCCTCCAACCCGCGCCCGAAACCTACAACCTCTTCGACGACATCATTCTCCTGTCCGACGGCTACGTCGTCTACAACGGCCCCCGTGAACTCGTCGTCGACTTCTTCGAATCCATGGGGTTCCGGTGCCCCGACAGAAAAGGCGTCGCGGATTTCCTGCAAGAAGTGACGTCAAAGAAGGACCAACAACAATACTGGGTGCGCAGAGATGAGCCGTACAGGTTTATAACCTCAAAGGAATTCGCAGAAGCATACCAGTCTTTCCATGTCGGGAGAAAATTAGCAGAGGAGCTATCAGTCCCGTTTGACAAGACCAAAAGCCACCCCGCCGCTTTAACCAAGGAAAAATTCGGGATTGGAAAACGGGAGCTTCTCAAAGTCTGCACCGAAAGAGAATATTTACTGATGAAAAGAAATTCCTTCGCTTACTACTTCAAATTCTTCCAACTCGTCATCATAGCTTTGATCACAATGACTCTGTTCTTCAGGACTAAGTTGAACAAAGACGATTTGGTGAACGGAGGGTTATACAGCGGAGCTTTGTTTTTCGGAGTTATTATGATTATGTTTAATGGAATGTCTGAGGTTCCTATGACAATTTATAAGCTGCCAGTGTTTTATAAGCAGAGGGATCTCCTGTTTTTCCCTTCCTGGGCTTATGCTCTTCCATCCTGGATCCTTAAAGTCCCCATCACACTGGTTGAAGTCGGGCTTTGGGTGTTCATCACTTACTATGTCATCGGGTTCGATCCAAACATTGGCAGATTGTTCAAGCAATACTTGCTGCTCATCATGGTGAACCAGATGGCTTCGGGTTTGTTCCGCTTCATTTCATCCGTTGGTCGAACCATGGGAGTTGCCATGACATTCGGAGCCTTCTCGGTGCTTCTCCAAGTCGCATTGGGTGGATTTGTCCTCGATCGAAGTATGTATATCACACTCTTAGTTTCTCCTTATATAAATTAGCCTAAGCTGATAGTTGGACTGCACATTTATGTTTATATATTATTTATGCTCTCAACAGTCTTGTTATTCTGAACTGTACTGAGATGTTGTTGTGTTTCAATGTTGCAGATGATGTGAAGAAATGGTGGATTTGGATGTACTGGTCATCCCCATTGATGTATTCTCAGAATGCTATTATGGTGAATGAATTTAAAGGACACAGCTGGAGAAAAGTATTCGTAAGCATATCTATCTATCTATCTGTCTATTTGTATGACTTGAAACTTAACTTAGGAATCATGTTTTTGGGATCTAACCAAGTAATGTTTCATTATATTTGTGCAGAACACCACAACTGGAGAACTTCTGGGAGATGCAGTGGTGGAATCTAGAGGATACTTCGCGGAATCGAAATGGTACTGGATTGGATTTGGAGCACTCATTGGATTCACAGTTGTTTTCAACATCAGCTATGCTTTAGGCCTCCATTTTCTTAACCGTAAGTATTAATTAGCCCAATAGTTTTTGCTTGAAAACATTAGATTGCGGTTTGGTTTGGAGGCTGATAAACTATATAATCTCTGCAGCATATGGGAAGCCCCAAGCTACTTTACCAGATGATGATGAAAATGAAAACGATGCTGGGAGGCAAGGCGGAGAAAACGCCGCTTCTGAGGGCGCTGAGCCTAAGCAAAAAGGAATGGTTCTTCCATTTGAACCGCATTCCCTTACCTTTGACAACGTTGTGTACTCCGTCGACATGCCAGTGGTAACTAAAACCTTCAATGCTTTCTTGAATCCCTACCTACTATTCTTTAAAACAGATTGTGATCAAACTGTGCCAAAAGTTATAGCTAGTAGCGAAGGCGCAGTTTTATTTCTTTATACCGCCACACAGCACCAGCCAGTCTTAACTGTTCTTGCTGGTCTGTGACCTGGCTTTAATACCACTTGTTAGGAATCAAGTCGCTTATTACCACTACCCAACACAAACTAATAATGGTTTTGTGTAAAATGCAGGAAATGAAAGAGCAGGGTGCTACTGAGGATAGGTTGGTGCTGTTGAAGGGTGTGAGTGGAGCCTTCAGGCCTGGGGTTCTCACAGCTTTGATGGGTGTTAGTGGGGCTGGAAAAACAACGTTGATGGACGTGTTGGCAGGGAGGAAAACGGGCGGATACATCGACGGGGACATCAAAATTTCGGGTTATCCTAAGAAACAAGACACATTTGCCAGGATTTCAGGGTATTGTGAGCAGAATGACATCCACTCTCCTTATGTCACAGTTCATGAATCCCTGGTTTACTCGGCCTGGCTTCGTTTGCCTGATAGCGTCGATGCCAAAACCAGAATGGTTAGTTAGTTAGTTAGTTTAGTACTGTATTCATCATACACCTTTTATCCATAACGACTAAAACGAAAATATTCACTGATCGATCTTTCGAATTGCAGATGTTTGTGAATGAAGTTATGGAACTAGTTGAGCTGACACCATTGAAATCAGCCCTGGTTGGGCTTCCAGGAGTGAATGGTCTCTCAACCGAGCAGCGCAAAAGGCTTACGATTGCTGTTGAGTTGGTGGCAAATCCCTCTATTATCTTCATGGATGAGCCTACTTCTGGGCTTGATGCCAGGGCTGCTGCCATTGTCATGAGAACTGTCAGGAACACCGTCGACACGGGAAGGACTGTCGTCTGCACCATCCATCAGCCTAGCATTGACATTTTTGAAGCTTTTGATGAGGTAACACTTAATTCCCATGGTCAAACTTCAGGCTCCTGAGTGCATATTGTGAATGAAATTTAAAAAATGTGATTTGATTTGCAGTTATTCTTGATGAAAAGAGGAGGACAAGAGATTTATGTTGGGCCATTGGGACGCCAATCTTGCCACTTGATCAAGTACTTTGAGGTAAAGCTACAAGAAACCAAAACTTGTCTAACACTTACCACTAAGCCACCGTGCAACTTTATTTCCTTATACATGTATAGCAACTAGCCTTACATTTCGAAAAGCAGGGTGTTGGACTTGGCTTGACAGGCCTTAGCTACCAGGTGCTGGATTTAGTTCCTCCGCCTAACAATTACCTTAGCCACCTGGTGTTGGACTTGGTTGGCCTTTTAGGCCTCCGCCCAACAATTACTCTAACCATCTGGTGCTGAACTTCGTTGGCCCTTCAAGCCTCTGTCCAACGATTACCCTAGTCACATTGTTTTGGATTTGGTTGGCCCTTTAGTCTCCGCCCAACAATCACCGTAATCACCTGGTACTGAATTTAATTGGCCTTTCCGGCATCTGTCCAACAATTACCCTAACCACCTGGTGGTGCTGGACTTGGTTGGCCCTTTAGGCTTCCGCCCAATAGTTATTCTCCTCCATATATATTTTCATCATAGTGCATCAGTAAACCTGATTTGTGGTGTTGTTGAATGCAGTCTATTAACGGCGTGGCCAAAATCAAGGATGGCTACAACCCAGCAACATGGATGTTGGAAGTGACCGCTTCATCTCAAGAACTAGCATTGGGCGTGGATTTCACCGATCTTTACAAAAACTCAGACCTTTGCAAGAGAAACAAATCCTTGATCACTGAACTAAGCACCCCTCGTCCTGGTACCAAGGACTTATACTTCCCTACCAAATTCTCACAGAGTTTCTTCAGCCAATGTCTCGCTTGCTTCTGGAAGCAACGCCTCTCCTACTGGCGCAACCCCGCTTACACCGCCGTCAGATTCTTCTTCACAACCTTCATCGCTCTCACCTTCGGCACCATCTTCTGGAAACTCGGCAAAAAAACGTAAGTCCCATCAATCACTTCCCTTAAAATATATATACTAAGGAGTAGAAAAGAAAAGAAAAGATTCTAAGTAAGTTGAATTAAAGCATGTCTTCTATCTCAATTAAAAGTCATAGTTGGACTGCACATATTATATTTATGCTCACAATTTCTATTTTGGGGGTTGCAGTGAGAAGAGACAAGATCTGATTAACGCTATGGGATCAATGTACGCTGCTGTTCTGTTCCTGGGAGTGCAAAACTCGGCATCGGTTCAACCCGTGGTGTCCGTGGAAAGAACTGTGTTTTACAGGGAAAAAGCCGCCGGAATGTTTTCTGCGTTACCATATGCGTTTGCCCAGGTGGCGATTGAAATCCCGTATGTGTTTGCCCAATCTGCGGTTTATGGTTTGATTGTTTATGCGATGATCGGATTCGAATGGGACGCCGGGAAATTCTTCTGGTACTTGTTCGTTATGTATATGACCTTATTATACTTCACCTTCTATGGTATGATGTCTGTGGCCATTACCCCCAACGAAAACGTCGCATCCATTGTCTCCGCTTTCTTCTATGGCATCTGGAACGTCTTCTCCGGCTTCATGATCCCAAGACCCGTAAGTCTTTTTTTTTTTAATTCTACTGACTCTGTTACAATGCAGTATTATTTATAAGTACTGAATTTTAATGATATTTTTGTGTGATCTGATAAACTCACAGAGGATGCCTATCTGGTGGAGATGGTACTTCTGGGCATGCCCCGTTTCATGGACTTTGTACGGTTTGGTTGCCTCGCAATTCGGAGATCTCGAGACTCAAGTCACTGACGCCAACCAATCTGTGAAGGAGCTGTTGGATGATTTCTTGGGGTTCAAACATAGTTTCCTCGGAGTGGTCGCGGCCGTGTTGGTTGTTTTCCCTGTTATGTTTGCTGTCACGTTCGCGTACGCCATCAAGGTGTTGAACTTCCAGAAGAGATAAAAACTGAAAGTTTGAGCGCACCTCAATTATATATAGTTGTACTATGTATAGGATACGCCTTCATCCTTAAGTTTATTTTTAATTTGCTCTTTATGTAATATTTTGCTTTGAGAATTTGCTTTTTACCATTCTTTTTTGTCCAATTAAATGTGTTGTAAGAATTTCACTATCAATTTAATAATATCTCCCTTTCAAACTATCCTTCTTTCTTCATTTTTTTTCAACATCATATTTACAATTCAATCACCGTTTTCTTTACATCCTTAATTACCAATCTAACTCACTCCTAACAATAATAATTATAATAATAATAATAATAATAATAATAATAATAATAATAATAATAATAATAATAATAATATAATTAACAAAAAACTGAATATTAAAAAAAATTAGCATCAACCTGTCATCATCCAGTTCCATCAATGCAAGGATGTTTTTAGCCTAAGATTCTAGAAAGTTTGTTAGTGATCTCACTATTAATGGACTAAGGCACCTAATATAATAAGGTAGAATCGCTCATCTCAAACCTTTTAATTTCTTATGACAAATTTCAAATCTGTTAAACTGTTCATGGGTACTTAATTTATTTTGAGGCAACAATGATTTATCTACAATTTGATAGCAGAGTTATATAAGAGAAGAATTTGGGATGCCATTTTTTTTTGACCTAACATGAATGGGGATTGAAATTCAAGAAATGGAGATGGGAGATAAAAAATTATTTTTTCTTTTAATTTTTTAAAAATAATTAAATTAATTTTGTATATATAATTTAAAATTATGACATCATAATTAAGAAAAACTTGGAAGTAACTTGTAAAAATGTTGTTTGCACAAATTTTGAGTTTTTGATGGTTTAATTTCACACTTTTTTGTTTGATGGTTTAATTACACAATGTGTAAAAATTCAATGGCCTATTTGACATTTTTTCTTTAAAAATTTAAAGGTCTAATTAATTTTTTGAGTAAAGTTTTGGGACTATTGAACCATTTTTCTTTTTTCTTTTTTTTTAATTGAATACTTCTAATGATGTGACCAAAATTTTAATCATTTAAAAATATAGAAAATATAAAAGTCCAAGGTACAATACAAACATTTGATTTCAGTCAAACTAGGCAGCTGACCCATTGCCCTACCTATCCATTTGATACAATAAATGACAAATAACACAAGCCTTCCAGGCATACAATTCGCACTTCCTTTCTCCGACCAATTTTTCTTCATAGGCTCATAGCATAAATAAATAAATAATCGGTCCTGGAGCAGAAGAAAGAAGGCGCGGACTAAAATGGAGCATTTTGCAAGGTTGCCGGAAGCCTGTGTGGCGGAAATTATCTCTTTCACCTCGCCGGAAGATGCAGCCAGATCATCGGTTGTTTCCGCCGGCTTCAAGTCCGCCGCCGACTCAGATGTCGTTTGGGAGAAATTTCTGCCGTCTGATTATCAAAGCATTATCTCAAGATCACTCCCTCCTATTGTCTACGCCGCCAAGAAGGACCTTTACTTCGCCCTATGCCACTCTCCTATCTTATTAGACCAGGGCAAACTCGTAAATTTCCTATATCCATCCCATTTTCAATTTTTCATCAATTTTTTTTTCTACAAATTAAATGAATTATTTTACCCTTTTTTTATTCACAGATAAATATACGCTAATATAATACATTCAATTTTTTTAAGAGTTAATTCCAGCAATAGTCCTTTGATTATGTTGATTTTTCAAAATTAGTCTCCCACTTTTAATTTGGACAATTTATATCATTGACTTTCAAATTCTTTTCAATATTGGTCCTTTTGTCAAATTTTGGTTAAATTGATGTCAAATAAAGGGGTAAAATTATTCACCTGTTTAGTATATTATTACTCGTATTTCTCCTATCTTATATGATTTTTTGTTGTATGACAAGATTTAATGATTTATGAACAGAGGTTTTTCGTTGATAAAAGAAGTGGGAAGAAATGCTACATGTTGGGAGCTACACAAATAATTTCATGGGGAGATACTACCTCGTTGCAAATGGAGTGGACATCTCCCTCGGATTCCAGGTTTCTCTCTCCCTTTCCTTTTACACGTTCTGTCTGTGTCTGTGTTTTTCAATATTAACATATTTCTTGTGAAATTTTTAGTTCCTGGTTATTTACTTTTACAAATCTCATACTTAATTGTATAATGTATTTGGAGATGTTTAGAAAATGACTTATCAATTAAAATCTGATTTGTTTGATCAATTTTAACTATTTGTGAAAAATGTGGACAAATCTAATTCATCTATCTAGGATGATGAAAGGCTTTAATTTAATGAAAAATGTGAAAATACGAAGTGACATTTTTATAATTACGGGTGTTAATATGAAAATGTTTGACAGTGCATTTTAAAAATACTTTGAGAGTGCATTTTGAAAAACAATTTCAAAATGTCAAAATGCATTGTCAACTATCTACGAATGCACTTTCAAATGCTTCAAAAAATAAAAGGTTTTTTTTTTTTTTTAAATCGTGTCCCTTTTAATTAACAAGTGACATGGATCCTTAATCAATTATTTACGGAATTGTCAGCATAAATTTTTTTTTTTAAGAATACACTTCCCATCTTTTAAGAAGGGTAGTGAACAGTTAATCTCCTATATATGTTCTTTTTTTATATTAGTGTAAATTACAAAAATGGTTCCTTATTTGACTATATTAATTTGATTGATTTAGTCCTTTTACTACCATTTGTTTAACCAATTTGGTGTCCTCAATTGTCAAATATGAGGACCAAAATGGTTAAATTAAACAAATGACAGTTAAATAGTTCAATAGTGATGTGACCATTATATCCTCAAAATATGTCGTCTCATGCTTCGGATCATCAAATTAAAGTAGTTAAAAAAAAAAAAAGATAGTCAAAGGACTAAATTAGATAGTTTTTAAATGCTATGATTAAATCAATCAAATCGATATAGTCAGGCATCATTTTGATGATTTACGCCTTATTTCTTGAGTCCTAGACTTCTTTACTCGTGAGACTGTCATCTTTAAGATTATTAGGTGCATTTGAGGTTTGTTTATTATCCTTTACTTATTAACGCTAGCTGCTACATTAGCACTAACGTAGACATTCCCCTACATCACATACAGATTCTCAGAGGTGGCAAATATTATAAGCGTTATCTTCTTAGACATCCGTGCCAGAATCCAAACTCAAATGTTGTCCCCCGCAACAACCTATGCAGCATATCTAGTGTTCAGAGTGGCAACCAGGTATCATGGCCTGGAAGCAGCGAAAGCTACAGTTCGGTTTGTGAGGCATGAGAGCGATAGCGAAGCCGAAGCGAAAGCAAGCGTGGTTCACCTCAAGTCCCGGGCATACCCTAACTACGATCCTATGTTTCTCCGAGGAAAAATTCCCCGGTGGAGAGATGACAAGTGGATGGAGATAGAGATTGGGGAGTTCTTGACTACCAAAGGAGATTGTGATGGTGATGAGGTTGAAGCAAGGTTGTTTGATATCAGACAATTTTATGCTAAGTGTGGCCTCATCGTCGATGGGGTTGAGTTTCGCCCAAAATGATGTAGTAATGGCACCTTCAATTTTGTAAAGGGTCACATTTGTGTGAAACCTATCTTTATAAAAGCGTTGCATATGAATTTTGAAGGCGGGCCTACATTGCTATATATAGTACAAGAAGTATTTATATAATATGGGCATTACTATAGTTTGTGTTTTATATTTTCAGCGATATATATATATATATATATATAGCAACTTATGTAGACCAAAATTTGTATCATTCATGAGTTGAGTTTATTGTATTGAGGAAGGTGTTGTTTACTTGATAAAAAATATGTATCATCACTACACATCAGTGGCAAAATTCACATTTTAATTTTGCCCATTATATATTATGATTACCATTCATTTTGACATTATATTGTTTGACAATTAAAGTTATTTTATATATTATCATAATTAACAACTAATTTTATTAAACATTTTCCACAATTTGGTAATCTCTTAATACAAAGATAACGCTAACCACTAACATAATTCACTAACCACTAAGAGAAGGGATTTGATAATAGTTATATCACTATAGAGTGAATGGAAATACATATAATGTACATTTAATTTCGTGTTTATGAACATTAAAATTTAGGTTTATAGACTTTTTTTTTTTACAGCAAAGAAGAACATTTATTACGATAATAAGGAGGCTAGAAACTTTGGATGTATAGGTTTATAGACATATAGAACAATTATTTTGAATATAGTACATAATGATATTATTAAATATGTTGTATTAAATGACACTTAATATAAAATGATGTTATTTTTCACCAGGGTCCAGCATACCAGGAGACCTTGGTCTAAAATGACGTCGTTTTTGTTAAAAATCCTTTTTTTTTTTTAATCATTTTCACTGTTAACAACGTTAACCATTTATCTGTTTAGAACGTCGAGCTTAATGTTAAGAAACTAGATAATATAGAGCATATGTTTAGAAATTCAAAGTTTAATGTCTAGAAATTAGACACTCATGTTCATAAACTCAAAGTTTAATTTTCATAAACTAGACACTACAACATTCACTGTGTTATATGTTCATAATATGCCTTAAATATGTTCAAAAACATGTTTCGCGTGATTTTTGAAAAATGAAACAACACTCGTTAATCATGACAGCTGAAACAATATCGTTTTGGGCCAAGGTCCATCCAAAGTGCTAGTATAGCTATTTGGCAAATTATACCATAAATCAGGGTCCACTTTACATTGTGCATCCTGATCCAAAATGACATTCATATTATGTATATATGCAATTAGCATTTTATGTGCTTTTGATTTATTTACATAAATATAATTCGTTAGTTATAAACACACATATAATTTTTTTTATTTTTTGAATACTATTGACCTTGTTAGGTGTAGTATGACATTGCCCCCACTGAGGTGCGAACTCATGACCTCCCACTTGGGAGAATCACTTCATGCTGCTCGAACACACATATAATCTTTAAATCATAGTCTACAATGTAAAGTGAATCTGATTTCGTTTAACAATGGTAACTATTGATAATTTGGCTAGGGGTGGGCATTCGGTTAACCGAACCGAACTACCAAAATCGAATTAACCGAACTTGCCAAACCCTTTAACCGTTAACCGAACCGAAGTTTCTATTTCCGAATTAACCGAACCGAATTCTTTTTCGGTTAATCGGTCGGTTAACCGATTAACCGAAGTTTTTAAATCAAAATTTGGAATTCTTTAAATTATATACAGACAATTACTGCTTGAAAAAATTACATGGACAATTTCAGATTTTGGCTCTTTGTTTAACATGTTAAAATATATATATATATATATATATATATATATATATATATATATATATATATATATATATATATATATATTCGGTTAACCGTTCGGTTAATTCGGTTAACCGGATGTTTCGAACCGAATTAACCGTTAACCGAAAATATAGAAATCCTTTAACCGTTCACCGAACCGAAAAAGTTCGGTTCGATTACGGTTAACCGAAAAGCTCGGTTCGATCGGTTAATTGCAGTCAACCGAAATTTTGCCCACCCCTAAATTTGGCGGGGTTTGGAAATTGGGCTCCTCCAGGCTCCAGTCTCCTAGAAGCCCAAGTAACTTCTCTGTTGGCGCCAATTTTTTTTTTTTTATTTTTTATTTTTATCGATTTTTGTTAATTTTTAAAAATCAAAGAACTAAAAAAAAAATATTTGAGTATAGTCCTAAAAGCGGGATTTTCTCAAAAAAAAAAAAAAAAAAAAAGCGGGATCAGTTCATGTATCGTATTAAACAATAAACAGGGTTTCGTTGTATAATTCTCCCAGAAGGATGAACTCGAAGAAACCTTCAATCCGCGCAGTGGGGCAGCGCTCAATTCCTTCAACTTTCCTCTTCCGCCCTTCTATTCGGTATGGGTATTAGGTTTTATTGCATATTTTATCATTATTTTGCTGTAAAGAACTAGTTTAAGTTTTCAAATGTATCATGCATTTGGGCATTAGTTATTTCATCTTCTTTTTTAATATTTCAGGTCAAATGGGAGCAATGAAGATGTAGAAATCAAAAATCCCAGTGAGAAGTGTCCCAAAATTTCTCTCTCGGACTTCCTCAACAAAAAATTGCACAAAAGTTCTGTTCTTTCCGGTTCAGTTCAGGTACTTTTCTTGAAATCTTGAAGTGAGTATGTTTATTCTTGTTTTTCAAGCTTTAGTTGAATCTAGTAAAAATATTCAGAGACATGCATACTGGAAAATAGAGCACAATACTACTTTGTAATTTGATTTGCAAAAGGGGAAAATTTCCTAGTATTTAGGATGCTTAATGAAAAATTAAGGATGAGGGAGTTATAAGAATACATGAGAATTATCCCTTTTGAATTTTGGGGATTTATTTTTAGAATTATTATTGTTTAGGAATTTGCAGTGTCATTTTATGCAGTATGGGGAGAAAATTCCATTAATCTTTTGCTAGAGGAATTTAATTGAAGCATGGTGGATATTTTGGTACAAAAGTTACAAGCAGTCATATATATAAAACAGTTGTAGTTGCTCTTTAGGGTCTAATATTTGATTATTCAATTTAAGGACACGGGGGATTTAATATATTGACAGAGGAAGGAGAAGCAATTTCTGTCGCCAGTGGGCAGCAAGGACGCTATAAGATTCCCTAAAGAAAATGGAAATAGCAAGGGAAAAGATGTAGGTGAACATTGTGCTCTTGATGTTATACTTGAAAAGCTCAAGCGCCCTGATAAAGGGGAAGAACATGGCAATAGAGGTAGCGGTTGTGATGAAGCTGTGATTTCTAGCACAGAAGGTACGGAAATATCAAAGAAGAGAAGAAATGTGTTCGAAGGTTAGTCAATTTCTTTCCAAATTTAATCATTTACGTCTGCTTTTAGCATGTCTTTGTGATTGTTGCAAACTGGAAAACCATTCTTTATTTATGTTTGTCCATTCCCTGTGGTTTTGGTGCTTTAATTATTAATGCTTTTGGCCTGTGCGTTTATGGATGAAACCTGGATAGTTGCACATTTCCATCACTTTTAGAATTTTAGCTCCTTCCTAGCTAAAAACTATTTCGGAAAAGAAAAAACATCTAATCAGAACTAGAAGTTTAGAATCATGTATTATTTGCCTCATCACTTTACATCTTATGTTTTGGATTACAAGGTAATGATGAAGAGCAATCTGGTCGAAAGGTTCTAGTAGTTTTGGGAGGGGATTCAAAGAATAAGCAAAGCAGAAAAGGGAAGAGCCGTGCCACTGTTGAGAAACCAGCTAACTACTTCAATCATTGTAAGTCAAATATTCCTCCCACTATCAATCAATCTTGAGCTAACTAGTTCCTTTTAGAGTTCTTAAAATATATAGTTCTCCTAGAAGTCCCTAGCACTGTGTTATAATCTAATGTTGGGCCAAGGTCACTTGGCTGGGCTATAATGCACACGAGCCAAACCACACTAAAAAGACTGAATCCAATCAATTAGCTAGTTTAACCCATGATCTTATAAACCCTTATGTTTATTTTTTCAATGTGGGACTCTTAACACACTGCAAGCATTTTCTGCTTCAAGCCATAGTTTCTGTTGAGCATATAATATATAAACATAAATGTGCAAACCAACTACTAAGCTTAGGCTTTTAGTTGAGATGGAGCACATGCTTCAATTTGGTATCAGAGCCATTGAGATGGAGTACATGCTTCAATTGTTTCAGCTTCTGATAGAAAGTTTGGGTATTCTGTTTTCAGATGCAAATGGAGGTGGGTGGTGGGATTATGAGAGGGAAGGTGTTGACAATGAAGAAGTGGGATGCAATGAAATGTGGGAAGGGAGGGGCTGTACCACCTTAGGAGGACTTGATTGGCATTGATTTACATCTGGTCTTAGATAAACTGCAGATGATACCTATTGTAAGATAATTTGACTAAAGTGGTGTCTTTAAAGCATGGTTTGAACTTGAAATGTGGTAGATTTCCACCTTAACTTTCTTGTATAATATTATCAGGATTAGTTTTACTTCTGATCTGATGATAGTAACATTTTCAACTTTTTAAAACTGACCAAATCAAGTCCCAAAAATGAATAGGTCGAATTAATTTAGCTTTAAGTATTAGTTGGTATTAAGAAATTGCTAATTGCTAATTTTTGCCCTACTCTAATGCTCTATTTGATATACCTAATTTATAAGCTAGCTTAAGTTAAAACTTAAAAATTAGCAGATATTAGTATATTTTGAAACACTACTTATTGTAATATTAAAAAATAAGTTACTCCGTATTATTTTAAACTCTTCATGTATTTACCAAACAGAATTTATAATTTATTTATATCTTAAAATAAGTTATAAACTCTAATATAAGTTCTAAATATAGCTCAAAGCGAAGCTTCAAAGTGAAAATGGGCTGCAAAATGCACAATGGTGGTAGAGTAAGATAAAATAAACCAAAGTGGTGTTAAGCCCACAAAGTGTACATCCCATCATTATTTCATAGATCATGGTCCACGCAGTTATATGAACCATAAATAAAATTTACATTTTTAATTTATTAAATGTATATTATTTGTATACTGAAAGTATATTATTTTGTATATTATTAAATAATGTACATTCGATATATAAATAATACAGAGTATACATTTACTATATTAAAAATGTATTTTTTTTATAAATTCCTAGTCCATATTATTTAATTCAAATTTTCTACATCAGTGAGAAAGAAAAAGAGCTGACTATAACTCCCCTAGAGGCATATAGAGGAGACTCAAGGCTCCTCAATTTTGCTCTCTCATCCCATGTGAGAAAATTGGATCATAAAGCAAATAGGAGACTCAAGCTCCTCTATATAGAAGAGCTTTGGACATTTTGAAAAAAAAAAAAAATTCTCTAAAAGTTAATTCAAAATGCTATTATAAACAGTGTCATATATTTTAGCATTTCACTCTTAAAATGTTGTCCAAAACATTTGATTACCAAACTGTTATATATATATATTTTACAATTGGGGGACCCCAATTGTAAAAACAGAATTTTTAATTTTTTTTTTACAATTGGGCCCCTAATTTTTGGAGGCCCTGTGCAATGGAGGTGCAATACTTGTGCATGATCCAATTAGTTCTGGAACTATTTGAAGGTTTTCCTTTGTAATACACCAAAGTTTTCTTCATTCCAATGAGGCGTTGCAGCACACTAGAAATCACGATTTTCTCGTCTTTATCGATGGCTCTACTGAACCGGTTCCCACAGTCGTTCTTCACCTCTCTTATGCTAAAGAAGTACTTCTCTCCATCTGAACCACATGAATATAATAAACGCTCAAATTAAATATACATTTTTGTTTACAACAGAAATGAATATCAGAAACCAACAAAATGTGCTTGACAAATCTCAAAGATCAAATTTGCAGATATTGTCAATCTCAAGGATGATGAAAGCTAACAAAGGAAAGTTGAGAGCTTTGAGGTTTAAGTCATGTAGAACCCGCTCTTCATTAGTGAGGTGGAAGCGAAATCTGGGTAACAACAAGCTCAGATTATCAATAAGGCAGCATTCTTCCGGTGATGAAGAAGATAGCATACAAGATCTTCTTAAAAAGTCAATGTTTATTTTTGTGATCCATGATGGAATAAAATTTAAAAATAAAAATTTACATGGCAATCCAGGTAAGTAAAAACTGGTAAGTTACTGCTAAAGAAGGTAATTGCAACACTTTTTTGGTCTTATGAATCTTTTTGGAGCTTATTTAAATTTGATCGCTTAATTGATATTTTCCAAATAGTTGGATAGCTTATTTCTACTTTTTCCCAATAAGAAATGGGAAGCAACATTTTTTAAAAAGTATAAAGGAAATATGGAAAAATGTGTAAATATAAAAGGTATAAGGATATATTTTTAAGAGTAACTACCCAAAATGGTAGTTCGACTATAGCAAAATTCACAAATTGATCTTCGACTATTGATTGAATCCAATAAAATTCTTAACTATTTAATTTTTACCTGATTTGGTCATACGTCAATTCCTTTGTGTAAAACCCATCATCTTCAAGGTCATAAGAGTAATTTCATCAATTTTTACCTAATTTGGTCCTCCGTCAATTTCCCTTGTTCTCTCTACTCGCCTATTTATTTTCATGAACAAGGCTAGTTATCTAAAAATTCAAATTCTAACCAATTTTCCTCTACTCACCTGTTTATTCTAATGAACAAAACTAGTTACCTAAGAATGAAATTTTAACTCATTTTCTTTCAAAGATAGATAACTCAACCCAAGAATCGAATCCCAGATCCGAGAATTCCGTTACCTATGAGTCGCTCTACCCCATTTTCGCCATGGTTGTGTCTTCCTTCGTTGTCGCCCACCATGGCCTCCGGCAACGCAGGAGTACAAAAACTATGTTGAAATTCTCTAGGCTAGCTTAACCAAAACTCTAATTCCTAAAACTAACTCGGGGCTACCTTTCGATCACCCTTACCCTCCCATGAAGCTCATGTTCCATCCTAATCCCATGGCTTCAATGAAGGCCATCGATCTTCTAGTATCCTCGAACAACTACCTTCGTCTTTGGGAAGTTCGAGAAGCTTCCATTGAACGCATTTCCATGCTCAACAATAGCAAAATCAGTAAATATTGTGTCCTATTGACCTCATTCGATCGTAACGAGGTCTAACCACCGAGTATTAATACTTCAAACATTAATACCACTTATACCATCTGGGATATCAAGAAGGGGGTTGTGAAAACCCAATTGATGGTCCACGATAAAGGGCTTTACCATATAGCCTGGGGGGGGGGGGGTTGCTTCAGTTTCAGTTGACGGCTCAGCTTGAATCTTTGATTGAGAGACAAAGAAAGTCCACAACTGGATACCCCATTGCTCATATTGGCTTGGAACAAGCAAGATTTTAAGGTACATGGAGACAATATTTAAGTAACAAATTTGTAATCTTGGATATAAGGTCCCTGCAATGTCGGTGGCTGAGTTGGAGAGGTGAACAGAGAACACGAGGAATTGACGGAGGACTAGATTATGTAAAAAATGATAAAATTACTCTTATGACCTCATAGATGACAAGCTTTAGACGAGGAATTGACATAAGGACAAGATCATGTAAAAAAAATGAATAGTTGATGATTTAACCGGATTCAATCAATAGTCAATGATCAATTTGTGAATTATGGTATAGTCGATGAACCATTTTGGATATTTACTCTATTTTAAATTTTTCTCTCTTTAGGTACATAAATATTACTGTAATTATTTAATAATTCAAAATATTATACTAATAAATAAAAACAACACCAACCCACTAATAAATAATTAAACAAAGTCCATATAATCAATATTAATTTTGAACGCAAGCCCCAACTGCAACAAATTATGACGTAGACTCCACTACATGAGCGGATCTTAGACTCGTGCCCTTTCAAAGTGCAATGAAAGTCACTTATCTAGGCCATGGGTCTTCATGATCACCCATAGACCCCGTCAAGGTAAGTATTCTATATAATCAATATAATATAAGAATACAATATCTAAATTAAACTTCAAAATATTGTTGTCGTTTTGGGCCAGACATAATTCATGGTATAACTATTGGTTGAGGTGTGTAAACGACTTCAATTCACTTAATTGTCTTCTTCCAAATTCCAATCCATTGTTCACTTCACAAATCATCATTTCAATTTCTTATTGTTATAGGCTGCAGCCATGTCTTATTCAAGAATAAAAAGAAACCAACAACCAAAATGAATATAATATGAGCTTAATAGCGACGTCCCACGTTGAAACCATTATCTCCACTCACTTTCTAGTTTCTACTTTCTTTTCTTTCTTTTGCTCTCTTTATTTATTTATTTTTGTTATTTATTTATCAGCCACGAATTGATATTAATAATTTCCAAAAAAGCTAGTGGTCTGCACCTCCTTGGCTCCTTGTATCGCTATTCACTATCTTCAGGCGTAAGTATGAAATATTGCAATTATTAAAGTGCCCCTCTATTTAACATCCATGGGATGGGATAACAAACGAAAGACTACATTGAACAAAAACACACAAATTTAAGATTACTTTGATTCAAACCCATGACCTCCCATTTTGAAGAATCACTTCATACCTCTTGGCCACAAGATCTTTGGAAAGTATATAATTAAATAAGAAGTCTTAGCACTAAAATCACATTTACGAGAGAACTTGTAAAAATCAAACTCCACTTCAACAATTTAATTAATATCAAAGAAGGCCCGTATAGTATCTAGTAAACATGGTTGAAAAAATCACTATGCGCTCAAGTGGCTAGAGCCTAGGCGGCGATTAATCGACGCGTAGGCGTCTGTGCGTGTATTGTTTTTATAAAAAAAAAATTGTTTAAATTTGTTAAATTTTTTAAGACTTGATAATTATAAAATATTTAATACTTTAATAGTTAATACTAAAATATTAAATATCAACCTAAAAACATCTAGAGTTTGAACACTTTAGGGTTATTTCACTCAAAACGATGTCGTTTTGAGTGAAATAACCTAATTTTTTTAAAAAAGAAGAGAATAATAGCTAATCAACCGATTAGGCGACCTAGGCGGCGCTTAGTTGGCCGGCCGCCTATACCACCGATTATGATGATACGCTAGGCGATCGACGGGTGTCTAGGCAGAATTTTTACAATACTGCTAGTAAATATTTATATTGCTCCATATTTATCATTAGCAATTATAATACAACTAAGCGTTTAATCCTAATACCTTTGAGTTTAAAACCCAACAATTTACACCATCCATGACCACCTTAGATTAGTCCAAAGGTTTACTAGTTTAACCTTAAACTCTAAACATTTCCCAATTTAAATCAACAACATATTGAAATCCTAATAGCTACTTTGATTAACTTTCTGCTTGGATTAAAAAATGGGTGTATTTTTCAATAATCTTTCTACTCAATTGAAAAAAAAAAAAAAAGTCACATGATCTTCAATTTGAGCTTAAACGTTCAAATCACGTTAAAAATATGTGAAAACTTTTAATTCTCATTCATGATATGATGTACTTATATCTATTTACTTGTCTAGATTTTTTTTTAACAATGATTGGCATATAATGCATCCCAGAAGGATTGATTAGTTGCTTATACATTCGGGAATTGGGAGCTTTTTATGATAAGGTTGCCGGCACGTCACATCTGCCTTTTTTTTTTTTTTTTTTTTTTTTAAATTATTATTGCTCATTTAAAACATTTACATCTTCCAAATGAATACATATATAAAGCAAAAAGTTGCAAAACCAAATTTACTTTTTGATTGAGTTTTGTACGGAGTATTAACTAGTGTCGTGTTTTGCCGAGTGTTTTTTGGGTTTGAAATTTTTGAAATGTTTGTTTAATTATATTTATTAATAAAACAAATCAAACTGAATTATATACGAAAATATAATTAAATCATAGCACCACGAATTAGAAAGTATCGTGTAACTATATAAAAATGATTGGTTCTCTAAATTATTATATTTGCAAGAATGTGAGTTTGCCGAAGTTGAATTGTATATGTATTATATATACTAGCGTAAATTCATATACTTTTACAATGTAGGACAAATGCTACTTAAAAATCTTTCAAATCTCAATTTTTTCTAACCTAATGGGTATAATTTGAGAAATAATTTCTTATTCACTAATTATTCATTTTACATTTTAGCATATAATATACCAAAATTCATATTCTCAACTATTGAGAATCCATATCCACTTTGATACAACTAAAATCGAAAGTGGACCCGCTCAAATTAATACATCAAACTGACCACTTAAAATGTTACGGAGTAATATTTACTAAGCCTTTTCAACAAATTCATCGTTTGATAAGTCTTTTTATTACCTAAAATGGGTTGTACTATTTACAAGAGAAATAACTATTCTGAGGGAGGACATGATATTAGATTACTCATGAGTTCTCGAGAATAGCTTGTTTTTGTTTATGTAAAAGTTTTCTTAATTAATAGTTTATTTTTATTATGTATTGGAAATGTATACTACAACTAAAACACGGTCAACAATATGAAATTTTTATATATGGTGTCAATCATATCCGATATAATCATATATTATATTGGGTATTATTCGTAATGATTTTTAATAATACTTGATATACTCATGTATTGTACATTTGTACTTGCCATTATTGGTAACACTAACCAGTAACCATTCCAATAATAATACTCAATATAATCATAATTATACCAAATACTATTGAAAATTATTCCAATAACAGTTAGTGTTGTATATATTTGAACGTTTTACATGAAACAAATATCAAATTAAATATGTAATATGGAGTACATTTTTATGTATAAAAATGTACTAATATTTTATGAGCCAAGTATTATATTTTCACTAAAAAGCATTACTTATTCATTGAAAGTATTAATGGATGAAAATGCATTACATTTTAGTAAAAATATTATAATATGTGTTAACTCATAGAATATTATTACATTTTCATTTAAAAGTATTTATATATTTTCGATTTATTTTCATGAGTCTCACCCAAATTTTTTATATTTCAATACCTAATACAAAACATAACTGTACATAATACCATTAAAAATCATTACCACTAATAATTAATTAAATTTTTATTTTATTCCTCGCCTACTTCATTATTCTAATGACAATATAATGACAATATGATAGTACTCTAATGGTTGTAAAAATCTTCAATATTATCCAAATAATTTGAAAATTGTATTCAAAATTCATACTAATATTCAAATTAAATACTCACCAAAATATTTGAATTTAAAACATTTCTAAACTTTTTTGATCTATGGTAAAAAAAAAAAAAAACATTAGAAACTTTGACCACCTATAGAAAAAATCAAAATTCAAAACAATTTATTACCTTTAGACGACCACCACCCCCTAATTTTGGTGAGAATCCCTCGTAGTCGTTCACCTAGCAATATGGGTTTCTCTAAGAATTGTTTCAACACCCATCTAGAAGAAGGGAACAAAAAGCAATTGTACGTAAGACATTTCAAAGGAGTTAGTAATATGTAATTGAGAATTACCAATTTTGTGGGAATTGAAAATTGAGAATGAACTTATGAAAATTGAGACATTATATTTCAAAGCAGTTAGGAATATGTAATTGATAATTACATATGAAAAGTAGGCAGCACTCCATATGGTCAAACGTAAGAGATCGGCCGAAAAGAGTTTTTTTTTTTTTTTTAAAGGTATTCTTATTTAAGTTATTTTTAGTGTGTTTAATTAATAATTAACTTTACAAAGTGGTTCATTGTTTTTTCTCTTCTTTATCTATTCAATCGATCGGCACAATACACGCTATGATAATAAACAGAATATTCTCAATAATCTCATAGAGAAGGTAGTTATAGAGAGACAATCCCAATTATCTCTTAGCAGGGCCGGTCCAAACAATTTAGAGGCCCTGGGCGAAATTTAAAAAATAGGCCCCTTATATGAAAAACTAAAATTTAAATGTAATAATACAAAAAAATAATAATATCAAATAACATGAAATACTATTAAAAATTTTCTAACATTTTTTAAATACAAAAGTAACCATGACAAAAAAATTCTACGGTGTTATGAAAAATCATCGATAATTGCATCAAGATTAACCTTCTCTAGCATATCATTCTCAATACACAAAATCATCATTATAACATGGCCTTGGTCATTCTCAATATACCTTTTTGTGATTCTATTAGATGCTCTACCTGCTTTTTTTATTTTTTTACCATCACATAAATACTTTTTAGGTAACTTTATATAAAACAATTTTAAAAATTGTGTATAAGAAAAGAACAAAAGCACCTGAATATTTTTAAAAAGTTCTCCTCAATCATCAGTATCACAAACAGCTCCACAACTACGATTTTTTGTTCATTTCTTCTTTCACTATCTATCCCTATAAATTTAATGGATTAGACATAACTATCATCAGTAACTCAGGATAATTATAATCCAAAAGTTATATATATATATATATATATTCTAGAATTCTAGAATTACAGAAATCACAAAATTCATTATCCAAATAAACATTACTCATTAGAGGATTATAGATTTATAGCACTAAATCCCTACGTACGGCCCTATAGGTGTGCTGTGTTGAATAGGAAATAAAGACAGAATAAATTACAAATAGAAGAAAACTTACAAGTTACAACGGACAATAGGGCCCAAACTGGCAAACAAATGAATAATCATTGATTAATCGAATTGGAAATTTTTTTTATTGAAGCAGACGAATGGGTTAGCTGGTTAGGGTGTCGATTCTATAATAGATAAAAGATAATTAGGTGTCCTCGAGTCCCTGTGTCAATTATATATCTAAATTATTTAATTAAGCGTCGATTCTCAGCTTCCTGCAGTCCCATCTATTCTTAATTTTTTATTTTCTAATATAATTATAACACTAATTTTTTATTTTTTAATATAATTATAACACTATAATAGATATATGTATACATATACATATATATGGATGGGCCCCTTCTATCATGGGGCCCTGGGCGGTCGCCCATCCCGCCCGTGCTCAGGACCAGCCCTGTCTCTTAGCTTATTATGATATATCAACCATGTAATGACGATGAGAACAGAATTGGAATAATATACCCGGCCATGAGGTAGAACCCAACTAGAGACACAACCTGTAGCTTGTCCAAAAGAAACGCAGATCGCGAAGCAGCAAGGGCTTAGTAAAAATATCAGACAGTTGATCCTTGGTTGAGACAAAGTGAACAGAGAGCTCACCAGAGGCAACCTTATCACGAACGAATTGGGTCCGAGCATGAAACACATATTAGCACACATATATGTAGCACCTAGATTGTCACACCATAGTCTCGGAGTTGGCGAGGAGATAAAGACACAACTCAAGTTACCTCAGCAGAAACATCCGCCAACGCCTTATATTCAGGCAATTCAGCCTCAGTAGAAGACCTGGCAATCGGACATTGTTTTCTGCACACCCCAGAGACCATATTCGTACCTAAGAATACAGCAAAACCACTAGTAGACTTCCGATCCTCCTAGCAACCGGCCCACTCAGAATCGGAGAAAGCATGCAGCTCCGTAGAAAATACCGAGATGTTAATTTGATTGAAATAAAATGATGTGTCGTTGGGCTGTCGGCGGTAGTGAGGTAGTGGCCGCAGAGACAATCCGCTCAGAGCTAGCAGTACTGTCATGTGCGTCATCCATGCCATTAGGAACCTGAACACTGATACCAGATGAGAACAAATTTCTTAACATAGAAGAGTAGACAACATTATGGATACGGTAGAAGTTGTGAATATTTAGTACAATTTTCTCCCTCAAAATATAATATGTAATTTGCCTTTTAAGTTTACCCACAGCTCACTATGTCAAACTATTATTAAAACAAAATTAAAAGATGTAAATGTTACATAAAAAGATTAAAAACATATTAATGTTTAATTGGGAAAAAAATGACATTATTTTTAAGTCAAAACTATAAAATAAAATATGTCAAAAGGAGTATATAACATATACACGCTATGATCAATTCTCATTATCTCTCTATAACTACCTTGGTGAGAGTAATATCCATGATATTTTCATGTAGACCAATTACTCTTTCACCCTTGAGAGAACAATTGGTATTAATTGAGAGAATAATCCTCAATTGCCTGATCTCTCAATTAAATAATATAATCTAGTAAATTACTTCAGAACGGTTATTTCCTCATTCAGCTGTAAAATAGTCACCTAGAATAGTTTCTAGGCACAATTGTTACAGGTTATGTTCCAGATCTTCGGTCAGTCACGAACCGACAGCACTAAGTCCTAACCTATTGTATTTGTCAATTATAAAAATGGTGTTTACACAATAAACACTAATAATTATAAAGTACTACGTTTATGATATAGAGTATATTATATATAAGACTTAAAGGTAGTATTGATTAATTATATTTGCAATTCTGTTATGACACGTTTTTACTATATTTGACCCGTCTCGTTGATTGAGACTCGTGAGACGGTCTTACGGGGGACAAACCCTTGTTTTTATTATTGGACATTTCTCAATCGTACATTGTGCGTATTTCTAACTAGTCATCATATTAATAAAGATAATCAGATCAATATGCAATTTATTTCAACCATTTCATATTTTATCATAAATATTTGTATCGCATTTTGAAGTTATTTAATTTTTCACCCCAGTAAATGAAGTTTTTGGCTCAGTCCCTTCTAAGGTCGTCCAACTACTTTAACGAGGATTATTATTTCCGGGTAATTGACTGAAATGTGACAAATTTTGTGGTAGTTGACAAAAATAGAAACTTTTTTAAAAAGTTGACAAAAATGTGAAAACGCATTTGGAACGTGCGTTCGCCGGAGAAGGCAACGCCGCAATTTTTTTATTTTTTTAATTTTAAGATCATACGCAATTCTGAAATGCAATACATCATACGCAAGTCGGACTTGCGTTTGACTTCGTATTTCAAAAAAAAAAAAAAATTAAAGTCATCTGAGTTTGGGGCATGCGTTACGTTTCTGACGCCAAACACATGTCCCAAACACGTTTCTCACATTTTTGTTAACTTTTTAAAAAGTTTCTATTTTTGTTAATTATCCAAAATTCGTCACATTTCAGTCAATTACCTATAATTTCCTACCTTAGTTAGGCATGCTAACTGCCTACATGTAACAAACGCAATTTTTAACTTCTTAAACAGGTTGAAGTATTTTAGTTAGAATTTGGTTTGATATATGTACACTTTGACCCAAAAAGTATATCATATCCAAAAACTTTAATATGGTTGGGCCAAAAAAACCAAGCCACACAATAACAATTTTAGATGACGACAAAAGTGGGAAAAATAAAATACTTTTGAAAAAACGAAATAAGATGTAATATGGACATTTTGGTTGCTAGCTGATGTGGTGTAGTTTTGCTGGCGAAATATGTTGACAATATAGATCGAGGTTAATATGGTGTGTTGGGTGCTGGAGCTAAGGTCATACCGGAATAAGCTATAAAATATTTAATATTTTAATTTCAACCAACCTATCAAGTTTAGGCTTAGATTGACATCCCTATCCGAGGTTGAGCTAAGTAAATTGAATACGAGATAGAAGGATAACCAAATAACCAAATAATCGATGAAAAAAAGAAGAAGCATAAAATGACATTTTAAGTAGCTATTTTGTGGTACAAATATATGCGAGGTCCACTTTCGATTTCGATCGGGTCAACATGGATTTAGGTTCTCTTAAGAGAAACGAAAAAATCGATATATTGTACACTAGCTTAAAACGGATAATGGGTAAAATGAGAAATTGGAGTTTCAAAATAGACTTATTTGAATTGTAAAATGAAGTTGGAAAGGTTCGAAAGAAGCCTTTATCCCACATTAGAACGGGAACTGAGTTTGCACTAGTATATATACAATACTACATTATTTTTAAGTCAAATTATAAAGTAAAATATGTCAAAAGGAGTATATTTTTACACTTGGCACAACATGGGCGCCATATTTTTGTCTATTGCCCAAATTGACGTTACAGGTTCTTACAAATTCTTTTCAATCTTTGTATTTTTTTTTTAAGGTAAACGTAGCTATTCCATTAATTCATAACATAAAACGTTTACAACAATGATCAATGAAATGGTAAACCATTCCTTACAGTCAGACATAGAAACAACTTTTTTAACAATGCTATAGAAAACTTGAATTGCAGACTGTTTCATAACTATGAAGCTATGTTCCTTCAGGGAGCTTAAAGCTTCAATCTTTGTACTCTAGTAAGTGAAATTCAAATTTAACGAAATTTTACGGGTAGAAAATAGAAAATATATTGTACCTATTATATAAATAAAAAGAAGAAATAAAATTTGAAGCCCTATCCATAAAATTAAAATTTCTCCCTGGCCAGTGGCGGCCATAAATTTGACTGTTGTTTACATATGTCGGCTCTAGACGCTGCTTTCAAACGCCACAATCAAGTAGAAATATACAATTATTACCTCAAAAGAAATAAATAAATAAAATGAACAAAAAAAAAAAGGAAAAGAAAATAACTTTCCAACGAAAAAGTCTGGCCTCGTGCGAAACTTTCCGTTGATATAAACAAAGGGCGACTGTGCTTTTTCCACGGAGTCTTAGTCGGTGTGTGCGTGCCATCCTGGGTCCAACATGGATGGCCGTGGCCCATTCTGACTGGGCCCCACGTGGGACCCATCTGCATTCCTGTCTCCGGTCGGCCCGCGTCTCTACCGTCATCCAAACCGCTCCTCCACCGCGTATAGCTAAACCGGCGCGGCCGCTGTTCTTTGGGAGATCGGAACGCCTCCGTGACGCCGTCTAATCCCGTTTTATATATTACGTATAGTACAACAAAGTACGCAGTAGTTTATGATTGTCAATTTGATTATTTATTTATTTATTTAATGAATGATCTCATCATCAATTATTAATAAAATGTTATTTAAATTATTTTTTAAAGAATTAACTTTATTTTTGGCATAAATTTACTTATATGTGTCATTTTATTTTTAGTCATTTTTATCAGAATATTTCTGTTTGGTTATAATATTATTGTAACACGACCATTTTTTCATCTATTAACAAACTTGTTTAAATAACATTAAATATGAGGGCATTTTGACAAACAGCTAGAGTCCTAGGCCTTCTTCACTTTCAATCCGCGCCTCCACAATAGTGAAATGATACATATAAATCTAAAATAAAAAAAAAATTAAAACTTAGAAGTGAATAGACTAAACTACTCTCATATTTAATGCCGTTTAAATAAATTTGTTGACAGTAAAGGTGAGTGTTTCGATTTTCAGTTATTTTTTTTTATTTTTTTATTTTTAGGTTCGGATTGGTTTCAGTTTCTTCAGTTTTGAAAAATGAAACCATTCGATTTCAAATTTTAGTTATCTTTGGTTTCGGTTCAAATTTGGTTCGATTCAGATTTCAGTTCAGTTTGATAATTCAAAGATCCCCTAACTCAGCTCTCTTGTGCACATAATTATTTATTTACTTTTACTAATAATTTAAAATTGAAAATCTAAACAACAAGTCCACAATGCATATTTCAAATTTCTTAATATAAACTAAGTCTAAACTGAACTGACTTCTTCACATGCGTCTGCCATCTGACAGCAACATTAGAGACTCGTAAAGAAAAATTGAGAACAATGAATAATTGTGAAAATTTGAGTTAGAGAATTTAGAATTTAGTATATATATTTGGGTAAATTTATAATAAAAAAACATTTGGGTATAAATAAAATATATAATTATTTCATTTGGATATAATCATTTGTTTTTTTTTTTTTTTGGTTCAATTCAATTTTTAACTGACTAGAACTGAGACCATTTAGTTTATAAAATATAGAACCAATCAATTTTTAACAATAAACCAAAATTTAACTGTTCGGTTTGGATAATCTGAACCGAAATGCCCGCCTCTAATTGACAAAGGACAAAAAATAAGTGATGTTATAAAAAAACACTTAAAGTAGAATGTCATTTATAAATTTATGACCAAAATAGAATTTTAAATCATTTTAAAATCAAATATTTCACCCGGTTATATGATGTGTTACAGGCTTACACTTAGGTTTTTTTCTTTTTTCTTTTTTTTTTTTTTTTAAATTAATTAATTAATTAATCACACATATAAAATTATGTTTTTAAAAGAAACTGGTCAACAAATTTTGATTCCTATAGCATATGCAGATATGCTTCCATTCAAATGATGAAGTATTTGATAACAAATTTGACCTTATGTAATATTATCTTTAATTTTATTGTTATTTTCCTCTAGTTCGTTACCAGTGGATACATTTCTAGTTGATTTATATAAACAAAAACGATACTTTTCATTTTATGAAATAAAATATTTTTTATATAAATGATTTATTTAATACACATTTAATAGTAAATTGATAAATATTTTTCATGCTAGAAAATNAGTATATGTTCATAACTATTTTCTCAACCTATTGAGAATCAGTATTGCCTCTACTGAGGCTCGAACCACCTCCCGTATAAAGGAAAGGGTTTGATGCCACTGAACCACAAGGTCCTTGGCAGGACAAATGTTACTTAAAAATCTTTCAAATCTCATTTTTTTCTAAACTAATGGGTACAATTTGAGAAATAATTTCTTATTCACTAGTTATTCATTTTACATTTAGCATATAATATACCAAAATTTATCTTCTCAACTATTGAGAATCCAAATCCACTTTGACACAAATAAAATTAGAAGTAGACCCACTCAAATTAATACATCAAACTGACCACTTAAAATGCAAATTTTTGCTAGGCCTTTTCAACAAATTCATCGTTTGATAAGTCTTTTTATTCCCTAAAATGTGTTATACTCTTTACAAGAGAAATAACTACTCTGAGGGAGAACATGATATTAGATTACTCATGAGTTCTCGATAATAGCTTGTTTTTGTTTATATAAAATTTTCCTTAATTAATAGTTGATTTTTATAATGTATTAGAAATGTATACAACAAAGACACTATCAACAATAGAATTGAAAATTTTTATGGTGTCAATATATCATATATGATGCAAATATGCAATCATATATTATATTGGGTATTATTCATATTGATTTTTAATAATAATTGATATAATCATGTATTGTACGTGCATTTGTACTTGCCAATTGCCATTACTGGTAACACTAACTATTCCAATAATACTCAATATAATAATAATTATACCAAATACTATTGTGTATTATTCCAATAACAGTTAGTATGGTATGAGATTATTTTACATGAAACAAATATCAAATATGTAATATGGAGTACATTTTTATATATAAAAATGTACTAATAATATTTTATGAGCCAAATATTATATTTTCACTAAAAAGCATTACTTATGCATTGAAAGTATTAATAGATGAAAATGCAATACCTTTTAGTAAAAATATTAAAATATGTGTTGGCTCATAGAATATTATTAATTACATTTTCATTTAAAAGTATTATATATTTTAGATTTGTTTTCCACGAGTCTCACTCAAATTTTTTATATTCCAATACCTAATATAAAATATAATTGTACATATATAATACTATTAGAAACCATTACCAATAATAATTAATAAATTTTTTATTTTATTCCTTGCCTAGCTACTTCAGTACTCTCGCATGTGAACCAAATCAGTAGAAATTTTGACCACCCATAAAAATATCAAAATTCAAAACAATTTATAACCTTCAAACCACCACCACCCCCTAATTTTGGTGAGAAGATAAGCGCTCACATAGTCGTTCACCTAGCAGTATGGGTTTATCTAAGAATTAATATTGTTTCAACACCCATCTAGAAGAAGGGAACAAAAAGCAATTGTAAGACATTTCAAAGGAGTTAGGAATAGGTAATTGAGAATTACCAATTTTGTGGGAATTGAAAATTGAGAATGAATTTATGAAAATTGAGACATTTCAATTTTCAAAGCAGTTAGGGATATGTAATTGAGAATTACATATGAAAAGTAGGCAGCACTCCATATGGTCAAACGTAAGAGATCACTCGAAAAGAGTTTTTTAATGGTATTCTTATTGACAAGCACCTTGTGATTCAGTGGCATCAAAATATTTCTTTATGTGGGAGGGTGTAGGTTTGAACTTTAGTGAAGTATAACTTGATAAAGTAATTATGAACAGATAAATATTTTTATAGCAATTTGAGGAGAGGAATACCTGATTAAAATAGAGTAGATGAGCTGAATTTTACATTTTAACGCAAACTTGACGCCAATGTTAACAGATGACTAATATTACTTAAATTTCATTAGTCGGAGAACTAGTTTGGATGCAATTAAAAGTCATAGGACCAATTTGAAAAAATGTCATAGTCGGATGACCATTTTGGGAATTAACGCCTAAAGAAAATAAACAAAAAAGAAAGAGTTGGTTTGACTAATGAATAATAAGTAGGACAGATAAAATGAGACAGAGAGGGTATAAAGTACTACATTTATGATATAAAGTATATTATATATAAGACTTAAAGTATTGATTAATTATATTTGCAATTCTATTATTACACATTTTTATTAAATTTGACCCGTCTAGTTGATTGAGACTCGTGAGACGGTCTCACATAAGACAAACCATTGTTTTTAGGGTCACATTTGTGTGAGGCCGTCTCACGAATCCTTATTTGTAAGACGGGTCAGGTCGGGTTAATCAACATGTACATGTCATACTTCATTTCATGCAAATGTCATACTTATATGCTCAAATGTAATACTAATCAGGATTAAAATTTTTGTCATTTATAAACGAAAATGTAATACTTTTGAAGAAAATGTATAGTAATAATTTTGCATTTTGATATAAAAGTATTCTATTTTCCATCAAAAGTATTACATTTTCCATAATAAGTAATGCCATGCTTACTTATAAGGAAAAATATAATACTTTTGAACAAAAATGTAATACTTTTAAATCAAAATGTAAAAATATTACGTTTTCCCTTAAAAGTATTATATTTATCATTATAAGTAACAAAATTTTTATTCATGATTACTATTACATTTAAGCATATACGTATGACATTTGTACGTATAAGTATTACATTTTCATCTTGACCCGACCCGTCTCACGGTGAGACGGTATCACACAAATTTTTGCATTGTTTTTATTATTGGACATTTCTCAATTTTACATTGTGCGTATTTATAACTACTCATCATATTAATAAAGATGATCGATATGCATTTTATTTCAACCATTTCATATTTTATCATAAATATTTTTATCGCATTTTAAAATTATTTATTTTTTCACCCTAGTAAACAGAGTTTTTAGCTCTGTCCCTTCTGAGGTCCAACTATTTTAAGGAGGCAAATTATGCTATTGATCCGGGTCATCTTGCAAGGTGAATCCAAATATATGTTTACAATTATAGAACTCTATGTTTACAATTTTAGAATTCTATATTCACAACTTTAGATCTCAATATACAAAATTATATTACTCAATATTCACAATTTTTGAACTCTATATTCACAATTTTGTTATATAGATTCAAAAATTGTGTTATACTATTGAACATAAAGTTCTGAAATTGTGAACATAGAGTTCAGTAATTGTGAATATAGAATTAAAAAATTATGAATATAGAATTAAAAAATTATGAACATAGATTTATAAAATTATGAACATGGAGTTTTAAAATTTTGAAGATGAACATGGGTACATAGCATAACAACCGCTTTAAGGAGGATTTATAATTTCCTACCTTAGTTAGGCATGCTAAATGCCTACATGTAACAAACGCAAATTTTAACTTGTTAAACAGGTTGAAGCATTTTAGTTAGAATTTGGTTTGATATGTACACTTTGACCCAAAAAGTATATCATATCCAAAAACTTTAATATGGTCGGGCCAAAAAAAACCAAGCCACACAATAACAATTTTAGATGACGACAGAAGTGGGAAAAATAAAATACTTTTGAAAAACAAAATAAGATGTAATATGGACATTTTGGTTGCTAGCTGGTGTGGTGTAGTTTTGCTGGCGAAATATGTTGACAATATAGATCGAGGTTAATATGGTGTGTTGGGTGCTGGAGCTAAGGTCATACCGGAATAAGCTATAAAATATTTAATATTTTAATTTCAACATCATATGATTCATTTCGTATCGCCTGCTATGATCTCCAGCGTCATCCACCATTAGAGTAAAAGCATCCTCCAAATAATTGGAGTTTGTTTCTTTGTCCATGTCCCAGCTCCCAAGCATTACATTTATACACTTCCAATTTAAGAAAAAGGATGGAATCTCTGATGTGTGCTGTTCAAGTATTCCATGTGAGGGAAATCATTGATGTAGATCGATCTGTGCATTCCGGTTTTGTTTTGTTTTTTTTTTTTTGTTTTTTTTTAAGTTCATTTTCTCTAAATCAAGATTATGCTTGCGGGATACAACACAAAGAAAGCTTGTGTATATAGAACAATGTTAATGTAAGAACATTCTTCTAGGTAAAAAAAAATGAATACTATTGAATGATAGTACAATGTAAATTTCTTTTAAGTTAAATAGAGGTTTTAACCTAGATAAATTGATATTGAGAAAAGAATGTCTAATAATAGTATTGGTCGAGTTTTGAATATGTATATAATGAGTTTTTCAGACATTTTAATCTGTATATAAACTGTGTGAACTTTTTTTTTTTTTTTCCTTAAAATTCTCCCCTTTGTTTTTAGACTTATCTAACTTAAAGACTTGAATTGAGTTTAAAGTACTAATGATTAGACATAATTAAGTATCTTAAACATTATTTCAAAAAAAAAAAAAGTATCTTAACCATGGTCCAAAACTCCAATACACCTTCACATAAATGTTACACATACACTAGTATAGGTCTGAAGCTAGGGATGTCAATCAGGTCAATTCGCTAAGTTTTGCACTAGTCCCGTCAAGCTATCGGGTTTATTGTTTTGGGATAATCGATTTTTTTTTGTCCGATTGGTTCTAATTGTAAACATCGGATTGCCGAGCTTATTAGGGGTTGAATCGTTGAACTAAAATTTAAAAAAAAAAATGTGGGTACCCACATTGGCACATTTAGAACTGGCAAAACGGCCTCAACCCGCCGGGTTGGACAATTTAACCCATTTATAGGTAGGACGGGTTATATGTTTCTCCAACCTGGCTCAAACGAGCCCTCTCCGTTTAGTCCGAAAGGGACTAAGGGGTACCCAGGTTATACGGGTTGGTCTGTGTAACTCGCAAGCCAACTCGTATAACACGTCACCCCTATCCCTAACCCGCCCAAAGTTTATTTAAATATTTTTTTTTAATTTAAATGTGATTTGTATTAGAATTTAAAAGTAAAAATATTACATATAAATTATATTAGCGTTAAATAAATTATAATTATATTCCAAACTACCACATTTACACTAATAAATATAAACTTAGCTTATACATCATTCAATCAATTTAAACATCTATTTCTAAATTCTAACTAAAAATAAGTAATATACTTACGCTATAATATAACATTTATAGTAAGTTGTTAATTTTTCATTATTTAATTTTTATAAAAATATTTTATATTGTAATATACTCTATTTATTAAAATTTTATTTAAAAAATAATAAAGACGAGCTTACCTATAAACTCCATGTATGTTATGTTCCACATCACTTCTATAATAAAAAATAACCTTAAGTGACTCGAGCTATTGAGCTTGCCCACTAAATTTCGGGTTAGCCTGTTCGTGCCATCGAACTTATCGATTTTAGGCTTATCGGACTGATTTTTTTATTGGGCTAAAATATTTCATGCCTAACCCTAATTTTTTTGGTTTTATCAACCAACCTATCAAGTTTAGGCTTAGATTGACATCCCTATCCGAGGTTGAGCTAAGTAAATTGAATACGAGATAGAAGGATAACCAAATAACCAAATAATCGCTGAAAAAAAAAACATATAAAATGGCATGTTAAGTAGCTATTTTGTGGTACAAATATATGCGAGGTCCACTTTCGATTTCGATCGGGTCAACATGGATTTAGGTTCTCTTAAGAGAAACGAAAAAATCGATATATTGTACACTAGCTTAAAACGGATAATGGGTAAATGAAAAATTGGAGTTTCAAAATAGACTTATTTGAATTGTAAAATGAAGTTGGAAAGGTTCGAAAGAAGCCTTTATCCCACATTAGAACGGGAACTGAATTTGCACTAGTATATATACAATACTACATTATTTTTAAGTCAAATTATAAAGTAAAGAGTTAATACCACAAATGGTCCTCTGACTATTGGGGTAGTACTCCTTTTAGTACTCGACTTTCAATTCGACCACAAATGGTCCTCTGACTTTCATTTTTGACCACAAATAGTCCTTTTGTTAAAATTTATGTTAAATAGGTGTTAAATCTAGGGGTATTATCGTCAAATTGATATATATAATGTTCATAAAATAAAAATGTTTATAATTTTTCACCAACAAGCATAATTGAAACAATTAACAAATATAAATACTCATAAATAAAAAGACAATACACTTTATTCTCGTAATTATGCGTACAAAATTAAGATTTAATATTAGAGCTATCTATTTTAATTTAACCAACAGACTAAAATGGAAGATTTTTTATAAAAAATCTTGCTTTCATCATTTTCATGGTTGTTCATACATGGTCGATTAATAATTTTCACTTTTCATTAATCGATCAAACATTTTGTTTGGGACATAACTGAAAGCTGCTACCGTTGAATTAATATAATTAATCAAGTACAAATTGTGAACATTAATCATGAATTTTTATTTAATTTGTTCATTTATATAAGTTCTCACGTCCATTTTATTTTTATATTTATTAACTTAATGTTTATTAATGTTTGAAATTAATTATGTTGTCATATAATTCTAAAAAAGAATTAATCATAATAATATTAATCAATTTGACGATATTACCCCTAGATTTAACACCTAATTAACAGAAATTTTAACAGAGGACTATTTGTGGTAAAAAATGAAAGTCAGAGGACCATTTGTGGTCGAATTGAAAGTCGAGGACTAAAAGAAGTACTACCCCAATAGTCAGAGGACCATTTGTGGTATTAACTCTAAAGTAAAATATGTGGGAGTATATTTTTACACTTGGCACAACATGGGCGCCATATATTTGTCTATTGCCCAAATTGACGTTACAGGTTCTTACAAATTCTTTTCAATCTTTATACTCTTTTTTTTTTTTAAGGTAAATGTAGCTATTCCATTAATTCATAACATAAAACGTTTACAACAATGATCAATGAAATGGTAAATCATTCCTTACAGTCAGACATAGAAACAACTTTTTTAACAATGCTATAGAAAACTTGAATTGCAGACTGTTTCATAACTATGAAGCTATGTTCCTTCAGGGAGCTTAAAGCTTCAATCTTTGTACTCTAGTAAGTGAAATTCAAATTTAACGAAATTTTACGGGTAGAAAATAGAAAATATATTGTACCTATTATATAAATAAAAAGAAGAAATAAAATTTGAAGCCCTATCCATAAAATTAAAATTTCTCCCTGGCCAGTGGCGGCCATAAATTTGACTGTTGTTTACATATGTCGGCTCTAGACGCTGCTTTCAAACGCCACAATCAAGTAGAAATACACAATTATTACCTCAAAAAAAATAAATAAATAAAATGAAAAAAAAAAAGTAAAAGAAAATAACTTTCCAACGAAAAAGTCTGGCCTCGTGCGAAACTGTCCGTTGATATAAAAACAAACGGCGACTGTCAGACTGTGCTTTTTCCACGGAGTCTTAGTCGGTGTGTGCGTGCCATCCTGGGTCCAACATGGATGGCCGTGGCCCATTCTGACTGGGCCCCACGTGGGACCCATTTGCATTCCTGTCTCCGGTCGGCCCGCGTCTCTACCGTCATCCAAACCGCTCCTCCACCGCGTATAGCTAAACCGGAGCTGTTCGTTGGGAGATCGGAATGCCTCCGTGACGCCGTCTATTACCGTTTTATATATTACGTATAGTACAACAAAGTACGCAGTAGTTTATGATTGTTAATTTGATTTTTTTTTTTATTTAATGAATTATCTCATCATCAATTATTAGATAAAATGTTGTTTAAATTATTTTTTAAAGAATTAATTTTATTTTTGGCATAAATTTACTTATATGTGTCATTTTATTTTTAATTTTTATCAGAATAATTCTGTTTTGTTATAATATTATTGTGACACGACAATTTTTTCATCCATTAACAAACTTGTTTAAATAACGTTAAATATGAGGGCATTTTGACATTTTTATATAAAATGTGTTGATATGTTATATTTTTATTTTATTCTTTTTTTTTTTTAAATTCATAATTCACAGCTAGAGTCTCAGGCCTTAAACTCATTGCTGAAACGGATTCTGAGGCTGTTGTTCAAGTGTTGCGCAAAGATGGAATGGTCATGCCTGATGCCAGTATTCTTGTTAAAGACTGCAAACTGCTTCTAGATCACTTTCAAGAGACTAAAGTCGTCCACATTCTTCGCGAAGGCAACCAATGCGCGGATTTCTTGGCCAACTTCGGTCAAACTTCGCCTTGGGGAACGACTATTTTGGAAAACCCGCCCGACGATCTAAGGAACCTTCTCCAGCGGGACGCTGTGGGCTTAGCCACTAGTAGACGACGTTAACTTCCGGGACCTGGGTCCCTCTTTTTCACCAAAAAAAAAAGAGTCTCAGGCCTTCTTCACTTTCAATCCGCGCCTCCACAATAGTGAAGTGATACATATAAATCTAAAATAAAAAAAAAAAATTAAAACTTAGAAGTGAATAGACTAAACTACCCTCATATTTAATGCCATTTAAATAAATTTGTTGACAGTAAAGGTGAGTGTTTCGATTTTCAGTTAGGTTTTTTTTTTTTTTTTTTTTTTTTTTTTTTTTTAAGGTTCGGATTGGTTTCAGTTTCTTCGATTTTGAAAAATGAAACCATTCGATTTCAAATTTTAGTTATCTTTGGTTTCCGTTCAAATTTGGTTTGATTCAGATTTCAGTTCAGTTTGATAATTCAAAGATCCCCTAACTCTCTTGCGCACATAATTATTTATTTATTTTTACTAATAATTTAAATTTGAAAATCTATACAACAAGTCCACAATGCATATTTCAAATTTCTTAATATAAACTAAGTCTAAACTGAACCGATTTCTTCACATGCGTCTGCCATCTAACAGCAACATTAGAGACTCGTAAAGAAAAATTGAGAACAATGAATAATTGTGAAATTTTGAGTTAGAGAATTTAGAATTTAATATATATATTTGGGTAAATTTATAATAAAAAAACATTTGGGTATAAATAAAATATATAATTATTTCATTTGGGTATAATCATTTGTTTTTTTTTTGTTCAATTCAATTTTTAACTGACCAGAACTGAGACCATTTAGTTTATAAAATATAAAACCAATCAATTTTTAATAATAAACCAAAATTTAACTGTTCGGTTCGGATAATCTGAACCGAAATGCCCGCCTCTAATTGAAAAGGAATAAAAATAAGTGATGTTATAAAAAAAAAAAACACTTAAAGCAAAATGTTACTTATAAATTTATGACCAAAATAGAATTTTAAATCATTTTAAAATCAAATATTTCACCCGGTTATATGATGTGTTACGGGCTTACACAGTTACACTTAGTTTTTTTTAATTAATTAATTAATCACACATATAAAATTATTTTTTTTTAAAGAAACTGGTCAACAAATTTTGATTCCTATAGCATATGCAGATATGCTAATGAATCCATTCAAATGATGAAGTATTTGATAACAAATTTGACCTTATGTAATATGATCTTTAATTTTATTGTTATTTTCCTCTAGTTCGTTACCAGTGGATAAATTTCTAGTTGATTTATATAAACAAAAACGATACTTTTCATTTTATGAAATAAAATATTTTTTATATAAATGATTTATTTAATACACATTTAATAGTAAATTGATAAATATTTTTCATGCTAGAAAATGTTTTATCAAATGTTGTAATTTTATTTCTATGAACTTTTGGTAGAATTAAAATTACTAGGGGCTATCAAAATAAGAGAAAGAAAAAGATGAAGCTGTGCAATTGTGCCATCAATACTTTTTTCTTCAATTCTCTTATTAAAGAAAAAACCTATTATTTATTTAATTACTTAAAAGTTTTTCACCAAAAGTAATCCATTTCGTATAGAATTTAAAGTGCTTAAAAAGAGGGTGCACTATGTGTATGATTAAAAACTTTTGCTGACAATATCACACCCAAAATTTTAATTTCAACTTATTTTTATTTTTGCATATATATAAGGTCAGATTTATATGCGAATAGTGCTTGTCGTGCAACTGTGCATTTCTTCACCATTGGTGTGGTGCATTTATGCATACCATGAGGATTCAATCATGTGACCTTCTCTCAAGGAGATGGACAAAAGTGCCAACGGAACACAAGGTGATGGACTATAATGCATAATATTTAATACTGGCAAAAAGAAAATTATTCAATTAATAACTTAATGAATAAGTTATATCTTTATCAGTATAATTCTTTCAAATTAATCAAACAATACTCCAATGACATGTTTGTGTGAGTGTGGATGTTAGGTTGGTTTAAGTGATATTCACATTTTATTTTGAATATTTAAAACTATTTTAATACTTTTAAGATTTTGACATTTGAATCCGCCAATAATAATTTGAATATGTTTGGTTGGAATAAAATTTTTAAATTTGTAAGTTGGATAGTTTAGATATATCAAATACCTAATAATTCATCCGTATGGAACATATGATAAGTATATATTATAATAATAGTATACGATTGGATGTTGAAAATACAAAATACCATTTGAATAAAAAAAATTTAATGGAAATTTGAGTCCCTTATATTTTTTTAAGTGACATTTTTTTTTGAGAGATTTAAGTGACATTTTTTACTTTTTAATTTTATCTCAAGAAATGATGTGTAATAAATTTTTCTTTTCCTGAAATACTCGTGATTCTTTACGATGTAATATATGTTATATACTTTTTCAAATGTTTTCAGCTTAGAGAATTCATCTCACCCATTTGGAAGGGTAACTGAAATGCTATCACACTACATGGTAATTGGCAATGGGTAAATGATATGGACCAAGGTTTACCTTGCATTGTAAACCCTAGTCCAAAAATAACTTTCAAATTCTTTATTTGTAGTCAAGACATTCTGTACCTGTTTCTATCATTATTATGTGTCATTAATTATTAAGTTATACTTTTGTATCTGATTCACAGTACAATATGAATCCTGATCCATATATAGCAATTGTTGACAATGATGTGTAAAATTTAAAATTAAGTAGCCACAAAATTTCCCACAAACTAAATTGCAGGCTCTGTAAATTAAAATTCATACCAGTATTCAATTCAGAAACAGAGTCACTACTTCTGGAGCCAACTTCTCTCTCTAGAAAATTTCACACCTTCAACCTTCAGCTTCACAGCTCTCTCTCTCTCTCTCTTCATTTTCAGTCTCCAAACTTCAATACGAGAGAATATATACATACGCATATAACATATTCATATATTCGTCACACCTGGCAGCAATTACCGGGGCTTCGGGACTCTGTATCTACAGGTGTTCGATCCCTCTTATCCCAAAACGCAGCACCGTTGCCGATCTTATAACATCAGGTGCACGGCTTGATCGTCCCGCAACACTTTGGTCTCTTTTACTACTTGTGCTTTGAGGATTTATCAAGTCCTGGGATTGGATCAAAGTCAATTTTGATCATAATTTTGTTCCGCATAGTTGAAAGCTTTTGCGTATATATGTTTGCACACTGGGGTGTATCTATACGTATGTGTATCTACGGGCTGTGGGATGTGAGTAGTGGGTTATAGGATTTTGGATTGAGTTTGGGTGAGGGGTTTAACAGTGTGTGTGTGAATACACACATATGTATATATACACATATATGCCTGTATAAATATAGGTTTTGGAGTGAAAATGGTTAGTGGGAACTTGTTTCACTGTAGAAAGAACTCATGGCCTCCAGAGGAATACATCACTCGTGCCACTTTGCATCTGGTAAGATTTTCTCCCTCTTAAGTTTTTCATTGTCTTTTAAAATTTGTTTAAGAATCCTTATTTATCCCATGGGTTAATAATGTGTATTTCCTTGGTCATCCCTTTTTCCTATAGTGCTCTTTATGGTGAGCTGTTGGGCATTTATGTGTTGATTCTATTGAAAACAATTGTACTTTGCAGTCTAAGAGCATATTGGTTAGGCTCAGGTCACTTGCTCCCATGGTTTATGGGGCAAGGAGTCTGGGGAAAAATGGAAAAGGTGTGTGATTAAAAAAAAAAGAGAAGTTTTAAAAAAATCAGATTACAGACAATGCAAAAACATTCAATTTAATTGTGGCATCAAATGGGGTAGAATGATTGAAGTTTGTGTTTTTGTATAAATAAGGCCTGGATTTTTATTACTATCTTGCTACATTTGAAAGGTAGATAATTGATAGGAAAAGAAAAAAAAAAGAGATTTAGATAAATAATGTTTTGGCATATAGTATTTGGTAAAATTGAGAGAAAGAGTGGAATGGTGTTATTTTAATTCGTGAATAAATGTGAAGAAGGTTGTGGTGTGGAAAATCATTTTTTAGTTATTTGCCATCTCATCTTCTCAATTTGCTAGCATATTTGTTGAACATTTAGTTCAAGTTTTCCCTCCTCTTAATTAAAGGAACTAAACTAAGAATCAAAACAATGAGTAGTCAAGAAAGGAACAATGCGATCGGTGGCTACGAAATGAAATTCTCTAATTTATATTGAATTGTGATCATTGTTTCAGATTCTCATCATATGGAAACTTTTGTATCCTATCATTTTAGCCTCTTTTTTCTTATCTTGCTGTTCTTGGGGAGTATGATGCTACTTAAATTGGGATAAAGTCTTAGAAAGCAAGAGAACTAGACTTGGGATTATTTCATCATGAAGCATTTATGAGCATTTTTTTTTCTTCTGAAAGGTGTGAAGTAAAGTATCAAGTTCTTACTGTCACAGTGTTTGTATTATTGTCCTAAATATTCCTTGAAACTATCTCTTGATTTAGCATATTTATCTAGAATACTACGGAGTATTTTTTAAATTCTCATTAAACTTGAGAATTGCATGCCATACTGAGGTTGGTTATTTGGCTTTTTTATACAGCCTTGCTTTCCAAGACAGTTAGGAAAGAATGATTTACTTAGTTACAATAGAATCAAGCTTTGGCTGACATGCTGTAGGTTTTAATGTTGCTATTAATAACAATCTGGAATCTCCTCTCTGTCACTGTCTAATCAAGCATTTCTTCCATCTACTTCAAGTGATGGTTCTGCATGGCTGCATCTCCTTTAGGTGTTATCTATGATTGAAGGATGTAATTTAGCTTTCATTATGCTTTTGAAAACATTGTCTTTACTTTATAATGAAATCCCAGTTAGTACTTTTGCTGCTGTTCTTGTTCTTCTCGCACTCTTTTTATTATTTATTTATTTATTAATTATTATTATTATTATTATTATTATTATTATTATTATTTTTTAATGGTGGTACTAATATCTCTTTTTATTTGGTTTAGTTTGAGTCAGACAGTGCAGCCCCACCATCTGAAGCCTGGAGAAGGAAATTAAACACCCATGCCAGTATTCTTAAAGAATTTAGTGTTACGTTTACTGAAGCAATAAAAATGGTATTGAGTTTCTTTCGTGGGATCAATTCATAGATTAGAGAATCTATAAATTTAAAATGATCAATTATCTCAGTACTCATACTCATTCGTCCTCAGTTCTTGATTTTTCTGGCTATTTGTAGATTCGACTTGGTATACGTTTATGGTCATATGTAAGAGAAGAGGCCTCCCATGGAAGGGTAACCCTCTAATTTAGCTACTTTTTTGTAATTTTAATCATTTAAATTTATGAGTGGGCAAATATCTCCCCTACTCTATTAAGTGGGGCAATATACCAAGTGCTGTTTTGGTTGGGTCATCTTTCTTTTTCTTTGGACAGAAAGCACCAATTGATCCTTTTACCCGAGAACGTTGCAGGCCATCAGCTTCCCAGGGTGTTCCGCTTGGAGGCATGGGGTAAGAGGATGGACTATAAAACAACTATCCCACTTTTGCCTAGAAAATTTCAGGGTATCTGATGATGGTTCAAATATAAATTACAGGAGTGGCAGCATATCTAGAGGTTTTAGAGGCGAGTTTAGGCATTTTCAAATTCTCCCTGCAGCGTGTGAGACTTCTCCTGTCATGGCCAATCAATTTTCAGTAAAGCTCTTCCCTCAAACTTTTCATCTATCCATTTAAATATTTCACTCATTTGTGTTTGGCTGTATATTGTGGTAGACATTATGATCTACGTATGCAAATATTTATGCGTAACATACTGGAGGTTGTTACAAACTCTTGGACCAAATGTAAATTGTAAAGGTTTTACCAGAAATCACCATGTCATTACACATTCTCTCATGGTCTTGCTGCTGTCTAATCTTAGTTTAGGCTTATATATAAATTTTCATCATACTTCAAACTCTTCCAAATTTGAAAAAATTATGGTCATTCTAACTTCCAATATTACTAACTTCATTAAAGTGAATTAACATTTTGTCAACATAAGAGATACTTGGCTCCTTTTGATTTTCAGTTCATTTTACTTATATAATACAACTATACAAGTAGTGGCAACTTCTTCTTTGCTTTTCCAAATAAGTTAGTAATATAGGATTAAAAAAAAAACAAAAGAGAAATTAGCTTTTATACCTATAGTGAAGTGCTATGTTAGAATCTTTCAGGAATCACATTAGTCCATTTCCAATTGACCTGTCATATAGAAGTATAGAACACATGAGAATTGAATTCCATCTGAAATTGACTGAAGTTATCAATTTATTCCTCATTTTTGTGACTTTGTCTCTGTTGCTAATTGCTGTGAGCCTGCGAGTGGAATCTGAGAAGAGCCTCATTGTATATTCCTATTTTAACTCTAAATAATAAGCATAATATATGGCTGTTATCGAAAAGGAACCACTGAAGCAGTCTTGAGGGTGGATATATGTGTTGCATCTTGTATATCTTCCTAGAGTCGGAAAAGTTATCCATAGGATGGCTTGCATGTTCAGGTAGGTTGTAGCTGCTGCATTATCTTTGTTGGACTATATCACTATTACAGAAGGGTTAGAAAAAGAAAACTGTACCCAAACCCCTATTAACAAGCCTTGGATTTTATATTATGTAATGTTGTATTGTTTGTAAGGATCATCTCATAACTACAAGAAGTTCATGATTATTTTTTGTAGAGACATTGCATGGGGTGCTATTTCCTTTTCACTTTGTAACAACTTCTTTTGGTATGCCAGATTTTCATATCTCGAGATGGAGGAAACAAGAAGTATGCATCAGTTCTATCACCGGGCCAACATGAAGGGTTAGGGTAAGAAACTAAGTAATGGAGGTTTGTTCAATGAAATTGCACCGGGTTGTTCACTTTGCATTTTGCAACTTTCCAACAAATGCCTTAATTAGAAACAGTGATAACATGGTAGTAATAGGAAATAGGAAAGGAAAAGGTATACCAAAAGATACATGGAAAGAAAGTCTAGCCTAAGGGTTTAGAATGTATTACTGTTCTCCCTACTTTCAGTACTGAATTAATAAGAGAAAATAAGATACATTGTTACATATAATTATACTTTATCTTACAGGAAGCCTTGTGATCATGGTATATCTTCGTGGGGCTGGAATCTGAGTGGTCAACACTCCACATACCATGCATTGTTTCCTAGGGCTTGGACCGTCTATGATGGTACTTCTCTAGTATTTTCTTTTCTTCTATGTAAAAGGACTTGCACAATTTTTCTACTCATAATGTTTTTGGATGATGTTCACCCTTCTATCCAGGCGAACCGGATCCAGAACTTAAAGTGTCTTGTCGGCAGATTTCACCATTTATTCCACACAATTACAGAGAGAGCAGTCTTCCCACAGCTGTTTTTGTTTACACTGTATGGACACTTAAATCCTGATATTAATTGTTTGATAATGCTTCATATTTTCTCTGAATAAAATATAAGTAACCAACCATGTTTCATGGTTCTTCATGCATGTAGTTTATTTTGGCACTTCATAACCTTGGCAATAGGTAAATTCTGCAACTGTTCGCAGTCTAGGTGGTGATATGATCCTTTAGATAAATCCTATATTAGTGAAAAGTGCTTCATATGGGACCTGCAGCTCTATCAAGTGATTGTTATGATGGATTAGAATCATTCATGGGACTTAAATAAATGCTTTGCTTATATTATTATCCTTGTTTGTCTCCTTTGCAGTTGGTGAACACTGGGAAGGAAAGGGCAAAAGTCAGCCTCCTTTTTACATGGGCGGTAAGGGTGTCCAGTCCATGTGGCTTTCAAATGATTTGGTTCTGGGGATATACATTGTGGTACAGTGTATTCAATTTCATTTGTTTCTTTTGTACAGAACTCAATTGGCGGTGTCTCCCACCTTTCAGGAGATCATGTTAATGAACCATTTATGTGAGTACTGATAGTTGATCCCTTGTTATGTGTATGTAATCAAAATGCTAATTTAGTTTTGATTTCTAATGCCTTCTCGCTTCTATTGGATGACAGAGGTGAAGATGGAGTCTCCGGCGTACTCCTACATCACAAGCAAGTTTCTAACCTTTATAGCTATACATGAGGGTTGGTTTGCATAGATTGCTTTTGCCGTATTAGTTTTGAGGTTGTAGAAAGTGGATGCAACCTGTTCATGCACCCTAGTCTTCAAAAATGTTATCTGTCAGATATCTATTTAGGCTAATTCTTCTGATCTGCCGTTCACCTAGTTAGATTTATTCATTCAATGCAAACATTTTTGCTACTTTCTCAACGACCAGTTAACTCATCTAGTGCAAATGGGGCTAGTTTCTCTAAGTCCATGAACTCTATAAACTATAGCTTGCATCCATATAGAGGGATTTGCATGCCAAGGCTTCTGAGAATATGATTAGTGGTCTGAATGAATGCAAGGATGAACTGGTAGCATCTTCCTTTTATCTGGAGTGTTGCTAATTGTTATTGTTTCAACTAACAATATGGATGTTGAGCATTTAAAATGTAACCACAAGGCTTTTAGGAGAACTTTCTGTTACAAAAATAATTTCTTGACACTTCAGGTGTAGAGTAGACTTGGATTGAAATGGAAGTTTGATCCATTTTAAAATCTTTAGTGCTGTAAAATGATGGACGTATTTGTTGGGGGTCTCTGGCACTGTGATGCATGCTCTGATTATCATTTGCTCTCTATTAGAGGGGTGAAGTTTGAGCACCACATCTTATGTTGCCACTATTTGATTACATTCATTATCAGTCCTGTGCTAGTGACTGTATATTGATTTTGGCTAGGATGACAATTACACCCAAACTTGATGGGGATGGGGAAGATTTTTGGGGAACAGGGATGGGATGATGGGTACAAGGAGTCCTCTCCTGCTACGCCCTATGCCTCTATCTCATCACCCACCAAAAAGTCAAAAACACATCACACACACTTACCCAAAAAATATCATTTTATTTAGCTTCAAAATTATATATATTTGTTTTATAGCTATATAATCTTTGAGGGGATGAGGCTAGTCTTGGGGAGGAGAATCGGGGTTGGGGGAGGTGAATATCCCCCTGCATATTCCCAGTGTTGCATTCTCTAATTTTGGCTTGGCTCTTAGTATCCTGATATATATATATATATATATATATACACACACACACTTGGAAAAATAGCACTTTTAGGCTCTCAGTTCTGTCCATTGTGTAGATTTAGTTCTTTAGTTATTTACAAGCAGATTTAGTCTCTTAGTTATTGTCAAAGTGGTAGATTTGGTTGCTCAAGAACCAAATTACCGACTTTTTTAAGTGGCATATTGGTGGCAAGGACCAAATCTGGCACTTTGATAATAACTGAGCGATTAAATGTTCACTTCAAATAATTAAAGGACTAGATCTACATCTCGGTCACAACTGAGGGATTTTTCCTATTTTTTTAAACATAGATATCCTTCAATTTATGGGAACAAGTCAATATAGCATTATTAAGTGGTCACTTCAATCTTAAATTTTTCTATAATTAACAAACATGATGGTATTGGTGGGTTTCAGGACCGCAAAAGGCAATCCTCCTGTTACATTTGCTATTGCTGCATGTGAGACTCAGAATGTGAGCGTTACTGTGCTACCATGTTTCGGTTTGACTGAAGGAAGTTGCATAACTGCTAAAGATATGTGGGGTAAAATGGCACAGGTAAAAATGAAATATCACAATCATAGCGGGGCTTTATTCTTATACTGTGAAATCATCTTGATCGTATATTTTGGTCCTTTGCTGCACCAATCCTACCCAAAGTGTTTTACAGTGCTTGAATTAATTCATTCTTTTGGTTCATATTTATTATCCCATGCATACATTTGTCATTGTTGTCTCATCTGCATGTCTGAAGGATGGGCATTTTGATCGAGAGAACTTCAGCAAGGGTCCAAGCATAGCATCATCACCTGGAGAGACACACTGTGCTGCAGTTTCTGCTTCGACCTGGGTTGAACCCCATGGGAAATGCACTGTTGCATTTTCTGTAGCATGGTCATCTCCTCAAGTAAAATTCATGAAAGGAAAATCATATTTTAGGTAATTTTCCAAGCATGAATGCTTGCCTAATATCTGATTATGTAGTTGCAGTTGGACTTGTACATCAATTGCCATGTTGGAAGCTCCAGGGATATTTCATTGAATTCTTGGAATAGCAATTATGCCAGATCATGAATTCATTGTAGAGAAACTTCGGTTTACAAATGAAGTTGATTATAATAAAAAGCAACGTCTCATAAAAAAATGTGGTTCACCCTTCCCCTTTGCCACCTGCTTACCCTTATAACACCAAAAGAACAAGAGAGAATACTTTTGTGGAACTACTCCTGTAGTTTTTCTTTTGTTTTCTCAACTCGATTTTTTTTTTCTTTTTTTTTTTTACTGCTCACAGGAGGTATACAAAATACTATGGTACCTCAGAAAAGGCTGCTAAAGATATAGTACATGATGCATTGACAAGTAAGTAGAGCTCATTTCACCTGATTCTGATTAATTTGCAATTTAACTGCACTCTATTTTTGCCAAGGACTAATAAAGAATTTACGATAGTGGAGTTCAGACTACTACTCATTTATGTATTTATTTATCTGATTTATTTTCAGTGGGCTTTTATGTGTTTAAATAAAGATCTATCATATTGTAACTATTTAAATCTTGATTAGATTATAAGCTATGGGAAGAAGAGATTGAGAAATGGCAGTATCCTATACTTAATGATCCAAAGCTTCCAGAATGGTAATATGATTTAGTTGTTGCTAATTTGGTAAATATTGACGTTTTTTTATTGTGTGGTGATGCTTTAGGAAACTTAGATGCTAACTATTGGTTTGCATTCTTCTCTTTATTTATGCTTCCAACTTTAGGGGTCTGAACATGCTTGTTCCTTTATGTGAAATATACTTCCATTTTTTTTTCTCCCTGAAACTCATTTCCATTCCTTTTTTTTTTTAAATCGTGAAACTCCTGAAATTTGTATGTCTTTTCAGTGACTAGGTGCATTTGAAATCTAAAACCACTCATATATAGGCTAGTTAAACTAAATTTCTTTTTGAGGGGCAAAAGTTAAGCACCATAACATAAGATGGGATGGACAGGAGAGTAATTTACGGTGTGTTTGGTTGGTGGGTTTAGGCATAAGGAATGGGTATGAAAGTGATTGTTTGTGTTTGGTTGATAAGTTTTGTGAATGCTACTATGGGTTTGGAATACCCCATTAATGACAAAACCCATACCCTTATTAAATAAGGGTTTCATCTCCCCTCCTCCTTTCTTCCTCAACTATTAATAATCATTCCCATTCCACCCAATTACCAAACATGTTAAATACTTTCACCAAAACCCATTACCATTACCAAGTATTTGATACTCATTCCGATTCCGATTCCCATGTGCGAACCAAACGCACCCTTAGTCAATTCAATACTATTCTTAAAAATTGTCAGTTATATATGTGTTTAATCTAAGATAGGTTTAGAAGCTGTCATATTGAAAGATATACACTCGAGAACAGAGTCGGCTTTTGTTTTAATGACGTGGTGTGATTACTTCCGTAAAATCTGAATTTCTGCTTAATGTGCACTGTAAAATTTAAAATCCATGGTAGTATAAAAGATGCATCCACAAATTCTTGCAGAACATTCCAGTGAAGTTTTCGGTTTTTGTTGCACGAATTCACTAATCTGCTGACTGTATTATGCATTTTATACCAAAGAACGTGAGTATACTTCATGCAATTTATTTATTTATTTATAGAGGATACATGATTTTGCACCTAATATTTTCAGGTACAAGTTTACACTTTTTAATGAGCTATACTTTTTGGTGGCTGGTGGGACCGTATGGATTGGTATTCACTCTCTCTTCTTGCCTCTTCTCTTTTCTTTTTTCTTTTTTCTTTTTTCTTTTTTCAAATAGTAATAACTTGCATCCCTGTGTTTGGATATTCTTATTTTATTTTTATGGTTGACTTCTGCAATTTACAGGACCTCTAATGGGTCATATTTATATCATTGATAAGTCAACTGTCTAATTTAATATCATTGCTTTCCTTTTTTTTGCCAAAACTTTGATGTCAATTGGATTGGTTTTGATTCATACATGAACTAAGGATGAGATTTAAATGAAAGGACTGTTCCATGCTGATCCATTCTAAAACTACTATAATTGTGTGTGTGTGTGTATGTGTGTGTGTGTGTGTGTGTGTGTGTGTTTTTTTTTTGAATCTGGTTCTATTATATCTTTCTGCTTTTCTTTATGGGTGACGGTGGAAGTGGAGGTGGCCCATCTCTATATTTGACTGCCTCCTTTTTGTAGTTTTGGTTTAGTCTACTGCATAAATACATGATCTCCACATTCCAGAGAACTTCTTCATGAAAAGAAATATGACTAGTGTACAAATTGCAATAAACTTGTTTTATTGAACTCATAGCACAACTAGAAATTTGACTAAATCTTCAAAACTATATTATTGTTACTTATTTGCTGCTGTGAAAGCATTAACAAAGCACTCTCCATTATTGTTATTTTGTAAGTAGAATAAATTTGTTCGCATTGTGGAAGAAGATATATGACATGATGGCTAAGTATTTTTGTTTTACCATATCCAAAATTTGTTGAACACTATGTTGAACTTAACTTAGTAACTATCTATGTAATTGTTGTATTGACTAATTAGTGTTTAGCTCCTAAAGAAAATTTTTGCTAAGCCTATCAATCTCTTATGTGCATTAGACATGGAAGTGTCATTTTTATTGTTCTTTTCTTATTCTGGCTTTTCAAATGCAGATTCAGAACATAGACAGCATAAGCAAAGATCTGTACAAAGCAATGAGGTCAATTTAACTGAAACAGAAGAAGAAAGCAATGAAGGCAATGCAACTGAAACAGAAGAAGAAGAAAGCATTGAACTGATTGAAGTCAATGTAACTGAAACAGAAGAAGAAAGCAATGAAGTCAACGTAACTGAAACAGAAGAAGATCTGATGAATAATTCCCACCTTGAACAGACTTCATGTAATGGTCATAAAGGTGGTAGCCGTTTTGCTACTTCCTCAAATAAGTGGTTGGGGCCAGGGAATGATGAGGATGAGGATGAGGATGTTGGTAAGTTTCTATACTTGGAAGGTATAGAATATATTATGTGGTGCACGTATGATGTTCACTTCTATGCATCATTTGCCCTTCTTGCACTTTTTCCAAAAATTGAGCTCAGTATACAGCGTGAGTTTGCGAGAGCTGTCCTATGTGAAGATAGAAGAAAAGTTCGGTTTCTAGCTGAGGGAAATTGTGGAATCCGAAAGGTTAAAGGAGCTATACCTCATGATCTTGGAACTCATGACCCGTGGCATGAAATGAATGCATATAACATACATGATACTAGTACATGGAAGGATCTCAATCCAAAGTTTGTGCTTCAGGTGTATAGAGACTTTGCTGCGACAGGAGACTATTCTTTCGGAACTGATGTTTGGCCTGCTGTATGCGCTGCAATCGAGTATATGGACCAATTTGATCGAGACAATGATGGCCTTATTGAAAACGATGGATTTCCAGATCAAACATATGATGCTTGGACGGTTCATGGAATAAGTGCTTATTGCGGTTGTTTATGGCTTGCTGCACTTCAAGCTGCTGCATCAATGGCTATGCAACTTGGTGACATAGCTTTTGCAGAAAAGTGCAAAGGCAAATTTGTGAAGGCTAAGGCAGTCTTTGAAACAAAGCTGTGGAATGGCTCTTACTTTAACTATGACAGTGGGTCTAGCAGTAACAGTAAATCAATCCAAGCTGATCAACTAGCAGGACAATGGTATATGGCATCTTCAGGTTTGCCTGATCTTTTTGACAGTGCAAAGATCCAAAGCACCCTTCAAAAAATATACGACTTCAATGTCATGAAAGTTCAAGGAGGGAGGATGGGTGCAGTAAATGGAATGCATCCTAATGGGAAGGTGGATGAGACTTGCATGCAGTCCCGTGAAATTTGGACTGGGGTCACCTATGGTGTTGCTGCCACCATGATTCATGCTGGGATGGAGGAGCAGGCCTTCACAACGGCTGAAGGTATATTTATTGCAGGCTGGTCTGAGGAGGGTTTTGGGTAAGTCTTAATTGTTTATGTTCTTTCAATCTTCACTTTCTCATTTGTTCTTCCTGAGTCTTCAAGTGCACATTCAAGTATAATATTGAAGTATCTAGCTAATAACACTTGAGTGCACATTCAAAATAGGCTTTGGGTTGACGGCTTGCAGGAGAACTGAAAAAGTCTTGTTATTAAATATTAAGACTACTGCCACTAATAGGCACTATTAACTTCCTTATTATCACTATGTATTTAAGTTGCAAGTGTCCCGTCCAATCGTATCCAATGGTATTAGATATGAATTGTTTACATGACACAAATAATAACATGGGACTAGAAGCACTTGTATTTTTCCCCTTGTGATGATTTCATTCTCTCTCTATATTGAGTGAACTTGCAATCTTGTGTGAATGTCTGCAAAATCAATCAGGTTGCATGTTAGATGCTTCTAAACCTGTAACTTGTGCAGAATTTAAAATTTATTTTCGTTTTGAATTGCTTGATAACATACTCTTTGGTACGGAGAAGATATGCAAATTACCATACACTATATTTTGTGATGCAGTTACTCGTTTCAAACCCCGGAAGGATGGACTATGGATGGGCACTTTCGGTCTCTGGTGTACATGAGACCACTTTCGATTTGGGGTATGCAGTGGGCTCTATCAATGCCCAAAGCTATTGTGGAAGCACCTAGGATCAATATAATGGACAGAATACAAGTATCACCTCATGGTCTAAAACCTCCTCACGAGTCAGGTGTTAAAAAGATAGCAACCAAAGCAAAGTGCTTTGGGAATTCTGTGTTCCATTGTGCTTGCTGATGATTGCGGATCGAGTCTGACCGTTTAGGTGTTAGTCTCTGTAGAAAATTGTTCATTGTATCTCTTCTTGTTTCCTTGAGTCTTCCCCACCAAAGAGGGAATGTCAAGGGACCTCTTTGAGCTAATAGAAAATCCTGTTTTACCAACAAAGTGCAATCATACCCACATGATGTAGTTTTAGTTGAGTTATGATGGCATCCCAAGGCTTTGTATACTATTAAGACGCTGCTTCTTGTAATTGCAATTGTCAAAATGACAAGTAATTTAAGCTCATAAGTTTTGGAACAAAATGATAATCTCCCAGAATGTTTACTGTTTTTTTTTCTTCCTCTAAGCAGACCAATTGTCCTATAAAGTTACTTTTAAAAAAATTCATTTTTAATTTTGTTTTGAAGTTCTGAACAGATAGATGACGCCCTTTAACCCTTTAACATACTTATGGATTGTACGTTTTAGCTTGCATTAGGTTAAATGCAATATGATTGTCGTAGGTTAATTGATTAGAGGAGATGTTTAAAAAAACCATTTAGGTGAGTTTAACGAAAGAAAGAAAGCAAAAAAAAAAAAAGGGGGTTGGTGTGTGTTTATAGAGTTATGAAATTGTGGATATAGAGTTTAAAAATTGTGAATATTGAGATCTAAAATTGTGAACATAGATTTCTAAAATTGTGAACTTGATTTGGGTTTACTTTGCAAGGTAGACTTCCGTTCATGGCATAATTTAAACATTTTAGGTGCATGTGTTTGTTCAAGTGTGTGCATTGTAGGGTGTCGTGCGTGCATTTAATTTGTTTGTGACTTCGTGTGCATTCTACTGTTGCGGGGTTTTGGTGGAGTTGCGGTGCATCGGTGCATTTTACGGGTTGTTAGGTCCTCGATGGAGCTGTTGTGGAGTGGTTAGTGTTTATCATGCATTTGCTTGGTCCATTGTGTGCATTGTAGAGAAGTGGGGGCTCTTGTTAGTTGTTGTATAGAGTGGTTCGTGTTTCTTTTGTGCGTTTTGTTCTTGTTTTGGTTCTTCTTTTTTCCTTTTTTTTTTTTTAGTATAGTATTGCATGGTTTATTTTATGGTTAGTAGGGCCGTAGGGGGTTGCGATTATCTTGTGTGTTGGTTTAGAGCATCCTTATCAGTTAAAATATTTGCATGGTTTTTTAAGTGACATTAGGAGAGAGAGTACGAACAAGAAAAAATGGAGAAAAAGAGAAATCTGACATCAAAGGAAAAAAAAAAGTGCATTGCTAAAAACGCGCAATAATGGATGTGCTACGAAAGCGCCATCGGGAAATGTTATTTGCCTTTCACGCGCACAATATTAGGGTTGTTTCTCATTTTCTCTCACATGATGGGCCCACTAATAAACCCATTTTTGCAGAAGAAAGAATCAGTCAAAAAACGCATGCTCACATCTCTTATAAACAGGTGTGGATGCTCTTAGTGTCAGCAATGGGTGTGCCAGTTTTTTCCTGTGTAGGGTGTGATTTTCCTGTGTAGGGTGTGATGTGTGCATTTGTTGGTCCATTGTGTATATTGTAGAGGGGTGATGGGTTCTGAGAGATATTTTATAGAGTTGGTGGTGTGATCAAATGAGAACCCATCTTCACGTACAAACCAACATAAATACACACAATTGTCTACATAAATGCACATACTATTCCAAGATAGATTGTGTGCATTGTACATTAAAACTAAGATAAACAATCCAGTAACGAACTTGGCATCCAACGGCGTCGTTTGAGCGTGTTCTGGTAGCTAATTCACAAAGTTGAGCATTATAAAATAGCTACTTCACAAAATAACTAATCAACCCCTTTATTTCCTAACATTGACTTATCAGCCCGGTTCATTGAGAGAGAGAGAGAAAGGGAGAGAGAGCTGCTTCCTCGCTCATCCTTTCCTTCGAAAACTAGTTGACTTCTTTTGGCCACCAGCTAACCTGTTAACTCACTTGGAAAGAGAGAGGAAAGAAAACGGCCACTTGGAAAAGATTTATGTTTTCTCTAGTTTCTACAATGTTTTGGGTTTTGGCATTACAAGTCGTTGCTTGTGGGTGAAGAAGAAGTAAACAGCAATGATCATCAGAGCCAATGGCATCTTTAGATTACCATAAAGCATGGAAGAAGATACAGTAATCCAACCAGGACAACTAAACAATGTTCCAAAGTACAGCTAAGTCAGTTTTCTATTTTGCGTGGTTGAATAGACACAATAATTTTACACTATTTACATATGATTACATATACTCCCCACCCAATACAGAAATTCAGGGAGTTGGACAAAAAATCGATTTAATAATATAAATATCACAAAGGTTTGATCTTGTCAGTATGATCTGAATTAATTCTTAGGACTGAAGCATACAGATCTCGGGATAAAATCACATTCCCGTTAAGATCTTGTGTTGTGTAACTGGAAACACGAGGGTCCAAGACAATGCGGCATGAAACTGATTCCTCGTTTCCTAGTCGAATGCCATAGTATGTTAGATGATCTGAAATGCTGTTTCCAGCCACTGACCTGAAAGTTCATTACACAAGATATGCAGCAGTGAGGGAAAAAATAAATTCCTGCATGAATTTTGGGTGACTGGTGGTATTGTAGACCTATAGCACATGAAAGAGAAGCATTACCTGCTGCAATTTGGGTCTTCCCCGGAACCATCACAAACCTTCTCTACTGTATAAACTAGACTTCCCAAACCAATGTTATAAAGCCAAACCTACAATTTCGGGAATGTCATAGGTAAACCAGGTATGATGAGGATAATCAGAAATGAGATATTGTCAAAACTTGTTTAGGTCCATGCACATTCATCATCTATATATACCACAAGTAACTTGCCAATATATCCTATGTTGTGTTCCCAGCTAAGCAGACTAAACTTCGGCTGGTTTACTATCAAGAATAGAAGATTCATAGGAGGGAAAACCCTGGCTTACCTCTCTTGGGAAATGATGGTATGTCTTTGAAGGGAAAAGGCTAAAATAAGGGGGCAAATGAGGCACAATATCATGACCATGTGTCACACGGATGGTGTTCGGCACACGCTCATTATAGCCGGTTGCAAAAGCTGCATTGCCCATTCTAGGCTGTCCGAATGTCATAACCTGAATATCTTCAGCACCAAAATTGACCTGAATATTAGTATAAGGTAATTTGTCAAGAAACCAACAGAATGTACATGGCACTTGATATGGTATAAGGTGAATGACATTACAAATTAATAAGTGTGGAGCTAAATCTTAATATAGATGATTAATAATTACAGTATTAATTTAAAAGATTGGAGATCTAGGTAATAGTTACAGTGAGATCCAGTGCAAAAAAAGCAGCCAATGCCCCTCCCATTGAATGCCCTGTCACCATAATCTGATAATCTTCATAAAACATTTTGGCTTCTTTAACAGCATTTAATGCCGAAGAACGTATAGTTGAATCATTATAACAATTATAAAATCCATGATGCACCTGAAATCAGAAGGAATATGAATATTTATAGCTATCATAAAAAAATTCAATAGAGCCACACAAATAGGCAAAGTAGTCACCATTGCACCATCCATTCCAGGATAATCTAAATCAAGCTGCTTCCAGTATAGATCTTCAACCCAGTTCTGTATGCTATAATGGAAATAATCAGAACTAGGAACGCATTAATGTGTAAGGACAATGGCTTATATAGGACTGGCAAAACCTTGTTGTACTGCCTCTGAATGCAACAACAATAGCATTAATATTAGGATCCACTCCAACAAATGCCTGCATGAGATATAAACAACTATAGTTATTTATTGAGCTAGCTATCAGTGGAGAAGGAAACATGTGATATTGCTGCAATGCCATCAGACCACACCTGCAGACAATACTGGACATCAACAATCAGCTCAATCATTTCAAATCCCTGCTTCCAGAAAATAAATGCAATCAGTGCAAGTCCTTATTGATAATGAATGATGAAAATATGCCAAATTAAATTGGAAAAGTTCCACTGATAAGCTCAATATAGTGATAATACAAATACAATACCTTGGTTAAATCATCACAAATTGAGCACGTCCATGTAAATAGTTCAAAAGTATCAGTCATATAGACCTGCAAGTGAAGAAGTGATTTACAATTATTTTCTAGTTGCCAACAATGAGGAAGAAATCATAGTAACACAATGTCTCTAGGTTGTGTTAAATAAGCATCCCAATTTAGCAGATGCATATCTAATTGAACGCAAACCAAGCATACATTTGATTAGCCAAAATTAAGCATTGACAGCATAGTAACAGTAATAAACGATTAGCAAGAAAACACACGGATACAGATAGAAAACACCAGCTAGTGAAAAAACTTGGAACAAACTGAACAGTAAATCAGTATCATTACACCATATCAGGGAAATAATTGAAGCTAAAACTTACAGCTGCAGCATATTCTACCAAGATCGTGGCAAGTGTGTGATTATAAACTGCCAAATCAGATTTGAGCTTCGCCCTGACATTAAGTTCTACAGCCAAAGTACTCATAAGAAACTACTTATAAGTACATATTTATAATCACACTACAAATAAAAGTGCTCATCCAATCCAAAAACAATTATTAGTAGAAACTATGCTTGATCAATACGTTGGCTTACCTCGTCCGGGTGAGAGCGCAAATAAGCACATCAATATAACTACCTTTAACCAATTTTTCCAATCCATTTCCCCTATAAACATTAAATGCGGAAACAGAGAAAAACAAATTACATAGATTACAATACTGGCACTAAAAATAAACAGAAATTAACGAAAACGAGCGAGCTCAATTACCTGCAGATGCTCCAGAATGCAAAGCCGGAGCTCCGACGGGAAAGCAACTTCAGTATTTCCCCAATGACCGCACGCCGGCGAAGATCCGGTAAGGTATAACGGCAGGATTGCCGGCGAGCGGGCAGAATAAATGCAAATTCCTGAAGAAAGTAACAATATGAAAAGGGGGAAAAACAAAAATATGTGGTTGAGATTTGTTTCGGCAGTTGGGAGGCGGCGAAGAGAAGGCTAACTGGAATACGAAATTTCCGAGAAGTTAGGATTAGTTAACGGCGATCGGGGTTTCTTGTGGTGGTCGAATTTGGGGTATTTATAGTTTATACGTTGCTGGTGGCGTGAAGGAAGGAGAAATACGTATTGCGTACTCGTAGAGTCGTAGTGGATCTGACTAGGATTTTGGATATGCTCGTTGAACTTGAACCACGTGCGGCTTTTAGAGCATCCTAACCGGAGGATTTTACTTGGTTTTTGCACGTGGGAATTTGAGGTGAAAGAGAGAGAGGGACAAGAGAGAACGATTTTGATCATTGCAGAGAGAGTAGTCCTGTGCATCGGACGGGTTCGGGCGGTTCAGATATTCGAACCGCTCACCCGTTCGATTTTTGAATTGTCAATTTTAACTCTTATTTGTTTTTTACACAAATAATCCTTCAAATATTAGCATTTTGAATTTCGAACAGTTCGGGTGATTTGTAATCAAATTTCGATTGACTTTGGGTTCACAAAAAATAAAAAGTAAAAAATAAAAACAATAAACTTAACATAAAACTTGTACATATTTTGTAATCTACATGCTTCAAGATACAAATTACAAGGCTACAAGCCTAAAACTTACAATTTTTCGATTCGCGAAGAGAACACTCAGAACATATGAGAGATAGAGAGATGAGAGAAAGAACTAGGAAAGGAAAACCCTTGGTCGATTGCGCATCAGATCGAATGAAGACTAAGTCTTCCTTCAACATATATATACACACATTAAACGACAGCGTATGATGCGAAGCCCTAAAATATTTCAGATAATCGGGCGGGTCGGATATCAAAATATCCCACCCCACACGAATAACATTAACTGACGCCGTTTCAAATTGCCTAAAAGAGAGCTTGGTTTTGTCAGATCTGTGCACTGCAATGAAATTGCTCTTTCGTGCGCCTTATGTGCACAAGGCGGGCGAATTAATCTAACACTTAATTTATTTTAAATTATTTTTTAGAATATTTTTCGTTTTTTTTTTCCTTTCTCCCTCATCTTCTCTTCCCTAGTCACACATGCAAAAATTTCTCAAAAGCTACAACTATTTGGATGCTCTTAGACAATAACTAGCTATGAGTAGAAGGGTTAATGATTGAAATGGGCAAAACTTGAGAGTATACAAAAATAGACACTTTCTAAAAACTTGTACATTTTTAGAAAAAAACTCCATTAGAACTTGCGTTTTTGATAATATAATGGAGTTTCTTAAATTAATGAAAAAAAATTTCGTATGAAATACAAGAAACACAAGTCGTACTTGCTTTTCTCGTTTCTCGTGAAATACGAGAAATTAAATAAAATTCATTAATTTAAGAATATCCATTAAGACTTGCATTTTTTTTTTTTACCTCAAAGGCAAATACCAATAGAGTTTTTCTAAAAATGTAAAAATTTTAAAAAGTGCATATTTCTGTCTACTACTCTCAATTTTTGCCGTTTCAGCCAATAGCCCTGAGTAGAATATTGTCCAATACGGAGTATTATATAATGAGCATATTTATTTTTATTTGTTTTATTTCAAATCTTAGTGAACTATTAATGATAAATGTTATGTTTTGATCTTGGTTAAAAATCCTGAAAAAAGGGTTGAAAAGAGGTCCTATACTCTGTCATTGACTGAATTTTGTGAAAGTTTCACAATTTAAAATTTTTCTTTCCATTGAAGTTTTAGCCATCCATGAGATTGACACTAATTAACATAAGGTTTGCTTTACACAAAGACATATATATTGTGACTAATTGCTATAAAATAACTTTAACACTTTCATTAAGGTTTTAGGACATTAAAAAATACGTATGGTTGAAGTGTTGCTGCAAAAAACTTCTTCTCAAATTTTCTCTAAATTTAAAATAGTATTTTAACTTCACAGCCACCAAAATATTATTTAAGTTTAGTAACATATCAGGTTTGGTATTCTCAAACATACCTTTACTATATAAATTTTTCTTAAACTTAAAACTTAATTATTTCATCAACTTAATTAACGGGTCTTGTTTTTGTTAGGATGGGGTTTCCATTTCCATAATCCATTTCACCTTGTGCTCAATTGGCATGTAGTGGTCACCCTCAGATGGGAGGTCATGAGTTCGAGTCTCAGTGGAGGAGATCTCGAAATTGACTCTTTGTGCTTCAACAGGTTGAGAAAAGTATAGATGAACAGATACTACAATGTAATAGGGTCAGTTGTATACAAAAAAAACATTTCACAAATGTCTAAAAACAGCACCTTATTGGGAAAATGGTCAAATACACCTTTCAACTTTATGTAAGGGGTCAATTACATTTGAACTTTTGAAAGTTACAATTAGACACATTAACATATTAATTTAGTACATCAATAGCAACTCAGTAATGCAACAGAGCTCCGGCAACTTTTTGGCGAATGCGTGACCAGCAAGTTGCAAAAAAAGGTGACTAAACTGCTCCGGCAACTGCTTGTCGCCATAGGTTTGGTCACCTTCCCTGGTCGAGGATATTATATACTCCCTCCGTCCCGTTTTATGTGTCTAGTTCGGTCAACGAGACTTGACTAAAGTTATTTTAAATCTAATTTTTCATAATAATAAGTTTAGAATTAGTATACAAAATTTATATATTTAGAAACTACGCTAAAAATACTATTAAACACAAAAAAAATTAAATTTAAAAATAAGTAAAATGTATTAAAAAAATAACCAAATAAGAAAGAGTTGGTTTGACCAATGAATAGTAAGTATGACATATAAAATGGGCCACACAAAGTATATTCTTTCTAGAGAAACAAAGTTGAATCAATTGTTTAATGCTGCAAATGACAAACACTTTTACGACAAAATGAAGGAAACTAAGGTTCTATCCAACCACCAACCTTAAAACGAAATAACACAACCAGGCTCATAACAAAAAGCTATTTCAACGGCAAGGGAACAAGGCAAGCTAGGTAGCCTCAAACACAAGCATAAGTGTATAAAAAAAAAAATCAAGTGGTGACTAAAAACAATTGACACATCATTATCACTTACAAATAATGCTCCATCATGTGCACAACGCCTGTACAGCTTCCGAAAAATAATTTTATAAGAATACACACAAATAAATAATATACAGCTTCCGATAAATAATTTCATAAGACTACACACAAATAAATAATTTCATAAGGGTATTCACAAGTAACCGTCACAAAAAATAGACATATCCCAAAGATACCAACCCAGGGTAAGGTGAGCCTTAATATGAAAGAGAGAGCCTTAATATGAAAGAGAGATAACAATTTATTGAGAAAATTGTAATTTTAATTCTTTAATTATTATTTTTAAATTTTTCTTAATCATGTTTAATTTCTTTCCATTCAACAATTTCTTGTATTATTCTCCTTGTGCCCCTTCTCACCCCAAACCATTGCCTCTAAAACAGCACGCTTCCTAGTGTCATCGGTTTGGGAGGCAAGATGTGTGAGAGCGGTCACAACATCGCTGATTAAAGGTCTTGATGCAGCTTCTTCATGAACGCACATGCATGCCACTGTTAGTGCTTGATAAAATGCCCGTCTGGGATAACTCCCCCCCAGCCGTGGATCCGCCATTTTAAATGCCTTCTTTTTGTCTCCCGAAAAGGACTTAGCCTGCAACCAACCAAATCTTGTTAAGTATTTATCTGGTTCAGTTAACCAGAGACAAAGAGTTGATTTGACAGAAAAATAGTAAAAATGGAACAGAAGGAGTATGTATGTATGTACCCAGACTACGAGATTTTGTTCTGATTGAGTTCTTGTGGGGTCAATGGCCTTGCGTCCGGTGATGATTTCGAGCAGAACGACCCCGAAACTATAGATATCAGACTTGGGGGTGAGTTTACCGGTGCGGGCATACTCGGGAGCACAATAACCATATGTGCCCATCACGCGTGTAGAGACATGAGTTCTACCATCGGAAGGGCCCAGTTTTGCAAGCCCGAAATCTGACAATTTAGGGTGGAATCCCTCGCCAAGAAGTATGTTTGCAGATTTTAAATCTCTATATATAACCGAGGGATCAGCTTTGTCATGTAAATACTCCAACCCCTTGGCCGTCCCGGCTGCAATCTTCATTCTTGTATTCCAGCCCAAAGGTGCTTTATCTGGTGGAAGATCTAGTGTTTGATTGAAAAAAAGAAATATTATTTCCTGTGAATTGAAGCACAAGGGAGGTCTGATAGGTGGAAGCTAAGATCAGAGCAGCTAACCATGCAAATGATCCTCAAGAGAGCCCAACGCCATATACTCATAGACAAGAAGTCTTTGAACCCCATCAGCACAATAGCCTATCAAGTTGACAAGATTTGGATGATGGCAGAGGCAAAGCATCAGAACCTCCACCAAAAACTCTCTCTGCCCTTGAACCCCATCCTGGTTAAGCTGCTTCACAGCAACTACCTGCACATCATTTCACAATATATACTATAAACAAATAATCGGAACCATATAGGGACAACCCCAGCTAAGTTGGTCAAGTTGTTGATTTGGTAACTACAGTTTACAAGTTTGACTCTTAATGAGAGAGGTTTATCAGTCTTATTGGTTTGAGTCAGTCAATTATGGACAAGCTCAACTCCTAATAAGAGGGTCTATTAGCCTTTTTGGTTCCTAATAAGAGGGTCTATTAGCCTTTTTGGTTTGATCAGAACCAGTTAATTATGGACAACCTATATTTATTTGCCAGCTAGGGTCACAAGACAGGTTTATCCGTGCACACACTAGGATAGTGGTTGCAGGTTTCCCCGTGATCGGAATAATGGAAACCATATATATATAAATTTCCCTTTTTCCGGGCACAATGAAGCTGGTGCAGTCACCTGGTCAGTAGTTTTGATGTGACCTTTATAAACCCGTCCAAAGCCGCCTTCACCAAGCAAGCACTCAGGACTAAAGTTTTGGGTTGCAGCAGCAAGCTCTTGATATGTCAAGGAATTTATAGTAGGAAGTATAACCTTTGACTTATCTGCATATATATATATATATTCTAGAATTGGATTGAAAAAACAACTGCAAATTAAAGCAAAATAATAGATAAGAAAAAAAGAGAGGACCTGATGAGGCTGAGATAAAATTGTCAACATCATATTTGTGTTTTGACGAGCCAAGGCAGGGAAAACACGGAGCCATGTCAAATTCTCAGATATATTGATTCCCTGGAGAATCTAAAACCTCAGATGTGGTTACGAGGGCGGCCAACTGTTCGTTCCATTATATTGAAATAAATATCAAAATAAATCCAGTAAAATAAGAGAAATTCCACATTTTTTGTGGTGTTACAGAGAGTCAACTGACATGAAAATTGGTTTAGTACGTGTAGGTGATAAGAAATCGGGATAAGGCCGGAGTCCTAGTGCCATAAGTCTTTAATTTATTTCCACACACCTAATTAATTCATTATAAAATAATAATAATAATATTTCTCTTTGGGTCTCGCTCCTGCAGCAAGAGCCAAGAGGCCTGGCTATGGTCAAGGCTCCCTAGCTCCTCCTCAAAGAGACCACTATTATGGCTATTATGGCTAAAGGGCAGGGGCATGCATGAAATATGGGATAGAGTGCATGAATCTTTTGTTGAACCTGCAAAGTACTACTAGGGACCTGTCATATGTGGGTCTCGTTGTTAGGGATTGTTATGAGTCTAGTTGGTTCATAAGCAAGCTTCAAGCTCATTAGTTAGTGTTTTATGTGAGCACAAGGTGATTGGCTTCACTTACACAGTCATACTTAAAAGAGAAATCCTACATTACATGTTCCCAAATTAAATTATATTTCAATTTTTACTCCAACACTCATATTCTTGATGTAAACACTTTTTGTAGGACCCACATAATGAAAATGTCTTAGACTATGAAGGTAATGTGGATTTTTTTTTTTTTTTTAATTTTGTTAGCTTATGTGGCAAGCTTGCTATAGTAGCAAGTTTGCAATTGACTTTTATTTCCTTTTTATTTGTTATTTTTATTATTATATTTATAATATAAAAAGGCAAGTGAGACTACTTTTGTCCGCAAATTATATTGTGGACCATGGCCCAAAACGGTGCCATTTCTTTTAATGAAAAGAAACGGCATACGTCCGCGCCATTAGGAGTAAAGTACCTCTATATTAGTGTAACATATTCAGTTTCATTTTATATATATACACCAGTTTCCATGCAACACAACTACAGTTTCTTTTTTTATATAACTACAATTTCTTTCGACATTATACACTCAAAGTGCACAATAAAATGTTAAAAAGTGCACTCTATAATATTAAAAATTGTCTTTTGCAAAATACGAAAGTGTAATGTATTTATTAGGGCTTAGATTTTAGAGTTTATGACTGAAGTTACGGAGCAATAACCTGATACTAACTACAAATGCAAGAAAAGGCCAACCAGGCTATGAATAACACATGAATGCACGGCTAATAGTAAAGGCATGCACCCTACCCACAACCAAATAACTCAAGACCGCCCCCGAAGCTTAGCCTAATTGGTTCGTCACCTGACTTAAAGATCATGTATGACTGGAGACGGTAGTGTGGATTCGAATCCTACTAGAAGCATGTATATATGAGAAAAAAACTTAAGGATGCCTCTTGATTGGATTCCTTTGCGCACATAAAGACTAGGATTTTGCCAATGGGCTGATTGCTCGACTCGCAATTTACCTGCGCATTGACTCTAAGGGCAATGTCCTATGGGCTTAGGATTAGTCCAGTGAAGTTGAGATCACCTAAGGTTTTTTTTTTTCTTTTTTTTTTTTTAAATAAACTTAATACTAAAAACATATATACATGCACAAGAAACAACCCTAAAATAATCACAAGTAAAACAAAGCCATTCAAATCACCTATATCAAATTTAGAACAAAAAGTCCCCAGGCAGTTCTATTGGTCATAAGGATGAAGTTTGGAAAGAAAAATCAGGAATCGAGTCTCACCAACAACAATGTGGAAGGAACTTCTCAAAATGAGAGACTCATTGTATTACACAGAAAGTTACCATGAAATAATCTAATAAAGCAACAATAAATGCATCGTAGTGATTTAATGAATTTATAGTAGTGCTTTAATGAACTTGTATATAAAGAATTTAAAGTAGTGATTTAATAAACTTGTAATAATGACTTAATGTATTTGTAGATTAGTTACAATTTTTTAAAAAAAAATCAATATGAGTATTTTTTTAAAAATCAATTAAAGTTTTTTAATGATATATATATATATATACACACACTTTAATTTTAATTTATTTATACAAAAGGAAAATGAAAAAAATTAAATTAGAGAAAAAAAAAAGAATTTAGAAAAATAAGTTAGAATGATTTGATATGGATTGAGTTCATCTGGTAAGATAGACCATCATGGTAAAGGATATAACAATTGCAAATATACATTTCCCTATACTATATTTACAAAAGCATATATCTACTCTATTTTTTTAGATGACAGGGGAAATTCATGAGCACTATTTAAGACGTGCTTTAAAGTAAACCTTATCCTTGTGTAATAACCTGCAAACTACATACACATAAGAAGTAAATCGCATTAGAAAGATCCTATGTATATAGTGACGGGCTTGATTGTTAGGGTGTCGCAAGGATGATCAAGCATATATCTCCACGTACCCTTAGTTACGACTAACCATGCTTTCAGCTTAAATATCGAAATGACTTATGATGGCATCCACAGTGAGTAAATATTTTCATTCTACAACATCATCATTAATAAATATCACACGTTGGTGCTGTTCAAAATAGAAATATTTTGATAGAATGTTTGCGATGAAATTAATTAATACGGGTAGCCTGAATTAATTAAAATTAATAATTAAAAGGATAAATACTAAAGGACAAAGTATGAAACTTAAGGAGACAACCGTATTAAGAATTCTTGTAATGTGATTACAATGTAGATTATGTTGTCCTAACAGACAATGGAAGAACATATATTAAATTTATCTGTAACTGCTTCGATCCCTAGAAACTAGTAGGTGGTTAGTGCTCTTTGACCATATCTGCCTACTTTATCTACGTCCGACTACGAGGCCAAGCTCGAAAGTTAGTTCGACTTGCCTTGCTATGTTTTTTCAGATTGATTTACTCCGAGTCCGCTTTCAATATATTCATCAGTTTGATTCTTTATATAGTATATATAAAGAATAACGTAATAATATGCACCACATTTACACTTGAGTTCAACCAATGTGCGCCCACATATATATGTTATATGCAAATATATATGCACATTTGCATTACTAGTGTTGATTCTTGAAGGATAAAATAAAGCAATGATATGATATTTCTGGAGGCTGATGCATGCAGCTAGATCAATCACGAATAATTTTGTGTATGTACAGAAGGAGTTGACATTATATTTCATCTCCACCTGTCACTTCCTTTAGAGGCGGCGCATCAACCTGTTTTTTCAACCAAAAATCTTGAAGCCCAACTCACTCATCGATCACTTAGAATTTTGGTTCTTTAAATTCTACATCAAAATTCCTATTTCCCCAGGTTATGAGGACTCATATGGTATTGGCAAGGAGATCCCAGGGGGTGTTATACGGTAAAAAGTGGTTATAAGGCAGCTCTAGGGGAATTCACAGCTTTGGAGGGTGAGTTTGATCAATGGACTACATTGTGGAAGATTAAAGTACCCCCAAATGGAAAACTTTCCTTTGGAGAGCTATTAGTGGCACTCTTCCGGTCACCACCAATTTGCTCTTAAAAAGGGTAGACATTAATCCAGCATGCCCAAAGTGTGGTGTAACTCATGAATGTACAATGCATGCATTAGTTACGTGTGTTTTTTCACAACATGTTTGGAATGATTCCAACCTACCTTTACCACCTATTGTTGGCAATGATTTTAATGAGTGGTTCTCATCTGTTCTGCATGTATGCACTGAAGATCATATCCGTGTGATCGTGGCTGTACTCTACCACCTTTGGAAGGCACGAAACATGGCAGTGTGGGAAGCTTATCTGCTGCGGCCGGCAAAGGAAGTCCACGACAAGCACCACCCAACTGTTGGGAGTCCACCGCCACCCCCCGAAGATACGATCCAGACGCAGACGATGGTCCCAAAATGCTTTTTCGATGCTGCCTTCTGTTCTGCAACTCACAGGGCGTCCTTTGGCGCCGTCCTTATTTCGGCAGCAGGGGAGTTCATCGCAGCATGTGCAGGTCCTCTGTCGAGCTGTTTATCTCCATTAATGGCCGAGGCGTTAGCTTCAAAAGAGGCCCTCTCGTGGTTACGCGACAAGGGCATTCCCACAGTTGCAGTCTACACCGATTGTTCCCAGCTCCGGACATACCTAACCAACGAGGATACCATTCGCTCACACGAAGGATTTGCCATTGAGGCTACCAGGATTTTGCTTTCTTCGTTTAATTCTTGTGTGGTTATTCTTGTTCCGAGATCAGCAAATGTCATAGCACATACTCTAGCGGCTACGGCCTATTCGCAGATTAGTACTATGTACTGGGACTCCGTCCTTCCAAACTCTATTTCTGCTCTTTTTGATTAATCAAGTTGGTTTGTTGCTTTCAAAAAAAATTCTACATCAAAAATAAAAATAAAAATAAAAAATTGGTTCAGAATAGATTCAGGTAAATATTTGTTGATAGGAATTAAAATTGTCATCCTTATTTATTGTTCCGAGCCTATCATCACGAACTAGTCAAATTATATCATGGACCAGTCAACCAATATTGATTATAAATTAATTAAATTCTTGTCCAAAATAATATTCAAATTATGTGTTTGCAGTTAACATATTATGTGCAAATAATAAACATACCAAAACCAAGATAGGAAAGAACTGTAAACATGGAGTATTCGTAATAAATTAAATGACACTTTTTCTAAATAAGGTACATAATAAAAAGTACTCAAAAAAAAAAAGGTACGTAATAAAAATATTTTGACAATAATTACACTCAATAAAAAAAACCAACAAAATGTAAAGAAAAAAAAAACAGGAATTTTAAAATTATCTTTTCCAAAATATATTACTTTTTGAACGGAAAAACCGATTTCATAATGATGGGCCAATGCCTTTCAATAAAACAATTGAATTTTAAGATGTGTTTGGAAAGCAAGAAAATGACTTTGAGAAAATTATTTTTTGGAAAATGATGAGTCACTTTTCAGAAAACATTTTCTTTTCCAGTGTTTGGTTGCATTCCAGAAAACTATCTTGGTATGTTTTGTTCATTTTCTGAAAAATGAGCATAATTATTTTTAATTTTAAATATTTAAAATATACAGTGGTGGTGGTAGTAGTGGTGGTGGGTGGGTTGGTAACGTAGTGGTGGTGGTGGTGCGAGTGGTGGTGGGGGGTGGTTGTGAGTGGGGTTGGTGGGGTGGTGGTTGG
>CP025656.1:15483001-15935257 GCA_003576665.1 Ipomoea trifida | reverse complement strand
TATGTACCATAAGAACTATATATTATCAAGAAGAACTCAACAAAGAGTAGTGGATTTAACTAAAAATATAAGTGAAATAAGAGATTAAAACAATACAAGAGTAACTCAATTTTGACTTCTGAAGTATTAAGAGGTTTTGCTTTCAAAAAAAAAAAGGTTTTGGGTAAATAGATCTTTATGAAATATTTAATTCATATTAGAAAATATATTTTTGCTTTGCAAAACAAAAGTCAGGATGGCCGAGTGGTCTAAGGCGCCAGACTCAAGTTCTGGTCTTCGTGAGAGGGCGTGGGTTCAAATCCCACTTCTGACATTTTAATCCTCCTGTGTTTTACTATTACTATTTTAACCCCTTCTCTACACATTAATTACAGCATCCGCCCCTTCCAATTTCACCCCCTCAGGGACCCATATGTTTGATAATCAGGATCTAGGCCTTCAAACCTCATTCTATGCATAAGCCTCAAATACTTCTTTCGTGTTCCCCTCCAACACATAACCTGAAATCAAAGAACTCCAAGAAACAATATCCTTTTCATGCATGGATTCAAACAAATCCCTTGCACAGCCAACTCTTTCACATTTACTGTACAAGCTTAACATACAATTCATCAAAACTAAGTTAGATGTAAAGCCATATTTTACAATACTAGAATGAAAGCATGAGGAGCCGCCCTCTGACCCTAATTTTCTCAAAATGCCTCACTGCACGAAACCTTGATTCTTCATTTGGTGACCTCTGGCCGAAGCTTTGAGCCTTTGACGGAGCTTCGTTTCTGGGCCGGCAGTCTCATATTTTCTTTTATTTCTTGTTTTTTTTTTTTAGTTTCATGATAAATTCCACTGCCGAATTAGCCATCAACCTTTCAAGGATGTTGTGATAATTCCAAAATTAAAGATCTAAAGTTTATGGATTTTGCCACATCTGGATAAAGAGGTGGTTTGATTCTAGTGGATCCACAAAATAAAGTTTAAGAGGTGGTGTACTGTTGTTTCTCTTTTTTTTTTTTTTTTTTTTTTTTGTGTTCTGTTTTTTTTTTTGGCGAGTTCTTTTTTTCATAATAAGTGTGAACCATATAAGTTGGTCATGGCGTATTTGAACTTCATCTTGGGTGACAAAGATGATAATGAAAAAGAGCATATGCAGCTTAGCTCGATGGATATATTATTGTCAATGAACGACATATGGAAAACATATACTCATGTGGTGTGTAAAACTTTTCAACCAAAGTTAGTCTGGACTACGTTTGATCGATTCTTCAATGATATTAAAGAAGCTTTAAGTTCATTCAACGAATTTATCTTCAAATTTGTGAAACAGTCTGCGAATCAAGTTCTTTGTAGCATTGCTAGGAAAGTTGTTTCTATGTCTGACCGTAAATTAAAGAATGGTATACCGTTTCATCGATTCTGATCTATTTGTAATTGCCTAATGTTTTTTTTTATATTTTTATTTTTATTTTTATAGTCATTAGATTGTTTTCTTGGTTATTTTTCGTGAACATAAACTATTTCTTGTTCACAAACAAATTATGATTATGATATATACATGTGTTTGTTTGTTTAGCGTTTGCGAACCTATAACGAACAGCTGCAAATGTTAACAAACACTTAACAAACTGAACATACACAAACAAGATTTTCAAAAACCTTAACAAACGAGCATGAACACAAATATTCTAAAAATCTAATCTTAACAAACGAACACAGTACACAAAACCTATGTTCATTCGTGTTCGGTTCATAATTTGTATTGATATAAAATTTAATAATAACGATTAAAATTTATTTAATTTTATTTATTTGTATCTAAAATTTCTTAACAATTAATATATTAAAATTTTATATTAAATACATTTGTTTAAAATAATTTGGGTAGTGCTGATTTTTTTTAATTGAAAAAAATAAATAAAAAACAATGTTCCATGTATTCTAAATAAAAAGGTCGTTAATTGGTTCATTTTCATGCCTCTTCAAACATACCAAAACATAAAAATAAAATTAAAAATAAAAATAAAGCATCTATGAAATGGCCGACATTCTCACAGAATTGTTCATTGACAAACATATATAAGCATCGTGCATGTGTATATATCATACTTAATTGACATTAGAAGAAGGGAATCATATATACTTGGACCCAATCTAAAATAGATGAGATCTTTTGGTGAAGAATAATATCCTCAAAATAAATGGCACGTCTAAATTTGTGACACTTGCGAAATGGTATAAAACTATAAACCATGCATATCATGTATCTTCAATTCAAGTTGTCATGTTAATCAAGGCATCATGTGAATGACAGAATGAGACAAACTAAAATTTTAGTTTTACTTTCTAGTACGGCATGCAATTGTGAAACACAATACCCATAAAAGCATGCATGCATTACGTACGGGTGATGAGGAGGGGCTGCGTGATCATAAAATTGAAACCCCTTAATAGGGACTGCCATTTAAATTTTACCCCAAGAATATTGAGCTTTAATTTTATTTAAGGATAGCAACGAATCGGGTATTTTTGTGTACGTAATCCTTTCGAACTCTAATAGAACATGTTTGGTTAATAATTAATCAAATTCAAAACCATAACAAGTTGGGGAAGGACTTAATAGGTAGTTGTTATACCGTGGACCATGGTCATGGCTGATACTGCAGTTGTGTTAAAAAGGAACTGCAGTTGCGCGGAACAGAGACCGTTTTATCTGTCTGGAACTGCAATTGTGTTGAACTGATACTGCGGTTGTGTTGAACTGATACTGCAGTTATGTTGAACTGATACTGCAGTCGTGTTGAAAGGGAACTGCAGTTGCACGAAATGGGTACCGTTTCATCTGTCTGTTTTCATTAATCAAAACGACGTCGTTTTGATGCCGCGATCCACAGTATAATTTGCCCTTAATAGGTGGGCACCCTTGCGTCCCAACTCTTATATGACTTAAATTAGGTTTAGATGTAACCATGAGTGGTGGGATTTATTTATATCTTAACATAATTTATTAATATACATGCATTAAAACCTATGAAATATTATAAACCATTATTAATAATGTAAATTATGTTTATTATATTGTTGGGTGGAGGCCGGTGAAGGGTCAAGTCTAACACCATGCCTCTTGAAAATGTGGCAGTATAAAAAAAAAAATTGTGCTTTCGCAACTGAATATAACTTTTGACGTAGTGGTAAACGCTTAATCCTAACAGCATTTCCTATGCAGAAATGAGGATTGATGAAGAAGGAATTGTTGAAGGAGTGACAGGTGGGATTACTTGAACCCAACCAAATGAAATATATAGCATGTGTCATTATGAAATTGATTGTACCCTCATTCTCTTGCCTTTCCGAGTTCTTGCATATAGTGAATTAGATGCGAATCTCCTTCTTCTTCTTCTTTTTTTTTTTTTTTTTTTTTTTTTTTTAAATTTGTTTATGGTGATATTGGACCATAAAAGTTTCCAATTGGATAAATGCAACTTTACAATTTCTCCAGCTCATCAGATGCCTTAATTAGCTTGTATGAAAGTTACAATATATAGATAAGTCACAATACATATACTTTTGTGGATGAAGTGGGCACAACAAACATATTCACATGGATCATAGCATGTATGTATGTTGAGTTCATGAATTCCACGAGCTTGCTACTTATCACATAATACTATCTTGTCAATTTTTGGCTCAAAATTTTGAAATTTGTATTTTCTTATCAACAAATTAAATATGAGTGCATAGTGTCATTGTACCACCATGTTCATCCCAGCCAATCAAAACATGACAAAGTGTTGGTTATATATGCATAGCTAAAGATCCATTATTTGGGTTTAGCCTAATTCCCGATAACCTAAAGTCATATATAAATAGTATTTATATGTTACTGTCGGGATGCGTTTATCCTAAAGTTACTATTTATATATGACTTTAGGTTATCGGTTTAACGAATTAGGGCCACCAACACCAGGCCGAGGCCGATAAAGGGTCAAATTCATCAATTAGTAGCTAAGAGATTGTTAGACGGAGGTCTATAAATGGCAAAGTCCATTAATTGGTGGCTAGGAGGATTGTTTGGCGAAAGTCAGTGAAAGGTCAAGTCCATCATCCTCCTCTCGAAAATGTGATGGTGGTCCATATGAAAATAAAGTTAAATCTTCGCTACTACGAGCTTAGCTTTTGGCGTAGAGAAAAACACTTGATCCTAACAAGTAGTAGTGTAAAAACTGTGCAATTAAGACTGACAAGTGCTGGAAGATGAAATTTTTGGACAAAAGCCGGTATATAAAGAGTCAAGTCCATCATTTAATGGTTAGAGAGATTGTTGGACGAAGGCCAGTAAAGAGTCAAGTCTATCAATTGGTGGGTAGAGAATTATTGGGCGAAAGTCCATAAAGAGTCAAGTTTATCAGTTGGTGGCTAGGGAATTACTGAATATAGGCTTGTAAATGACCGATCCACCCATCAATTGATAGCTGTGGGATTGTTGGGCGAAAGCTAGTTAATGACCAAATCCAACATCCTGCCTCTAAGAAATGTGATAACAGCCTATAGAAACATTAAAATTGAGCATTCGCTAGAAATTATAACTGTTAGCATAGTGGTACACTTGATCCTATCACTTGTACACCAAGCTAATTCTGCCGGGAAGAAAGGGAATATCACGAGGCTATGGCTCCGTCGTCTTCCAATAACGGCGGCGGCCGTCCAATTTGTGAACGCCGCCTTATAATGGACGCACTGTAGTACTGGTCCCAATTTGTGCATGTAGAGATTCGTTATTGTGCTACGTACTTTTCCAGTCTATTCTATGCTTGTGGGTTGTGGCAACCTACATCAATCATTGTCAACTATTCGATCCAGGCCAGCATACACAAAAGATTTAGAATATATAATATATAATATCATTGTCTAATCATATCGGAAAATGGTAAGTTTAACTCAAGAATAGTAAACGCATGAGGTCTAAAAAACAAGCAATATCTCTTATTAGTAATTGAATTTGCTCCTCATAGCTAGATAACTATGAATAAAATCTTAAAAGTGCTTCTCACAAAAAATCATCTCCGATCCCATGAAATTACAGTCTTCAATTTAAAGTTATTTATTTTCTATTGGTGAATCTCCTATGAGATAGGTGGGTCAAATTCTTCATAAATATTATATTATTTTTGCTATTACAATTTTTTTTTTTAATAATGAGTTCCGCAACCCCCAATATTACATATTGACTTAAAAGTATTACATTCTCTCATGTATAACTACTCAAAGTCTAAATATTACATTTTAATTTAGAAGTATTACACTCCATCACAAAAAATCTATTCCTTATTAGTATTAGATTTTCTAGCATAACTATACATTATATTTCCATTTGGACCCAACCCATATCACGGATCACCCTATTGTTGTTGTTGTTGTTGTTGTTGTTATTATTATTATTATTATTATTATTATTGAGAGTTAATACCCGGTTTGGTCCATCGACTATTAGAATTTCATGACCACTTTAGTCATCGACATCCAAACTTGCTCAATTTAATTCCCAATTATGCAAATTTTACTTAAAATAGTCATTTGTCCAAACCAAAATATTTCTAATTAGGACCATTTTGGTTAACAATTGCATAGTTCAGGATGAAATTGAGCAAGTGTTGAAATCTTTATAGTCGAGGAACCAAATCAGGTATTATATATTTATTAATTAATCGAAAAAGTTTGGAGTAGACAGGTGATTAGTTGTATGAAATCCAATGAGATAAATGCAAGTTACAATATTCTTCTTAATCCATTAAGATAATAATTCGTACGGACTCTCGTACTTCACTTTCACTCGTCATTTTGAACCGTACAAGGTGATATGATGGTGCCAAAGCATACTATAAATATGGCTTCCTGCTCCAATCTTCTTCCTCACAGCAAAACCAAAACATTCCTTAAAATCTTCAAAGCTCAAACTCGATCGCAGGTAATTAAATTAAATGGAGAGTGTACGAAGAATGGTGAGCGAGAAGCCAGTGGTGATATTTAGCAAGAGCTCCTGCTGCATGAGCTATAGCATCAAGTCCCTATTCTCCGACCTGGCGGTGTACCCGGCGGTCCACGAGCTGGACGAGATCCCGAGAGGCCGGGAAATCGAGCAGTTCTTGTCCAGGATCGGCTGCAACCCTACTGTTCCGGCGGTGTTTATCGGCGGCGAGTTGGTGGGGGGAGAAAATGAGGTTATCGGTCTTCATCTTCAAGGCTCTTTAAAGCCAATGCTTAAAAAGGCAGGAGCCATATGGGTGTAAATGTAATCATACCACCTATAATAATTTTTGGGAAATAAATAATAATTTGGTTTTTTTTGCCTTACAAAGCTCAATCATATATCAAGGCTAAATGCTATATCAACACTATTTTGGAGATTTTTTTTTTTTTAAATACAACTAACTCTATTACATTGTAGTATCTGTTTTAATATACTTTCTCAATCTATTGGAGCACAAAGAGTCAGTATCGCCTCCACTGAGGCTCGAACTCATGACCTCCCATATGGGAGAGCTACTACTCTCCATTTTGGAGATTGGTTACGGTTGTATACTCCCAACTTTTGCTCTCACCCACAAAATCTTGATGTAGACGTTTGTATTAGACCCATATAAAAATAAAAATTAAAAAAAAAAGGTAACTTATCAGTATCAGCCAAATCAGGGAGTAAAATCTAATTAAGTTACCTACAGACATTCAAGAATCTAAACCCCGGCCCCGCCATTATTCAAACCTATGACCACCCATTTAAAATGATAATCAGTCATCACACTATTTGTAAGAATGTATAATTTAGTTAGTTTCTTCAACTGGTATTGTCATTATGAGACATATTAGTTCATCAACGAACTTTGCTTGTTAGGGGCGAATCCAGAGCGAAGACAATGGGGACAGTTGCACCCCCCTCCCCTCTCTGCCCCTTATATATATAGCAAGAAAATGTATATACAAGATTACAAGTTACTAAATGTTTAAGTTGTTTTAGTTGGTTGTTCCTTAAAATTAAATATTATATGACTTAAAGAACAATAAGCTCTATTTGAATTTCCCCACCAACCAAAAAAATTCCTAGATTCACCAATGTTGCTTGTAGCTCACTCCTTGACTAAAGCTATGGGCTTTCAGTCTTGTCCTAGAGCATGGGATACCATTCCCCCTTCTTGTAATTTTTCTTTGATCTCCACGGCTTAATATATAGTTCTTTTACCTTAGAAAACAAATTAAAACAAAAGTTCAATTAATTACTAATTATAAAAAATAAATGCAAAATATTATCTAAAATATTATAGTGAAACAGTATAAACATAATTATTTTAACTTCACAAATTCAATCACAAACGAATCTTCTCAGTTGCACCAAATTAAATATGGATGAGAAAATTCAACCCAACATAATAATTGACCACACCATAAACATATATAATTTCAAGTTCACAGCTCCAACCATGCATCCACAACCATTGTACGTACCAAACATTAGTGAGAAACTTCATCATTACAACTTCAGTTTTGTAATGCAATGCAAGTTACCTTAAGTTGTTGAATTTAAGTCTGATCTGTTATATTTCGACTACTACAGACTTTTCTTAGCATGAATCTTTAATTTTTCTTGGTGTTATAAATATTATATTGTTGAGTTCATAGACAAAAATGTTAAATATTATGCAATATTGTGAAGACCACTGACTCTGTTACAATGTAGTATTTTTTCATAGCTACTTTCTCAACCTACTGAGGTAGCAAAGAGTATCGAACCCACTCCAATCATCCATGTGAGAGTGTTTTCCGGAACACCGGGTGCCACTAGACCACAAGGTCTTTGACAACTAAAAAAATAGAGTTAATTATTGAAATGACCTCTTGATTATAGTAAAATTACCAATTTGGTCTTTCACTATTTTGTTACCAATTTTTTTGAGTACTGCTGACCCTGTTACAAAATCAAAATAAGTGTTGTTAATGAGATTTGAATCTATGACATAGACTTTTTAACATCAAGTTTGGAGTTCAACTAACTAGACTACTCAAACTATTAACAATTTGAACATAAATATAAATGTTATATACACTTTAATGTTATATATGTGTATATATACATACACATATACAAGTTTGGGCAGCTGCCCCCATACTAGCTCCATCTTTGAGCGTTTGTTTTAAAACAGATATGTATTGTTGGATTTTTATTGTCAATTATATACTACTAGTTGTTGGTTGTTTTTTGACATTACAATCTAACAAAATAAAACATAATATAAGAGTTTGGGAGTTCTAAAGTCGTCATATACATTACATGTATCATCAAAATATATTAAATATATTTACTTCTAAAATTGGCAATGCCCCAATAACAGTAGGACCAAAAATGGAAATGACTCTTAATAATGAGTGTATGTGTGTCAATTCTAATGAGAATATATTTATTTCCAAGTAAAAAAGTGAAAATTAATCTCGTCCATTTATCGGGTAGATCATTGATACTTGCGGAAAAATAAAAATAATTAAAATTGGCAGAATTAGTTTTATAAATATTGCAAACTAGAAATTTGTAGTATTTATAAAATTGACCCGGCCCGTAAATGTTTTACTAAAACCCTCAATTGTTGATTAGCCCGTATTGGCAAGTGAGACTCATCTACACTTTATTTTTCGAGAAGGATCATGTTCTAATTCCTCTCTCTCTCTATATATATCTCTGTGTGTGGGGAGGGTTTAATATAATTTATGTAAGAACATACTCCCAAATAAAAAGTAAAGGGTTGATGTGTGTGTGGAGGGTTTAATTTATGTAAAGGGTTGCTGAAAATAAGCTAAGGGGTAAAGGAGATCGAGTTTATTTTATAAATAAAAAGTTTTCAATAATTATAAAAGTTACCCAATTTTAGAGTCACACTTGTGTGATACCATATCACGGATAGATCTCTATCTGTAAGCCGGGTCAGGTCAATATGAAAATATAATGCTTATACTGGAAATATAATACTTTTGAGAGAAAATGTAATACTTTAAATTTTGATGTAAAAGTATTATATTTTTTCTAATAAGTAATGTTAAAAAGTGTAAGGAAAAATGATACTTTTAAATCAAAATGTAAAATTATTATATTTTTCTTCAAAATATCACACTTTCTCATATAAGTAATAAACATTTTATTCCTTATTAGTATTACATTTTCCAGTATAAATATTACATTTTTTCCAGTAGACAAAGAACTAACCGAGAAATTGTCTCACACAAATTTTTATTTTAATTTTTTTACTAAAACTCTCAACAATTGATGAACTTCAATGGACGACTCATATGTGGGCCATGTTTTCATTTGAAATATTCTTTAAAAAAATTAGTTGAATCTGTAATATATTATTGTTTGGCACTTTTGGGAAAGAGCAGCCACACATTAGTGTAGTTGTACCTATTGTACGTTACCAACCGAAACATTTGATAGTGTGATGCCAAGAACCGTCTTTGTTATTCCCTTTCGTGCATCATCTACATTATATTCTTATCTTCTACGTGTGAAAAAGCAAACATTCTTTTGCAGTATATATGTTTTTGCTTTTTATTTAACTTTTGCATTATTTTGTCTTGTGAATATTATCCTAAATTTAACGTGATCGAAACATTTATATTATTCTTCTCTTCTCTTGTAAATATTATATATTCTCTTATTATTCCTTTTGCCAATCAATTGTGCATGCATGTGGACGTATGCCGCATTTCTTAAGAATCTACAGATCAGATGCATGTGTTATGTGGGTATGCATTTTTGTTTTAGTGGCCAACTTGAATCAAATTTTATTTTTGATATATCTTTAAGTTTAAATTTTTATTTTTAAAAAGTATAAATTATATAACTTAAAATTGTTTTTTTAAAATATAAGCATGTTACCTGTCAAATAAAATGAAACTTAAAATTGTTTTTGAATAAATAGAATAATTTGTATTTTGTAAGTGTAAATATGTATTGCACAATTTCATAAAAATAGTTTTCGAAAAAAAAAAAATGGTTAGGCATTTTGTTACGGCGACCTTTAAAAGGCTGACCCTTGGGATCCAGCAGGGCCAATAAGCTGCATAACCTCAATTGCAAACAGCCTTCAAAAGTGAAGTTCTACTTTCGAACTATTGAGAATTCTCCAGAATGTTTACTGCAATTTACAATTGTTTTTTAAAAAAAAAATTACATTAAACCAGACAATTTCATATCAATAATGGGCGTCTAAGAGTGAAATAGGAACCGTTCATCTGAGAAGATTAACAAATCATATGTAATTTTTTTTAAAAAAAATTATAAATAACTGGAACTTTGTGTGCAAGTAACATGTGTTGAAAGTAGAAGTAACATATGCAAGTGTGCAAGTAAAATCACTTAAAAGCACAACCATTTACACTTAATAAAATAGTGCAAGTAATTTACCATATCGCATTGGTGCACTACTTAATGATAATGTATTTCATATTGGTGCACTTAATGATAATGTTTGGTGCAACTAATAATAAGTGCAGAGAATGAATGTCTAGCCCGGCCATATGGGCAGCTCAACTGGTCATAGGGATGAAGTTTGGGATAAGAGATCAAGGATCGAGTCTCACCAGCGGCAGTGAGAGGAGGGGGGTTCTTTGTGCGCAGTAAGTAAAGGTCAGGTCTAGCCCTTGTGCTCAGTTGATTAACATTCTCCCAGAAGCTTTGTCGGGCCGACGATGTAATTTTCCAAAATAAATAAAAGCGCGGTGGCATTTTTGTGAATAACTCAAACTTTGGTGTAATTATGCAAATAACATGTGTTAAAAGTGCAAGTAAAATCATTTAAAAGTACAATTGTTTTCACTTAATAGTGCTAAGTAATTTATCTTTTCAATATTGGTGCAGCTAATGATAACGTCTTTCACATTGGTGCATTTAATGATGTCGTTTGGTACAACTAATGATAACATTAGGTGCACTTAATATTGATGCTCAGTGTACATTATTTGTTGCACTTTAAAACATTTTACTCGCACTTTTAATAAATTTTACTTACACTTAGATGCGCTATATGAATTTTTTTTCTTGTATTTTTAACACAATTTAATTACACTTCAAAGTTTAATTATTTGTGAAAATGCCAACGTATTTTTTAAAGAAAAATTTTTTATTTCTGATCCATTAGATCTGGACACGTGGATAGTTGCAATTGGTTCTCAGTCCTCTCCTAAACATAATGTTATGTGGTTCTTACATGATTCGCCTCTCATATATATATAGATATAGATATAGCTCAAATGCGATCATGTCTTAACGTGCAGTCGTACTATTAGTTATGCAAAAAAGCACCAATAGTGTTATGAAGCATACAACAAATAAATGCATCAATGCACTAAAAAACGCACCATTAAGTACGCATAAACGCACCACATAGTGTGGTGAGGTATGGTACATTTTTTTTGGATATGTGGTGCGTTTTGTGATGCATTTGTATATTTTTTTGTTGTACATTTTCTAACACTATTAATACTTATTTGCATAACTAATAGTGTGATCGCACGTTAAAACATGACCGCACTGGAACTTGACCCTATATATATATATGAGGAGTTGAAATCTCCTACATCGTTCTTAAGCTAGTTCATTTATACAAACCATGCATATATATACTCTGTTTAATTTGCACTGTAAATGTTGAACCATTAAATCTTTAAAGTAAACAAATGAAAGATTTTGGATAAGTTTAAAACATTAACGAGAATAATTTTGGATATCTCTCCAGATATATAGTGCCCAATTCAAATATATATACCCGTATTTAACAATCAAATTAAACAGGCATGAAAGATTTTGGATAAGCTTAAAGAGGTTTTTTTTTTTTTTTTTTCTGAGAAAGAGAAATATTTTGACAAAAAGTTTCCAATTGGATAAATCCAACTTCCTTTTCTCAACACCTCAGATGCCTTCTCGAGAGCAACACTACACGTATTACGTATTTACGTATAGAAAGCTATATCATTAAAAACAAAAACCAAAAATAAAAAATTGCTATTTTTCTCTATAAAAGTCAACCATATTATTCACTCCTTCTTAACATAAAATTATCTTTATAAATTGTTTAATATAAAAGAAAATATTTATTTCATCAATTACATACTTGTAAATGGAGTCATGTGATAATCTAATGTAAAAGAAACTTCAGTAAATAATGATCGATAAAATGTGACTTTAGTAAAGAAGTGTACAAAACTACAAATAATAAATAATTTTAATTTACAAAAAGTTCCAATTACACTTTTCTTATGAATTGTGGACCCTAACCAGCAAAGTATCACAAGAAAATAAATCTAAATCTAAAAAGGTAAATAAGCAGCTTTCAATTGTAACCGTATAGTATAACTATCAAGCTAGCTATCCAATCAATGGATGAGAGTTTTCTACCAATAATAAATAAGATAAATGATTTATCCGATCAATGGCTAGGAGTTTTCTACCAATAATAAATAAGATAAATGATTTCTTTAGTGTGAGGAAAATGCATGTGAGACAAATATAGATAATTTGTTTCCTTAATAGTTAATAGTTGACAATTTTCTTTTGAGTGTATCCAGGGTTTTTACTGCCGAACTAATTTAATCCCTTTTCTGAATTGTAGGCGCCTCTTTAGGTGGGAAATAGTTGACAATTATGAGTTACTCTCATGTGAGACTGTTTCACGGGTCGGTTAAGATTTAAAAAAAATGTAATATTCATATTGAAAAATATAATACTAATCAAGAATAAAATAATTGTTACTTATAAGGAAATGTGTAATACTTGTAATACGTTTGATTTAAAAGTAGTACATTTTTTTCAAAAATATTACACTTCCCATAACTTTTACCAGTAACAAACACTTTATTTCTTATTAGTATTATATTTTTTCATCTTGGTCCAACCAATCTCACGGATAAGGATCCGTGAGACGGTCGTACACAAGTTTTTATGTTGTTATATAATAAATTGATAGAACATCGTCGAATCTTTTGTAATATACATTTTTTAATTATATTCTTCTAACTCTATTACCTTAAGACCATATTAAATTGATAATGGATAGGTTTAGACTTCATATTCTCTTAGCTTTACTTATAATTTATCACTCAGGAAACAACTGATCGTGAGTGAATTTTCTTACATTTGAGAGTCTTGTTGGTTTGGAGCAACAAACTAGTGGAATTGGGGCAGAATATAATATAGCGTGATCTCCGAGCAGCCGAGCTGAGGTGTATGATATGAGAGGCCATGAATTGAAAGTTATCCTACATTACATGGGAATAACTCAACTACAAAGAAACACCACATACATTTTCTTATCAATATATAATCTTTTTTTATGCCTCCATTTTTTGTGGTATTACTATTCATGGCCCATTGGGGGGTATATTATTATATGCATGTTCATAGTTAAAGAAGCTAGCGCCGCCGTACCATTATATTGTACGTGCCAACTAACTTCCGTATGCAAAGAATCGTCATCGGCAATGCATAGCATATCATATCGAACATTTCCTATTCCATATATCTGTAGTGTTTGTGACAACTTCAATTCATTATATCAATCACTATCATAATCTAATCTAATCTCTCCGCCCACATTTTGACTCAAATAATAAAACAAAACAAAATATCTACCATATATATGATCAAAACTGACGATGCGATCTCATCCGCTATAAATACACCCCACTGCCTGCCCTCATTTCCCCATCATAACAACCTTAGCTTCCTCAAAGCTCCACTAACAAATTCACCCAGCGGATTGAAATGGAGAGCAGTGTGCTAAGAATGGCGAGAGAGAAGCCGGTGGTGATTTTCAGCAAGAGCTCTTGCTGCATGAGTTACAGCATCAAGTCCCTTTTTTCCGACCTGGACGTGTACCCGGCGGTGTACGAGCTGGACGAGATTCCTAGGGGCCGTGAGATCGAGCAAGCGCTGTCCAGGATGGGGTGCAACCCCACTGTTCCCGCCGTGTTTGTCGCCGGCGAGTTGGTCGGCGGGGAAAATAAAGTCATGAGTCTTCACCTCCAAGGCCATTTAACGCCAATGCTCAAAAGAGCAGGAGCTCGATGGGTTTAAGCTTTAATATTAATAACAATAACAACAACAGGACACATACATTTTACAGTGTCCCTATCTAGGAATATAATGCTTTGAGCTTAATTAGTTTCTTTTTCTACTAGTATTTTTAGTTATGATAGAGATGCAAATTAAAGCTTGTGAGCATATATAAGGTACAGTATATATAGGCGCAGTAGAATAAGGTTGGATCGATGACAATAATGTTTTTTGTTGCAGTGTCGTACTTAGCTTCGTCCTACTATACAGCTTCGTCTTTGTATTGCAAGCTGTATATGTTATAATTAGTCGAATGTATGTGATAATTGAGTCCTTTTTGGCTACTACTACTAATAATAATATAAACTTCCTTCACTTTATTATGCTGTCTTTCTCTTTCTGAACACCACAAATGATGTTGCTCTATTGGTACGTATTCTTAGTATGTACTTTGAGTTATCTCCACTGATCATTATTTCCATCTTTTTGGCCACCATGATTCTATGGTGTATATAAATATAATGTGGTCACTCGTCATCTCATATCCAACCATATCAAAATTGGTCCAGTCTATTCGAATTGGTATTATTGACCTCCCTCGATCTAAGATTTTCTCCAAGTACTTTAAGACCATTCTTAACTATGTTCCAACTCTTTAAATTATGACACAAATTGTGAGCGACCACATGTACGTGGTTGTGCATGATTTCTTTGAGCTAGTTTATTATATTACAATTCTTGTTCAAAATAAATAAATAAAGCACAATCAATCTCTTGTCTTTACCCCAAATATAATGTAATAATGATTTTGATGTTTGTTTTAACTCGCATCTTAATTAGTTTATTGGTATTTAAACCAAATCAATAGATCATTATTGCCCACATTATTAGATCAATAGATCATTATTTTATGGACTTGCCAAATACCTCAATGTATATTTACAATAATATAAATATCTAAAATCTAAATAAAAATAAACTTATAAGAGTAAATCAATGTTATTACACATGATTTATGTTTGTATTTTTAAGCTTATTGAGTTGTACATTGTGCTACGAATATCACTATTGCAAAAATCGTCCGCCTACACGCTAGGCGCCCCTATGCCGAGGCGAATTGCTCCCTAGGCGACCGCCTAGCGCCTAAATCAACTGACTAGGCCGAGTTGGCAACCGACTCGGCCGAGTTAGCCAAGTTAACTTGAGCGAGTGAACCATGTTAATTTTTTTATTATATTTATATATATTTAAATTTATTTATGTATATAAATAAGAGAAGTAACACATATATATATACGGATACTGATATATGTGTGTGTGTGTGTGTGTATCAGTGTATGTGTGTGTGTATGTATGTATGTATGTATGTATGTATATGATACTGATATATGACATACACCCACACTCATGCGTCTACTGCCTACTGCAACCATGACAAATATTGTAATATTATTTTTAATGGACAAAATTATTTTATACCATTAAGCTTCCTTTAGTAATTATTAAATGTTACCTTAATTATATTTACTCATTTACGATATCAAAAATTATTACTTTAACAATTATAAATTATATACTTAATTATAATCCAAATTATCAAGTATATATACTTTTTATATAATATAATATGAATTCTATGATTATGAATTCTTTTAAAAAAAAATTATATACTATTATTTTAGAAAAATCTTTAATTATAACTAAGAATTTAACATTGAGTATTAATCTTGGACATCTATTTTTGCACACCGCACAGAGAAAAAACTAGTTGTGTAATAATTGTTGAAAAATTGTTTTGAATTGCATTTAAAGTTGTCATTTTGTGGTAAAAGTTTTAGTGCATCCATCAATAATTTGAGTAAGGTCAAAGTAGATTCAGATTCTCCTGAGTGAGATATTTAACAATTTTGGAAGTTAAAAATTCAAATAGAAATTTACCAGTTTTGGTAATTACAAATTGAATTAGAAATTTACAAATTGAATATTATTAAATTTATAAGTTTCGGAAATTACAATTGGGCAAAATGATTTAATTTGAGTATGATGCTAAAAATATATGTTTTTCATTGTATTCTCATAATTTCTCAATTCTCAACCCCGATCTCTTCAGGAGTAATCAACCATTACATATTTGTCCACTGTCTTTACGTAGAAAATGGTTCTTATATCCTGACTTCATATGAGACAACACCTTCCCGTGAGACAGTGCGACAACGTGAGTGCACATAGTCTACTTCACGAATGCACACACCCTAAACTGTGTGCATTCATATACGCTAAATGCACAAACTTTAGGCTGTGTGCATCCGCGTAGTAAACTGTGTGCACTCACGTTGTCGCATATCTGTCTCACGGGGAGGTGTTGTCTCATATGATTGTAATTCTATATATATATATATATAATAATAATAATCTCATCCAGGCCCATAGATTATTGTCATTATATTATATATACAACACGTGTGATGAGATTCCCTTGGCTTTCCATCATGTGGAGTGAATTAGATGCGAATCACTTTGTGTGATTTGATTGGATGAGAAAAGGTCCTATACTAGTTGGATAAATCCGGCCAACTTTCATTTTATGCTCAGCAGATGCCTTAGATCGAGAAAGTTAATAGAAAGTTCGAGTATGGAAAACAAAGCTCTGTTGAGTATGACATATAGATAAACTCATTTGGCCATCGGCTTGTCCTACATACTATAACATTTTCGACATTTAATTTGGGTTTTATCTAAAAACGTCGCAGAATGTTTGAAGGATGAATTCATTTTGTTTTTTAATTAGGAATGACAATTTAAATTCGTTTCACGTGTACTTATTTTCATTGGTTTTGAGTGAATCAAATTATATTGTAAAAATTTCATTTATAGTATTCTAAAAAAAAAAAAAATCATTTATAGTGATGATAGATTAAGTTTCGATTTAATAGTACTTCTCATTCTACTTGAACACCATACCATATATTTTAAATATTATATATATATATATATATAGTCATAATCAGGTGTGGCCGCCCCTTAAAGTGTGGTCAGTGCGATCGCACCACTATGTATACAAATATACACCACTCAATGTTAGAAAATGAACCACACAAATATGCATCATTAGGTACAGAATTTTTTGCATTTTTAGTCCCACGACTATGGTGTCACTTGTAGGATTGGTCCACGACTTTCAAACTTTGCAATTTTGGTCCACGACTATGAATTTTGTTGCAAAAATAGTCCTTTTTCAATCAACTAGTCGTCGGAAAAAAATTTCGGCGAATTTTTCGCCGGAAAAAAAAATCGGCAAACTTTCCGTCAAATTTTCACCAACAAATTTCTCCTTTCGAGTAGGATTAAAATGGACAATTCTAAAAAACTAATTAAAGTTAAAACTAATTCATTTCTAAAAAACATATATAGTCAATTTAATTATTTTGATTTTGGTAAACTAATTAAAATTAAAACTAATTCATTTCTAAAAAGTATGTAACCAATTTAATCTTAGTAAAATTAAGTACAAATTTGAAATGATTTTTACTTTTTTAGTTTAAATTTAAATTATTTTTACTTTAAATATAATTTTAAATAAAATAAAAAGTAAAAATAATTTTGAATTTGTACTTAATTTTATTTAAGATTAAATATATATAACCTTATAACGCGCTCACACTTATATAACCTAGGAAGTGCACTTAAACTTGAGATTTCATAGTCCCAAAGGTTCGAGTACCAAATTTACCTAGGAATATAAATGTTGGGCACTAATGGCGATATTTTAGCACTAAATTTGTACAAAAATAATGCACTATCGCCCATCTACATACAATGGTTATGATGATTATATGATAAAATGTCTATCTTTTGTGATTTTATCAAAGAGATCGAATCGTATAAATTCGGATATGATCTAAACAAGATTCTTAAGGGAATAATAATATTCTTCAAATCATGAAACATTGAAACATATGGTTTGGAACATGCAAAATGATACTCCATCTGCCATGTTGTGTGTCAATTTAAAATGAATTCACCTAACGTTATTATAATTCAAATTTTGAATTAGTGTATAAAGTTTATATATTTAAAAATTAAAATTAATGACCATTTTGGTCCCACGACTATGCCGTAATTATCAAATTGGTCATCGTCTCATCGACTATCAATTTTGACCAATTAAATCCTTAGTTATTGATTTCGTAATCGATTTGGTCATCCGTCAAACTAACTGATGACCAATTTTGTAATTACTGAGAATTAAATCGGTTACAAAATCAATAATTTTGGATTTAATTGGCATAATCGAGGGACCAAAATGGTCATTAATTCTAAACATCATGTCAAATATGAATTATAATAATTAAAAGTAGTAAAAAATGTTTTTTAAAAAAAAGTAGTAAAAAATCAAAGAAAAACAATAAAAGAAAATAAAATATTAATTTGACAAATGTAATGATAATGACTAAATTATAGTTGAAAAAATGGAACAAAAGATCAAATTAGATTGATTGATGAAATTATTCCACATATATTTTTATGAGAAGTATTGCTCACCTATGATCCTATATAAAAGAAATTACAAATTATCATTCCTGGTCTAATTTTATTGATTCTTATTAGATTTAGTAGATTATTTAGATATATAGTTGAAAAACATATATTATAAAAGGTGAATCGGTCATATATTCTTTTTAACTTTTTTGTGTAGAACGGCCGCAAATTGCATGTTATTCTACCTCTTTTGTATTACTGTGAACTGTGATGCCGAGAACCATCCTAATTATTATTCATTTTCATCATCATCTTTAAGACTTCAATGTTATCTTTTCTTTGTGAAATACTGAAAATCCCGACATTATTCTTCGTGACTATATTTTTTGTTCTGTTTTTATTTTTTTCACGTGATTATATCTTCTTCTCTTTTTCAATCCCATGATTCTTTAGTATATTTTTTAATTAATAGTAAAGTAAGTATATCATAATCTCATTTTTATATCGGAATGAAAAAGGAAAAAGAAAAAGAAAAAGAAAAAAATTCGCCTGGAGTTGAAAAGGGCAATCTTAAAAGGGCTGACCCTTGGGATCCAGCAGGGCCAGTAATGGCGAAATGGCACGGCTGTATACTACCCTCCACAAGGTCAGTGTCCCTTTTTATATATATAAGAGAATTTATGCAATTTATTTTTACCAACTAATTCCTTCCATTAGATACAAACTTTAAATCTCTTATGAAAATTTTGTCATTAGGCCTGCATAGGTCGAGTTCAGATTGGGCTCGAGGATTTGAGGACCCCATGTTTTTAGGCAAATTATTATGTAGACCATAAAAAAAAATTAATATTTTTAATATATTAAAATTACATTAATTGTGTACAGAATATATATTATACAAAATAATGTATATTTTTAATATTTTAGGTATAGAATTCATACGCTTAACGGGGCGTTTGGTTAGAGGGGAGGAATTAGGTGGGAAAAAAATTGCAATTCCATGGGAAAAAATAATACGGAGATAAAATGAGAGTTTAAATTCCAATGTTTGGTTTGCAGGAATAAAATTACTGTGAATTTCAATTCCAATGTTTGGTATACATGGGAATTGAGAGGGAATAAGTAGTATAAACTATAAAGTCCAAAATGCCCATTGTTGTTGTTATTATTATTATTATTATTATTATTTATAATTGATAAATTAATGCACAAATTGTTAGAGTTGTTGCATATAAAGAATGCAAATTTTGAAGAGTTCTCCATATAAAGAATTCAAAGAAGTATACACAAAAGTTGCTGTATATAAATAATGCATATAAAGAATGCAAATTTTGAATATTTGTTGCATATAAAGATTTAAATTAAATGAAAATACACAAAGGAAAGTCGAAGAATAATACAAGCTATATAATTTAGAAGGGAAGTCATGTACCAATTTTAGATTAACAAAAGGGAGGGTAATTTTGTCTCAAAACTATCTTTTTTTTCTTCCCAAAATCCATGGAATTAAAATCCCGGGGGGAGGCGCATGGGATTCTAATTTCATGAAAATGAGGGAATTGCAATTCCTCCAAACAAAGTAAGGAACTTTGCTGCATTCGGAATTAGGTGGAAATTAAGTGGGAATGGAATTATAATTCCCTCCAACCAAACATCCTGTTAATGTACAGAATTGCATAACATGAAACACAAAAATGCATAACACAAAACACATACACATGTTTTATAGTTAACCTGCCCCGCTCCGTGAAAAGGGCGGAACGGGCTTTGATATTTTGGATTCGTACCCCCGCTTAACCCACGGGCTTTGGTGCGGCGAATTGGCGGGCCAAGCCCACCAAATGTATAATAAAAAATTATTAAAATAAATAAATACTATTATATATATATATATATATATATATATATATATATATATATATATATATATATATATATATATATATATATATAATCAAGTTCAAAAAACTTAATACATTGTATGAAAGATTTGTTATTGAATAAATGGATTAACATATTATGTATTTGATTATTTATTAGTTATTATTGTGTTTAAAAAATTACAAATGCATTACTATATGTTTAAACTATCTAAATTATTTTAGTATACTCTTATTACCTCTTATATTAATTTTTATTTAAATTTTAAACTTTTAAAATTTGGCAGGCCCTCGCCAAGGCCCGCGGGCTTAGGGCGGGCCGACCTCCCTTAGGCCCATATTTTGACGGGCTTTTTAGCCCGACACCGCCATACGGCGGACCCCACTTAGCTGGCCCGTTTCGACAACTCTATTTACTGTAAAATAAAAAATAAAAATAAATAAAAACCTGTAACATGAATTGAACAACAAACGGTCACCATAAAAATTAAAATTGAAAACTAAGTCGTTTAGAACTAGGGTTCACTGGGGCTGTTAACGAACTGAACATAAATATATTATATATATATTTATTATTTCCTATGCGATCCTATATATATATATATATATATATAATTTCATATGTTGTTCATAACTTGTGAGAGTATAATTTTATTATGAAATCTACGTACATGATTTATGTAATTATTATTTCTCATGACTAATATATCATTTAAGATATATTTTGTGGAAGTTGGAGTTTAAAACTGTTGTAACTTCTATGTAATCTTTCCTAACAGTTAGATTTTACATCTATAAATATTTGGAGGGACATCTGAAAGAGATACATGCAATTAACTTGCAGAATATCTTAGATATTTCACCGTCTATCAACTCTACATGAAATTCTTAATTAAAGCAACTTAAGAATTTCATTCATCTTCTTATATACTATAAGATTAAATCATGAATTTCGTTGCTTTTAATAGAAAAAAATTTAAAACTTATAGGAAAGTGATCACACGCCTGAAGATCTTATTTCCTCACTTCCCTTCCCCTCCTATCCGATCTTTTCTAACAAAATATGCACATGAAACATAATTTGGCTTGGTACTCAAACCGCTATCGAATTTCTTGAAACAATTTGCAACCAAAACCTTGGGAACATTTTAGAATTAACATTAATAACATATGATTACGAATCCTCAATTTCTGAATTTCCTGCGTGTGAATTAGATTCGAATCCTTCTTTATTTGTGATTTTATCGGAAGACAAAATCTTCCAATTGGATAAATCCAACTTGTTTCTCTACAACTCATCAGATGCCTTCGGGAAAGCTACATTACATAATAGAAATCTAACCATGAAAAAAACAAATTAAATATGCACTATTCAGCACGAAAAATAATTTCTTCAACAAAGTTATGTCAGGATCAAACGCTTATTAATCAAGAGTTATAATTAATAATGAATACATAAAGTTAGTTTGAATTTTACCTTCCATCACTTTCCGCCCAACACCTTCGGCCCAACAAGTTCATATTTAGCTAAATAATTTTACTTTGGACATTAATAAATACTATATATATAATTAATAAATGTGATTAAGTATATATGAAAAAAATATCAAATTACTTTGAAAGCTTTCTTAACGCCAACAAATTGATATATTTTTGAAAATTCAAAATTAAAAGATTGTTGGATAGCCACACACGTCGATCACCTCTTATGGCTTTATGTTTTTTAACATTTCCTTGCGGAGATAGAATCTTATGTAGGCTGTACGTAGCTGAAAGTTGAAAAGCTATAAACCAGTGATTTACTTAGATAGATGAATTATATTTGTTTCAATATTTATAAAAAATAACTCCACATTTTTCCCTTATTTTCTTAGCTTGCAACTATTAACCAGTGATCTACCTAGATAGATGAATTATATTTGTCATTACTTTTTACATAAGAGCATATATATTCTCACTTGAATCCTTTATATATATCATACTTACCTTAGAAGATACAAAACTTACTCAAAACCAAAAGATGTACTTATATCTTCTAAAATATCCATTCCCTTTTGTAAAATATAGAAGTTTAACTCTCGTGGAAACAACAAATTAATAAAAGTTATACCAAATTTAATATAATATTTACAATAACTTTACACCAACAAAATTTAATTTAATCTTTTCAATAATCATATCTAAAATTTAAATACTTCATTATTATATAAAAATCTCTATTAATTAATCCTAGCTTAGCTTATACTTAGCTTTCGGTGGTATAGAATATATGATAAAAAAGTTCATATTTAAAATAAAAAAATAAAATAAAATAGCATGGAGACGTCTCGATCAGTTTCCGTATGCAGAGAATCGTCGTCGCACGACATATCTATCTTTACAATTCTGTGTCTGTGACAACATAAATCAATCGCTATCACTCTCCAAATCTTGACTTAAATAAAATAAAATATCCGTACGAAGATCTCAAACCAGGAGGCTATAAATACGCCTCCCTGCTCTCATTTTTTCATCAGACAAAACCCAAAGATTTAATTTCCTCGTAATCCTCGAAGAAGGCTCAAACCTCAAAAAAATTCAACCAAACAAAAACCAATTAATCAGATCAAATGGAGAGCAGTGTGCTAAGAATGGCGAAAAAGAAGCCGGTGGTGATCTTCAGCAAGAGCTCTTGCTGCATGAGCTACAGCATCAAGTCCCTTTTCTCCGACCTGGCTGTGTACCCGGCGGTGTACGAGCTGGACGAGATTCCCAGCGGCCGGGAAATCGAGCAAGCGCTGGCCAGAATGGGGTGCAACCCCACTGTTCCTGCGGTGTTTGTCGGCGGCGTCTTGGTCGGGGGAGAAAGTGAAGTTATGAGTCGTCACCTCCAAGGCTCTTTGGAGCCCATGCTCAAAAAGGCAGGCGCTAAATGGGTTTAACGTACGTTATTTACTTAAAATAATAATAATAATAATAATAATAATAATAATAATAATAATAATGGAAATTCCCCGTAAAAATGGTGTTGAAATAAGTACAACACCGTTGGGTACCAATTGTGGGTTTCTTTTGTCACCCAAAAATAAAATAAAATAAACAAGTATCCTAGATGTTATTATAGTGATATTGTGAGATATAGGCTGAAGTAGATATATATAATGTAAGCTTTTAAGGTCTGATGATTAGCTAACTGGTTATTAGCATAAATTTATGTACGAGATGATGCATGATTATGAGAAAGGTTATAGTAGATGCAGCTACAGCTACTAAATAATTTGTACTACGGTGGACAGCTTCTCTTTTGGTATTGCAAGCTGTTATTGAATGTAATTAAGTCCTTTTTGGCTACTAAATAATAAACTTTGCTTTATTCTTATGCTCCCTTTTCTTTTCTTATAAATTTTGGCAATTCATGCGTGGTAAAATTAATGATTTTGGCAATTCATGCATGCATGGTAAATATTAATTTTGACAATTCATGCAAGAGACTATGATGCGTTTCAATTTTTATAACTTTGGTCAAAGGAAAAAAAATGATATGTTACATCCATGTACGTAGAGAATCATACACATACAAGCCATGCAACAAGTAACGTGCTTTAGAAGGTCACCTAAAAATTTAAAAATAGATTAATTGCTCCATTTTATCTCCAAGTAGTTATATAAAAAAAAAAATCCAAATGGTTCAAGAATTTATTTAGCAATTTTTTCTTTAATAAATTGTATACAAATTTAGCAATGCTCAAGATCATATTATAAAATAGAGAAAAGTGTCAAATTGGCCCCCTAAGTCGGATGGATAGTGCAATTAGGTCTCCTAACTGAAAAAAGCTCCATTTAAGCCCCCTAAACCGGTAAAAAAGTGCAATTGAGTCCTAAATGACTTGTTTATCAGGTCAAATTCAGTTAGGGGGCCAAATTGCACTATCCACCAAGTTTAGGGGGCTAATTTGACACTTTTCATTTTTTATTTTATTTTTCAAAACAAATATTTTTATTTATTTCAGTTCAAAAAAAATATTTTTATTTATTAAAAATATTATTTATTATTAATAAAAAATTAAAAAATTAAAAAACAACCACCGGCCGTTTAATAATTTAGTCCTACTGTCAAATTAATTTGTAGAATTCGTCCCCAAGTGTTGACCATACACATTTTTCGTTCCTAAGTTATAATTGACATTGCACTTTTTGTGCCTTTATTAATAAAACATTAGGGACGAAATTTACAATTTTAGTATAACTCACGGATGAATATGTTGCCATTGCATTTTTCGTTCTTTTGTGCTCACTTCTCCTTTAGAGACGAAAAATGTAATTTTCTATTTTTTATTATTTTTTTAAATTATTTAAAATAATTATTTTTAAATTATTTAAAATAATTTTACAAAACTTTTTTAATAATATAAAAACAATTATTTAAATAATTTTTTTGAAAAAAAAAAAGAAAAAAAAAAGTCGACAGTCCCCAGCTGGGATTGCCGACTTTTGTTTTTGTTTTTTTTTTTTTTGGTTTTTTTTTGTTTAAAAAAATTAAAAATTATTAGAATTATTTAGAGAATACAAATTAATTTGACATTATGACCAAATGTGATACAAATTATAAAGTTTTGCACTTAATTTCAGTCCAAGGAGTAGTAACCTGATAAACAAGTCATTTAGGACTCAATTGCACTTTTTTGCCGGTTTAGGGGGCTTGAATGGAGCTTTTTTCAGTTAAGGGGCCTAATTGCACTATCCACCCCACTTAGGGGGCCAATTTGACACTTTTCCCTATAAAATAATGATATGTATAGATAAATAGTTTTAATTTAATCATGGATGGATGAAATTTATTATAAACTTTAATTTGTTGGATATTTAATTGATCTCTAAAAATTGAACAATTTAATCATTATGTATATATGTTATAATATTTGTAGTATGCTAAGTTCTATTATTGACTTTGATTTTTAATTTGTGAATTTATTTTATATTTTATTAATTCTTTGATACTCTGTATTTACTAAAATGAAAAGTAGTGGTATTTACAATATACCTAATGAAAGATGTTCACCTACCACAACACAAGACATGGAGAGATGGTGAAATTATAAGGATAGGTCAATTAGTGAATATAGTCCGCTTTAACCCATTGGCCATTACAATCCTTACATTTGTGGTTAGGTTATGTGTTGGGCGTGACTTTAATTTGAGTGTCGAGTTTAGCATCCTACTATTAAAATGTAACGTTAACTATTATGCAAGTATAAAAAAAATAAAGTCATAATTTTAGTATACTTATGATTTTTTATAAGATAATATGTAAGCCACACCAGGGTTCAAACCTATGACCAGCTATTTAGAATGGTAACCAGAATGTCATCACACTACATAGTAGTTGACTTAATCATATTATATATACTAATCATGAAATCTGTTTAAATGTGGTCGCGCCTTCCCGTGCGCCCGTGCGGTTTACACCACTCAATGTTAAGAAATGCACCACAATGAAAATGCATAAAAACACGTTAAAGACCTCATAACTCCCATGTTTCTAATTGTGCATTTCTTAACACTGTGTGGTGTATTTTTTCATACGTAGTGGTGTGTTTTTGGTGATGTGTACCTAATAGTGCATATTTGTGTGGTGTATTTCTTAACATTGAGCGGTGTAAACTGCACCGACCGCACGGGATGACACGGTCACACCTGATTATGACCCTACTAATCATATATATAAAACCAATTGATGTTAAATCAAAGTAATTGTAGATTACTAGCATATATGTCCTCTAATGAACGTGTGCATTCCTGGAGAAGAGAGAAATAAAATATAATCTTAGATATAAAATCACTCCAAAATGCCATTGGAACGTAATGGGTTGTCAACTTCAATATGACAGTGAACGCTTAAGAAATCAATACTTTTTTCCCTTTTTAACTGTGGAATGAAGTTCGGAAGAGTAATATGTAACACGTGTGATTACAAATTAAAACAAATTCCCTTTGGCTATTTCCATTGTCTAGAGTGTGAATTAGATTCGAATCCTTTTTTTTTTTTATGATTTTATTGCAACACAAATTTTTCGAATTGGATAAATCGAACTTTCATTTTCTACTCGCCGGCCACGCAAATTTTATATATCGTGGACCACAAACCACCAAGCATTGTGGTCCAAGTAACAAAACGGCGTCGTTTTGATTAATGAAAACAGGCGGATGAAACTGCCTCCATTCCACGCAACTGCAGTTCCCTTTCAACACAACTACAATATCAATTCAATACAACGTAACTACAGTTCCAGAATGATGAAACGGCCTTCGACAACTGCAGTATCAGTTCAACACAACTGCAGTATTAGTTCAACACAATTGTAGAATCATTGATGAACTGTAATATCAATTACAGACACAACTGCAGTATCAGTTCAACACAACTGCATTATTAGTTCAACACAAATTCAGTATCAGTTCAACACATACAACTGCAGTATCGGTTCAACACAATTGCAGCTAATATCATTTGAGATGAACTATAATATCAATTATAGAGATTTACGGGAGCTATTTCTCATACTTATTGAAACGATGTCGTTTTGTAACCTTGGTCCACGATGCATTATGGACCGCGGTCCACGGTATAAGAATTGCACCGACCAAATGCCTTCTGGAAAGCAACGTAGAAAATGTATTGAGCAGTACTCAATCATTGGTCTATTCAAGTAGGTGTACCAAATTAATTCTCATTTTTTATTTGAGACATGTTCCCGAATTCCCTATATGCAGTAATTATAAAATTAACATCATTTTTTTTTTACTAAAACACCCAATCGTTAATGAACTTTAATGGACAGTACTTTGTACAAAAGAGTTATTCTCATTTGAACTCACCCCGCATATATATGTTCACATAATTGGGATGTGTGAGCTTAGAAGATTGTTGCCTTCAGGGGAACGACAACCTATAGGTGTACTTGAATAGACAATCCAAAAAACTCTTGAAATCTGAGAGATTATGCTTTGAATGCCTATAGTTGTACGTTTTTTTCCCCTTAGCCAAGTCTTTTCCTAGTGGATTTTCTTAGGCTAGGATTTTTAATGAAGCAACCAATGTCCAAACTAAGTTTTCATATTGAGTTTTTTAACGAAGCAAGATCCGTTTGATTAAAAATAGGGGTCCTGTCTAATAGTTTAATTTGAACCTTCACTATAGGAGAATTGCGAATTGGGATCGATCTTAGGGCTTAAATATCTTTATTCATGCTTAAATTGGGATCTTACTTTATAAGGACGAAAATATCCTTAATAATTTCATATTTCGGCATATCTTAAACGGAGGGGTGACTAGTGTGATGAATTTTGGCACTAAAATAATAGTTGTGTATTTGCTTCAAAATTATATTACTCAATATTCACAATTTTTAAACTTTATATTCACACCGTTTGCTTCACGGAGGCGGCGGCTGTATAGATAACCAGAGACGAGAGAGATTAGAGAAACCCTATTTTTCTAAAACCTGAACTTATTAATACCGGCATAAGAGACATTCATATTTCATTAGTTCTTGTACTTTCCTTTTATGCTTACCTTACTCATTATTGACATGATTAATAATAGACTTACTTGCTAAAGGTCTTGTAATCAAGCAACATAACTTTGACTTCTCAAATGAGAGATTTTAGGTTATCAAGCGACATAACTTTGACTTCTCAAATGAGAGGTTTTAGGTTTGAACCTCAGTGTGGGACACACAAAGCTAACAGACTTATTTTTCCCCTTTAAATTTAATTCTACATTGAAGAATATTGACACTTATTGAATTGACTAGCATTCTGTACACACGATGTGTGAAAATGAATGCATAATATTAAAATATTGATAAATATAAATAATTAAAGATTATAATTCAAGTTATATATACGCAAATAATATATGTATTATATACACACATATGATTTACCATTCGTAGAAATTTAATTAAAGTATAATCAACAATTAAATTATAATTATATAATAATTTTAATAATATGATAATTAAATAAGAGGAAAACGATATGATGGATATAAATTTATGGTAATAATGATGGAGTCATCAACATTAGAATTAAATAATAAACGAGTTATAATTCTGTAAGGATAATTTTATCTAACAAAAATGCAATAAGGACAATTTTGTCTTAAAAAATTGAAGTATACAACATTTAAAGTAAAATATATATTGTTATTAGCATACAAATTAGAACATAAATGAATGATATAACTTGAATTGATGAGACTTATATTTTTAAATTTAAATATATAATCTTTAAATATAAAAGTCATACTCTATCTAGGTCTTTTTTTTTTTTTTTTTTTTTTTCTGAAATTATAGTATTATACTACATCCTTGACAAAGAGAGTAATATTTGGTTGGATGTGTACTTTTTTTTTTTTTTTTCCTTAAGGAAATTATAGTATTTTTCCTCTCATTTGAGGGCTACTTGCATGCTAAATTACCAAAATACGGAGTACAATATAATAATCCCCTCAGAGCTCTCTCTCGTGGCTTCTTCTCTCCCCGTGCAAACCTTCAAAATTGAGCACCGAATCGATACAGTAGAGAGCTAGGGTTTTGCAGTAGAGACTGATGTCTCTGAAATCGTATCGGATTCCAGCTGCATTCGGGGGATAATTAGCAGAACTCGAATCTTCTCGATTCGGATCTGAATTTTCTGGAGTTGTAGCCAAAATGTACGGTAATTCTGGTGATGTCGAAGGCAATGACCCATCGGGGTCCCGGAAGGCTTCTCCGCCGTCCGCGATGCCATGGGTCCGTAATCTCCGACGTTACATTGGGGACGGGGCCGGTCTTGGCTCCGAAGCACTCATGGGTTAGTTCAGTCCAAGTCTCCGATCTTTCTTATTTGTTTCACTTATTTGATTGATTGAATTCCACATTTCTCTGCTTTTTTCATTCATGTTCAATAATGTAATATGTACATATGGATGCGCATGTTCATGTGATAATCATGAAATGAAATTTGTGAAGACCTTGGGTATCGGATTCGGTGATCTTGGTTTGATGGCTGCCTTCTTTTGATTTTAGTCATTTACACTCAAAGATAGAGGTCTATTGAATGAATTGCATAGCTAATATTTGAAAATTTGGTCATATCATGAGCCAATTTGACAATCTTGTGCTCATCAATGTATTATTTTTCTGACTTTGTTGGCTCCTATTCCATTTTGTAGAGCTTGAAACAAAGAAGATCTTGCTTGATATTTTCAAAGAGAAACAACAAAAAGGTGCTGCAGCTGGCACAATTCCCAGCTTCTATAAGAAAGTAAGAAAAACGTTTTCCATGGTGTTACTATGATAATCTAACAGCCCTAAAATGCAACCAATTTATTTATCTCTTCTATTCTGTGCTTCATTGCATTTTATTCAGAAACCTGAAGATGGATCCATTAGTCATAGGGTTCAGAGGCTGGCAAAATATCGATTTCTAAAGGTATTGATTTTCCCTTGTTTAAATTTTTAATTGCAGTTTGTACCAAAATTCTTTTAGCATTTTATAAAATGGTTTGTTCTCTGAATATCGGGTTTCTTTTTTGTACTTGATGTAATTTTAGCTTTTGTATTTATCCAATTAGAAATTGACTATTAAATATTATGCAGAAATTAGTTAAATATTTGGTTAATTTCTTTGAGGAGTGCAAGAAAATAAAATTAAGTATTTAGTCTTTTCATGCAGAAACAATCTGATCTTCTGTTAAATGCCGATGATTTGGATGCTATGTGGGTTTGCTTAAGAGAAAACTGTGTGATCGACGATGCAACTGGTGCTGAAAAGGTGTTCAATTTATCCTACATTTTTTTTATTCCAGATTGTTCTTGGAGTTAAGCATGCTACCTTTTTCAGAGCTGTTTCACTGCTTTTGTCCAATTGGAGCATGCTTATTTACATGAGTGAGGTCACTTAATAACTCAATGAGCTTTCTTGTTGCCTGCAGATAACAACTCTTACCTTGTATAAATTAGCAGTCTTTCCTTCTTAAATTGCATCTGTTTTCTGTCTTATGGTGCATATCCTTGGATTTTCTTTGTTGTTTATTTATTTATTTACATTGAAGCATGGAATTGTATTGAGTGCATCTTTCTTTTTGTAATCTTTTAGATGAACTATGAAGACTTTTGCCACATTGCCTCTGTCTGTACAGAACAAATAGGCCCTAAATGTCGACGCTTTTTCAGTCCTTCAAATTTCATGAAGTTTGAGAAAGATGAATCAGGCAGAATAGCTATTCTTCCCTTCTACCTTTATGTGATGCGCACGGTGGGTATTGTTACGTTGTTTTTATTGAACTTCCCTTCCTCCTTCTCCTTTTCTTTGCTATTGTAACATTGTAGTTATGTTCAACAATGCTTGAGTTTTATTCCTGATATTTGTGTGATTGGTGCTGCCCTTGTTGATGGGATTCACTATTTGTTCTGATCTTAATTGATAAGTATCTTCTATTTTCAGTTTCCGGGAATTCACATTGATGTTTTAAAAATCTGTTTATACCTAAATTGAGAGCCTAAAGATGATCCCTTTTGAATCTGTTCTGTGTCAATTTTATGGTGACACCCAATTTTCTTTCTTGATTACTTTTAGGTGTCACTGACACAGGCAAGGATAGATATGAGTGAGCTTGATGAAGATTCTGATGGCTTCCTTCAACCTCATGTCTGGCTCCTTGATCTTCCTAGCTTTTGTTTTAATCTTGGATTGTAGTCTTCACTTCCTTATTCAGTTGTTAGTGGTTACTTACTGTAAAGGTGCTTATGTGTAATGTCTGAACAGGAGATGGAGGCTTACATACGGGGCCTTATTCCTAATCTGGCACAACTACGTGACATGCCTGCAGCCTTTGTGCAAATGTATTGTCGCATAGCTGCACATAAATTTTTCTTCTTTTGTGATCCCAATCGACGAGGTTTGCCTCTTGTTATACTAAGATATATGATGCTACTTAGGTTGGAAGTTTTTTCATGTAAAATGTTACTTTTTCAACTAAGCACACAAATTATCATGCTACAACAGGAAAGGCATGCATAAAGAAGATTCTGCTTAGTAACTGTCTTCAAGAGCTGATGGAACTACATCAGGTAATATGGCTGTATTGCTAGCTTAGTGACTAAGGAGCCATTGATAAATTTAGCATCTAGGAGTTATCTCCTTGTAACTTTTTCAGTCTTTCAATGTAATAATATCATGTTTAGGTGTATCTGAAACTAGGAAGCTATATGCCTGATCACAGGCACTGACATGGTTTTATCCCTTCTGATCACTAGGAAAGTGAGGAAGAAGTCACTGATGCTGAACAAGCTGAAAACTGGTTTTCATTGGCTTCTGCACAGCGCATATGTGGTAAGTATAGGGATCTCTTTATTGAGATAAATGATAAATCCATGTTGATGTGTAGGTGTCATTTTCTAGTTTTGCTCAATTTTGAATTTACATCATTAAGCAGTGAATTGCATCCCATCTCGCCTTAATTTTCAATTGATTCTGATTCTTATAATCTAACACTTCTTAAGAATGTGAAATATAATGGTGAAGCAAGCTGGGTAGCAAGAAATTAGTCAATCTTGGTTTAATTAAATGTGAATTCACTTTATATATTTTCTTAAATAGTCTGGATGGACTCTTAATCTGATGAAACTTTTTTAACCATCTGCATTAGAAAGAAGCAATAACTGTTTGTCAGTACTTCCAACCTTCATGGATTGCAAAGTTCACCTAATGTTTAAATTTGAAACAGCTAGAGGATTTGATGTAATAATAGGGTGAAGGTTGTGTAACATTCAGGAATTGCTTATACCACTTGACATTTTCTGTTTGTGAAATTAAAACATAAAAAACAATTTGTTTTCCTAGTTACACTAACCTTCTTGGTCCTTCCTTCCCTCTTCACACTCTGGTGAGATTCACTTTAACTTAGCATTTAATGAGAACATTTAATTAAATTCACTAATCTTATAAATGCATGACTCTAATTCTTTAAATATTTGATATTAATATTTCATGCAACTGTTTACTCAACTAGGTTCCAGTGATATTCAGTGTTCAGGTTCTTCATTAAATCTTGCAGATATGTTCCTTGCTCTTGATAAAGATATGAATGGAACATTGAGCAAACAAGAACTCCGAGAATATGCAGATGGGACACTGACAGATATTTTTATTGAGAGAGGTAAAATTTTATCATTTCTTCTAATGGTTAGGGACAGAAATGTCCAAGTGATGTCTGCAAATTCATATAGAGAGTGTTTGACACTAATTGATTGGATTTGCTATATGTAAAATTGTGGACCATTCTTCTTCTTCTTCTCTCTCTCTCTCTCTCTCTCTCTCTCTCTCTATATATATATATATATATATATATATATATATATATATATATATATATATATATATATATATATATATATATATATATATGGAACTTCTATGGTGCTGAATGGCACTGGTGTTGTGTACTTGTGTTGTACTTTGTTTAATATTTTTTATTTGTCTTGCATGTAGTTTTTGATGAGCATGTCCGACGTGGGAAAGGTGGAGGTGTTAATGGTCGTGAGATGGATTTTGAAAGTTTTCTTGACTTTGTTTTGGCCCTAGAAAACAAAGACACTCCTGAGGGATTGACATATCTGTTCCGGTGTCTTGATCTACACGGCAGGGGTTTCTTAACAACAGCTGATATTCATACTCTCTTCAGGTGAGAAAATTAAAAGAAAATCTATTGGAGTTGACATATTGATACAGAACAAGGTTTATTTCCCAATTTAGTTAGTCTTTCATACCTTGTGCTTGATTGTATCAATGGTTGCTAGTCTATTCTGTTGGGCATTTATGACTTATAAAACTGAGCAAAGCAACAACCAAATGGAAGTAAAGAAGGGAAGTTTTGATAAGTTGAGATGCTTCCTGATTCAGTCTTCCTAAAAAATATTTCTGGGATTTCCTGCTTGTGGTTCCTGAGCATGTTCTGTGAGTCTCAAGTTACCAGATACATTTGCCCACCAAGTACACCCAATTAACAATCCTTTTCTATTAAAATGCCCTGCCATTGTTTCTTTTGCTACTTGTTGATATAATGTTTTACACTTGATATGGTGAAGTATTTATATGGAATGTGTTTTTGTCACAAACCAGAGATGTGCATCAAAAATGGATTGAAGGAGGGAACTATGAACTATGCATAGAGGATGTGAGAGATGAAATATGGGATATGGTGAAGCCTACTGACCCTTTGCATATAACACTGGCTGATTTGCTGTCTTGCAAGCAAGGTGGGACTGTTGCAAGCATGCTTGTTGATGTCCGTGGTTTCTGGGCCCACGACAACCGAGAGAACCTTCTCCAAGAAGAGGAGGAGCCGGTTGAAGAAGGATAGAATGCATGATTTTCTCCTTTTGCACAAAAGCTGGAGTAAGATGATGTTTTAAAGATTTTACAGCAATAGATTCTGATGTGTTGTTCTGTATGCAGAACACTATGGTTGTGTAGAGTTATGTTTAAGTGTGTAAGCTGTAGAGTGTAATGGTCCGGAATTATATTATGTAACTATAGCAGAAAGAAAAGATGGGAACCTGTCTTGTACTGATCAACAAAGCCAAAGGCAATAAGCTCTTTTCGAGTTGCATGTTATTCAGTAAAATGCATATTAGTACACTCGGATCTATGCCAATAATACCATCCGTGTTTTTTATTTTTTTCATCCATACCATTTCATGTTCTAATTTTTTAAAACAAAAATAAATGAGAACCCCTACAGGGTATTTGCCAAAATTTGCCTATAGAAAATTCTTGGGCAGCCAAGACTTTGTGGTCTAGTAGCATTCATGGTCTAGTAGCATTCGGTTGCACGCTCTTATGGAAGACCTCTTTGTGTTTTAGTAGATTGAGAAAGTAGTTATGAACAATACTATATTGTACTAGCAGCATCTGACCTCTTTGTGTTTTAGTAGATTGAGAAAAGTAGTGAACAATACTATATTGTACTAGCAGCATCTGGGCCTCTTTTAGAAAGTAGTTATGAATAATATTGCATTGTAACAGAGTTAGTAGTAGTAGTTTTTTTTTTTTTAAAATTTAAAAAACAAAATTATTTAAAATTATTAAAATAAAAGTTAAACTAGTTTGGCAGGATTTGGTGACGGGTCATCCCGAGCTTGTGGATGGATATAGTCCTCCAATACCATTCTCAGCAAATCTAGAGCTCTACCCAGCAAAGAGCAAACATAATACCCAAGCACATGCCCAGCAAACATAATACCCAAGCACATGCTAGGAATGTGGAAATGACATCTGCTTAGTGTTCCCTCGTAAATAGGCAAGGCAGGGACAAGGTCCAATGCCATAGTGATGAAAGCCAGGATATCTACCAAAGAGAAGGTGAAATAAGGGACTCTTCCTTGAAATAAGGGACTCTTCCTTCTAAAGCATTTATTCCTACCGTAAGGAGTGGCATGAGTACTGATAAGATAAACTGGCTAAACCCAATGGGGTAGCTCAAGTGGCAAGTGAACTCTCTTTGTGGGGAGGAATTTCGGGAGAACCCTCTGATCAGAGAAACTGGCTAGTATCAGAGTACCCGGTTGCACTCGGTTTGAAACTGGCTAGTAAGCCTGGTTGCACTCGGTTTGAAACTGGCTAGTAAGCCTATTTTGTATTCCGTCTGATTGTATTGAAACTGGCTAGTAAGCCTATTTCGTATTCCGTATTTCGTATTTCGTCTGATCAGAGCACTGGCTACCGGAGCACCCGGTTTGAAACTAATCAGTCTGACCTTCCGTCTGATCAGAGTACCCGGTTTGTTACAAGCCCGAGCACTGGCTACCGTATTCCGTCTGATCAGAGCACCCGGTTTGAAAGCCTATTTCGTATTCCGTATTTCGTATTCCGTCTGATCAGAGCACTGGCTACCGAAGTATTCCGTCTGATCAGAGCATCCGGTTTGAAAGCCTATTTCGTATTCCGTATTTCGTATTCCGTCTGATCAGAGCACTAGCTACCGGAGCACCCGGTTTGAACCTGATCAGTCTGACCTTCTGTCTGATCAGAGTACCCGGTTTGTTACAAGCCCGAGCACTGGCTACCGTATTCCGTCTGATCAGAGCACCCGGTTTGAAAGCCTATTTCGTATTCCGTATTTCGTATTCCGTCTGATCAGAGCATTGGCTACCGGAGTATTCCGTCTGATCAGAGCACCCGGTTTGAAAGCCTATTTCGTATTCCGTATTTCGTATTCCGTCTGATCAGAGCACTGGCTACCGGAGCACCCGGTTTGAACCTGATCAGTCTGACCTTCCATCTGATCAGAGTACCCAGTTTGTTACAAGCCCGAGCACTGGCTACCGTATTCCGTCTGATCAGAGCACCCGGTTTGAAACTGACTGATCAGTCTGATCAGAGCACTGGCTAGTACAAGCCTATTTCTTAAGCCTATTCCGTCTGATCAGAGTATTAGAGTACCTCGCCTATTCCGTCTGATCAGAGAAACTGGCTAGTACAAGCCTATTCCGTCTGATCACTGGCTACCGGAGCACCCGGTTTGAAACTGATCAGTCTGACCTTTCGTCTGATCAGAGTACCCGGTTTGTTACAAGACCGAGCACTGGCTACCGTATTCCGTCTGATCAGAGCACCCGGTTTGAAACTGGCTGATCAGTCTGATCAGAGCACTGGCTAGTACTAGCCTATTTCTTAAGCCTATTCCGTCTGATCAGAGAAACTGGCTAGTACAAGCCTATTCTGTCTGATCAGAGTACCGTCTGATCAAAGAAACTGGCTAGTACAAGCCTATTCCGTCTGATCAGTACGTTTGATCAGAGAAACTGGCTAGTACAAACCTATTCCGTCTGATCAGAATACCCGGTTGCTTCTACATGCCTATTCCGTCTGATCAGAGTACCTCCCGGTTGCGACTGCGGTTGCTTCAAGACTGCTCAATGCCAAACAAGCTCTTGTTAGCAAGACTTGGCTCAATGCCAAACAAGCTCTTCTTAGTAAGACTGTACCTCCCGGTTGCTCCTCAAGATTGCTTGGCTCAATGCCATTCAAGACTGCTCAATGCCAAACAAGCTCTTGTTAGCAAGACTTGGCTCAATGCCAAACAAGCTCTTGTTAGCAAGACTGCGGTTGCTTCAAGACTGCTCAATGCCAAACAAGCTGTTGTTAGAAACAGTTGAGCGACTCTAAAACATCTTACCATAAATGCGTACTCGTGGTGTACTGGTGCATCAAGTGCACCTTCAACGAATATATCTAGAAATCGAACACATTGGTTTTGAACATTTGTTTCTGGAGTATTCATTGCGGTGATTTGTGAGTGGTGGGCAAAGAAATTGAAATGAACTACTCCTCCCTCCTAGTAGTTTATATAGATCAGAGTTAGAGGGAGGGAGGAGCTGTGCCAGGCAACATCCCATGGAAGGCAAATCTCAATTGCACTAAAATAGAGGCCTCCCACAGACCATGGGAAGAAAACGGCTAAATGAGTACTATCATTAATACTGCTTTCGCCTCCTGACAGACCATGGGAAGAAAAGGGCTAAATGAGTACTATCATTAATATTGCTTTCAAGAATGAAAACAATATTTTATCTGAGGCAAAAGCAAAATATAAGTGCTCAGGATGAAGGATGATCAAGTTTGTGGCATTTCTCCTAGGCAGCAGAACGATATTTTAGCCAAGAGAGGGAGCAGAACTGCAAAACGTATGAAAACAGAGACCCAGACGCATTTAATAGGGGCTATTTCCAGTATTTTAGCCAAGAGATCAGAGGGAGCAGAACTGCAAAACATATGAAGACAGAGACCAGAAGCATTTAGTAGGGGGTATTTCCAGTTTTCCACGCATGTCAACTGTCTATTCCCCCTGGGCTTAACACGGAATCAACAACGGACCATAAGTCAAAGGACTTCTCAGCCCTCAAGTGTCATGGGCCTAACCAAAACCAAATTTCAGCTAGGTAGAATTACGAGCAATGGTCCCCTGACTATTCTGATTTTCCAAAATTGGTCCTCGTCTTTTAATTTGGACGAAAAAGACACTTGACTTTCAAATTTGTTCCAGCAATGGTCCTTCCGTTTAACTTATAACTTAAGTTTGTTAGGCGTTAAGTTAGGGGCTAAAATGGTCTTTTCATTAGGTAGCCTTCTTCTTCCTCATGTTCCTCAGTTTATGTATTAGTTGCAGAGTAGATTAGCGAAAATCTCCATTAAAAGAAGTTGGAGCGAAGGCAATGAGGTCAAGAGATTACAAGTGGGTCTGAGTATGTGCTAACTTACGAAGACAAGGATGGTGACTGGATGCTTGTTGGTGATGTCCCATGGGAGTAAGCCCTCATCTAATTGTACTTAACCATTCTGCCTCTACCTAGCCCACTCCCAGTAAAACTTACAACTCTTTTTGTTATTCTCACAGATGACACACCTTCTTCCTGCCAACATTTATAACAACGAACTCTCGCCAACCCAATCCTCCATAGTACAATCTTCTGCACTGTTGCTGTTATAATATGCTGAATTCTGATTCAATCGAATCTCCCTTTTGCAGCACCGCGGGCTGCAGATAAATAATTCGAAGGGCTGCAAAGAATGGAACAACTACGAATAATTTGCGAGCCCGTTCCGCGATGCGTACGCCACCCGCTTGTTGCCACCGCCGCCGTACTCCAGCCTTGATGAATTATATTTGAATCCGATTATGCATGGACAATGAAAAACATGTTGAGGAGAAAGTCGGAGGCACATCATCAAGATTTGAATTTCACTCCAGTGTTGCCACAGATGATTCAACAAGTTGCGGGGGGCAGCAACTGGCTCGAATCTAGAAGACGTGTCAAATGAATAAAAAGGAAGAATATGGGCTTTAAGTGAATCACAGATTATGAATTCAAAAACCTAGATAAAGTTGAATCTTTTTTTTTTGTCCAACTGACTGACAGATGATAATACAGATGATAATACAGTGATGGTGGTTTGTTACAAGTTTAGTGGAATTTAAGGTTGGTCAAGATGTTGTTGTTGACAGGAGCAGCCAAATGGTCAAGAAGGTTTTGGTATGGGCAACACCAGTCACCAAACCTTGGATGAAGTATCCCAACTCCCAAGGTGGCCAACATTGCCAATCTTCCATTCTTGACTTCCTTCAGCTTCAAATCCTTCATTGATTATCCTTTCCAAATCCAAGGGGGTTGAAGATAGGTCCACCGGGGTATGCCGGATTGCCTGAGCCTCCTAAGACTTTCTCTAGTCCTAGGAAGTACTGCTTCCCCATCGAACCTGGTTTTGCCTAGTCTTGGAAGAAGTCCCGCAGAGGTCAGCGGAAATGACCCTTTTCATGAAGAAGAAACATAGCAAAGGAAATGACTCTTTTAGCCCTTCACTAACGTCTATCTAACGGTTGGTTAACGGAAGGATCAACGGTGGAACAAATCTCATAGTCAAGGGTTTATTTCGTCCAAATTAAAAGACGATAACTAATTTTGAAAAATCAGCATAGGCGGGGATCATTACTGGAATTATCTCTTTTAATTCGGTAACCCAACTTATTAACCGTGTGTTTTAAACCTTTTAAAAGGAAAAACAAAATGTAAAAGAAACAAAAATTTTGTAATACACCACCACGTAGCATTGTAGCAAGTTATCCGCCCATTTCCTTCTCGTCTTCTCAGCGAGAATGCTCTGAGCTAAACATGGCGGCTGCCTCTCTCTCCGCTACTTCTCTATCCTACTTCTCTCTTCGCTGCCAGGCTCGAACGCCCAACCCTAAACGACTGTCAACGAACACCAGAAGACGAAAATCCAACCACGGCCAGCTCAAGTCCGGTGAATTCCGGCCGCCAACGCCGCTCTCCACCTCCGCCGGTGACACCGCTACCACTTTCACTCGACTACCTCCGAAAGACGACTTCTGCGTCTCGCCTCCCCGTAATTCGGAGGAAATCAGGCTCTACGAGTCCAGCATTCCGTTCGAAGTGAAACAATTCCGTTCAGAGGAAGATACCGAATTCTCAGAAATTGATGAAAGTGAGGAGAATTCAGGGTTTGATTATGGTAAGTTTGAGTTGTATGAAGTTGATTCAGATAATGAGTTTGATGGAAGCGATGATGAGGATGATGACGAGGACGACGACGACGACCTAGTCATAGGTTTTGGGGATGGGGTGTTTGAAGGGGAAGGGGCTGAAGTGAAGGAGAAGGAGAAGGGCGTGCCGGCGGTGATGAGGTGTTTCGATAGAGCGAAGATATATGTGAAAGCTGGGGATGGAGGGAACGGCGTGGTGGCGTTTCGGAGAGAGAAGTTTGTGCCATTGGGAGGGCCAGCAGGAGGAGATGGGGGGAGGGGAGGGAGTATTTATGTGGAGGTAGATGGTTCCATGAATTCATTATTGCCTTTTAGGCAGACTGTACATTTTAGAGCTGGAAGGGGAGGCCATGGCCAGGGAAGGAAGCAGTTTGGTGCTAAGGGTGAGGATGTGGTGGTAAAGGTCCCGCCCGGTACGGTTGTTAGGGAGTCTGGTAATGGTGGAGAGCAAGGAAATGTGCTTTTGGAGTTGTTGCATCCAGGGCAGAGGGCATTGTTGCTGCGTGGAGGGAGAGGTGGGAGAGGGAATGCTTCGTTTAAGACTGGGGTGAATAAGGCTCCCAAGATAGCAGAGAATGGAGAAGAAGGTCCAGAGATGTGAGTATGCTTTTTCTGATATAGCTTTTAAGGATTATCTTGCTTTTATTGGTGATTATTGCATTTCTTAGTTAATTACTAATTTCAGCATCTAAATTCAATCTGTGCCTCATTACAATAGGATTGGCTCTTACGTTTCAGTTGAATGTAGAACTTAGAATAAAAAGTCCAAAACTTTTGTTTACTTTCCTAACTTAAGTTCTGATGTTAACACAACTAGTAATGTTTTCCTTCCCATTAATGGTTTTTGGTGCATGTGCTCATCTTTGCATAGAAGTAATGGTCTTTTTGACCAGGTGGTTGGAATTGGAGCTTAAGTTGGTTGCAGATGTTGGAATTGTGGGAGCTCCAAATGCAGGGAAAAGTACATTTCTCAGCGTTATTAGTGCTGCTCAGCCTACTATTGCAAATTACCCCTTCACCACTTTGCTCCCAAATTTGGGTGTGGTTTCATTTGATTATGATTCTACAATGGTCGTAGCCGATTTGCCTGGTTTACTTGAAGGGGCACATCGAGGTTTTGGTTTAGGCCATGAATTTCTTCGTCACTCTGAAAGATGTTCAGTTCTGGTATAGACTTGCACAGTATAGTTGTTTTGTTGAAATTATTAATCCTTTATCATCTGTCTTCACAATAGCAAGCATTATAGTGTCATATGATTGGGGAATTTATATTCAGCAAGAATTGTGTGTTATATTCTGATGATTTGGATGCAGTTGTTATAATTGTATTTGTTTGACTGCTCCAGTAATTTTACTTTGTGAAAACAATAGGGATGGTAGTGTATCTTCTCAATTATTACATTATTTTTCTTGTGTTGCTTATGCTGTTATGCATGATAAATCTTACCCCCATTCACAGCTTTCATGACTGTAATTGCCATCTAATCTTTCCATATCAGTGAACAGTTAACTTTCCAATTCCTGAATTTGGCTAATGCCTTTCTTTATATGCTTTCTTACTTTGGATTCTTAAAAATTTACTTGTTTAACTGATTGGGGAACTATTATTTTGAGGAGTTTAGGTGCATGTTGTTGATGGGTCATCTGAACAGCCAGAATATGAGTTTGACGCAGTTCGTCTCGAGTTGGAAATGTTTAGTCCTGAGCTTGCTGAGAAGCCTTGTTTAGTTGTGTACAACAAAATGGATCTTCCAGAAGCATCTGAAAATTGGCTATCCTTCAGGGACAACCTGCAAAGCCGTGGGTTTGAGCCTTTTTGCATGAGTGCAGTGAAGAAAGAGGGTACACATGAAGTGATATGCGCTGCATATGAGCTTGTTCGCAGGAGAAAAACTGCTGCTGAGGAAGAAGGTGAGTTCCTCTTAGTGTCTTGGCCCAGTTGGCTGAAGTTGTCATGCTTCTTTACATGATTAGGTGTGTTGTGCATATTTTTTGTAGGTGTATTAGTTCTTTTGCCTTATCTCATCCATTTTAGCAGTCTGTCATTCCTTTAAGATAATATGTTTTTTTTTAAGGGTAAATCACACTTTTGGTTATTTGGGCATTCTGCTTGGTAATTTGATACTGAATTAGTTGCTTTATTTTCAAAAAACACAAGTCATTTAGGTTTGTTCAGCTCCATTCATCACATTGGTTTCACAAACATTTCTTTTGTTTCAGATGCAGTAGGTCCAGAAAATTTGAACTATGTGGCTGATACATTGCAAAAAGAGAAAAATGCTCCAATAAGTGAATTTGAGATATCCCACGATGACTCTTCCAATACATGGCATGTTGTGGGATCAGGCCTGCAGCGTTTTATCCAAATGACAAACTGGAGGTAAGGAAATTCCTATTTCTTCAATCTTCTTTTGTTGTACGTAAGTTATTCCCTGAATTATCTTCACGTTTGTATTCCATGTTGAAATGGGAGCTAAGTTTACAATAATACTCTGCACTAAAGGCCATTGTTTCCATTTTCCCTCAATTGGGATGATATCTCCAAACTTTGAAGATCTTATTCTCATTGTCCAGTATCCTGTATTTGAGTTAGGCAGAGACTTAATGAAAATTGGCTTTGAGTATGCAATGTGAATCATCCTGCAGACAGACACATCAAGGCTAGGAACATTTCTCGGGGATAACTTTACAGCTTATTTTAAAAGATCTGATAATACAGTTGGCTTTTGTTACTTGGAACAGATACATAGATTCTGATAGAAGATTTCAACATGTTCTGGAGGCATGCGGTGTAAATAAATCTCTCATAAAACTTGGTGTAAAGGAAGGCGACACTGTCATTGTTGGGGATGTGAGTTATTTTTTCCTCTGTGCTGTTTTACTTCTTTCCTAGATTGCTGCCCTTCCTTTTTGCATGCTTATGTGGTTTAGTATTATGGATTAATTTTATGCTAAATTAATTCAAAAGCCAAATGGCTTTTATTTTTGGAAAGAAAAGGCTTCCATTCATCAAGTATGAATTTTGACAAAGATTGCCATAGCTAAGTGGAGACTAAGAAGAATTGTTCTTGAGTTTTTATCTGTTTCACCTGAATATTAGATGTATGCATGGCAGTTTTCATATAAGGTTTAGTTGTATTGAGCTTCTACTTAAACTTTTACCCTTTTACCTTGTTGGTAGATGGAGATGGTATGGAATGATGGCCCAAGCAACTCAGGTCCTACAAGTAGGAGGAAGTGGGCGACTGAACGGATTCAGTGACTTTCATGGTTGGCATTTCCTAACCCATTTTAGTCTAAGTTGTTCATTTAAAGGCATAAAAACTTGTGAAGGTTTGGTCATGCCTACCACTAAGAATCAATCCGCAAAATGGGGAACTCAATCACGGTTCCAGCCCGCAATTTGGTATCTTTGTGACGGATGGTTCTTTGAAACAGTCGAGCATGGACCGACAAATGAGTAGTCCAGTGAGTTCACTATAACCATATCTGTGTTTGATACAGTATTTATAGCTATTGGTAACGTCTCTTGCCCGAGTATCACAGGATGTATGAGATGAAAAATCAATACACCATCTGTCCATTCTCAATCCAATTCAACACTAAGTTGTAATTTTTTTTATAATAAGATTTGAAGAATATGCCATTTCATTGTGTTACAACACTCTCAGATAGTATTATACTTTCACTCAAATCTTTGCAGGAGGGAAGATCATACGAAATTTGTTTTAGTTAATTTGGGAAATGGGTTGAAATTGATACTCAAACATTTAACACCTAATAAATACAGATTATGTGTGACAGGCTTAACTGAGTATAATTGACATCCTAAATTAAGAGGGGGCAAGAATAAGTTGTCTGATGTTTGTTTGATAGGAAGGCTTGGGATATTGACATCCTCAAGCTCAAGGACGTTTTCTACCCGAGAGATGTCGATATGATTTTTGGAATACCATTGAGTGAATGTGGAAGTCATGATGTACTGTTTTGGGTTCCTGACAGTAGAGGATGCTACATTAATAGAACTTAGAGCATACCTAATAGGGGTTTTTATGTTGGTTTTGCAGAGTTAAAATCTTATACGATTTTTAACTAATGTGAGCATTGATTTTTTTTTTTTTCTCCTGCAAAGATTTTGATTTTTGTAGAAGAAAAAAAAAGACAAGGGAGTGTGCTTGAAGCGCACTGCGCGCTCTAAGGGTGCTTCAAAAATAAAAATTACCCAATAAGATGACCACTTGCAATCCTACATGGCACCATTTTTTTAAAACTAAAATGACAAATGTAAGCTTGCAAGTTATCCCATCACTTTGCCAAATTTGGTAGTGGGTGGATCAATTTGTGTTTTTTAAAATAAAATTTATTATTATTAATAAATATATTTTAAAAGTGAGTTGAAATTATAAGAATATAGAGAAAATAGTGAATGAATTGTAAATATAATTATATGATAATATGATTTTTTGTAAGTGAAAGAGTATTGAATAGATAAACAAAGCATAATGAGCATGTACATTGTCAATAAAAAATTGTTTTTATAAAATAGAGCATGTGTGCACCCTAACTCCACAAATTAAAATAGTACGGAGTAACATTTACCACACAAAATTAAAACTACTAAAAATAGAAAGAGTGACACTTATCATACAAAATTAAAGCGATTATCTTAGGACATCCCCATCAATGGTTCTTAGGTGGGTTTTCCAAACAAAAAAAATTGGCGATGTATTTAACTAATGGAAATGAGGATTTTTTTAGGGGTTTTATTATTGCAAATTTATTTTTTTTTTTGGTTGGTCCCATTAATTGGGAATAACTTGGGAAAGCAACATGCAGGTGCGCGTTTGGCGTACATGCAACGCCCAGTTGATACGTGTTATGCGTTAAAACAGTTTCAAGTTTTTTTTTTTCATGCTCTCTCATTCTCATCTCTACAAAAATTCATTAAAATTTCTAACTGATGTTGGTGCTCTTATAACTTATAAGGCCATCCATATGGACCATATCAATGCATATTTTGGGGATATTGGAACAGTGTTATCTGAGGTGGAGGAGTGAGAGGCCGGGAGAGAGGAGATACAGAAGCATCTGCAAAGTGGAGTTTATGGTACAATAAAATGGTACCAAAGAAAAATTGAACCTGTTGCGCCTGATGCGCGTCAGGCGCAATAGGGTCGCCCAGCCGACGCATGCACAGCTGGGGCGTGTCAGGCGCGTCTGACCCAACCTTTTTTTTTTTTTTTTTTTCAATTAGATTTGTTTTTTTTTTCCATCTTTTCTCATTTTCTCTTTCCTAATCACATTTACAAAAACTCCTCAATAACCGTGAAAAAACTTTATTGATAAGGATGCTCTAAATAAAAGTATTTATGTAACTTTCTCAATTAAATATAATATATACATTTTTTTTTTCAGATTCAAAAAAGCAAGTGGGGGCCCAAAAAGGGTAGCAAATCTCGTATCAGCAGCCGGTAAAGTTTGAATTTAATTCTTCAGTTAAGTTTATGTACTTTTTAATAATATAATGTACAGATGAATGCAAGAAATCGACAATGCGTCATCTTCGAGTCTTGACCACAGTAAAAATCTTTGAGTCTCACAGTTACAATCAAACTTTTTACTGTTTGTAGGACATCACTATATTCATCTGTCCTCCTCATTTCTAAATCCGTACATGCAACCCTTTCAAACTTGTGTAGTTGTACTAAGGATGTCAATCGGTCCATTCAATCAGTTTCGATTTAGTTTATTTAAATCATTAGAGTAATAATAAGTTTGAGCAATTATTATATTGTTGTGTATGGTAAATGGAGTCGAAATTATATACATACAGTTTACAAATTATGTACCTATTATAATTTATATATTATATATATTCAGTTAACATATTATATACATTCACTTTATCTACACGTACATAATCGATTAACTGAAAATACATAATATATTAATTACAGATACATAATTTGAATGTCGTTTTGAATCACGCCCGCAATGCAAGGTTGACCTACTCCATGATATAATTTGCCAAGTTTGAGTTGATAATTTTTTTATCAAATTTTTGTTGCCTCAATCTTAAAATCTTAGGTTATCAGATTGTTTGGTTGAGTTCACTTAAATTTTTATATATTTTAAAATTAATATGTATGTTAATCTTTATATTTTAACAAACTAATGCATTTACATTAATAAATATAAACTTTTTTTTTTATTACTATTGACTATGTTACAATATAGTATCTGTTCATACATACTTTCTCAACCTACTGAAGTATAAAGAGTTCAACTAAAAAATTTTCTCAGTATAATGTAACAATTATAGGCATTTGTATAAAATATATAAATTAATTTTTTATATTAATAAATTTATTTTATTTAAAATTTTAACAAATTAAAAATTAATTTATTTACATTTATAATATAATAATTATAATAAATTTTATTTTCACTATTCATTTCAATTCATAAATACTCATTGATTTTGTAATAAATTCAGTAAATTCCACCTTTGAGTTTGACGCGTTACAAGGTTTGATCCTCAACTTACAAGCATACCACAATAAGTCTTCAAACTTCTCTAAAACTATCACCAAGAGGCCTATGAGTTTGAGGAACTACCAGCTTTGATCCTCAACTTACAACCTTACTACAATAAGTCTTCCATCGTATAAGCTCCCACATATGTATTTTGTTCTACATCGATTGTGAAACAAAGAGTAATTATTTTGACTGGCTTGATTTATCTTACCAACCCACTAGATATCGGGTTAGTCCACTTAGGCTATTGTTTTATTTGTTTTGGATTATCGAGCTAATTTTCTTATTAGGTTCGTTTTTTTTTTTCCCCCTAAGATATTAGTCTTTTAATTTTCTTTTTCAAGCAAGCTTTTGATTTTGAGTTAAAATCGGCATCCAACATTTGAAGACCTTTCAAAAATTGCAATGCTTTCAAATGTCCTTACACGACTTTTAATGGTCTTTGCACCAACTTTAACTTGTCATTTAGCTAGGTGGGGCTTATTAATTTGTTTTCGATATTTGAAGTGGTGTAGTGAAAGTAAGTTGAAATTAAGGGGTTTGAAGCCTAACAAATATTTTTCAAAAAATAATTTTTTAAAAAATGATTTTTTTTAAAAAAAATAATTTTTTAATGTTTGACTGAATGCCAGACAATTTTTATGTTAGGTAGAAAGTTAAGAAATTACATTTTTTTTCTATTTGATTTATTTCCTGAAAATGAACAAATTATTTGTTTTACATAACAACAACAACAACAATACTAATTATAATACCAACTATCAATAAATATATCAAAAATAGGAAATAAAATGACTTTAAAGGGGTGACCAAATGAGTAGAACATGATTCTCGTATTTAAAAGTTCCAAGTGAGGGTTTTTTTTTTTTTTTCCTTTTATTAGAACAATGTATATCTTCTCCATTTAAAAATGATTACATTGTTCTTAACATGTCGCACATAGCCATGTTGCTCCAAATTGTTCCCTATGTCAATTCTCAAACAACTTTTTAAAGTACTTTTGTTCTAATGGAGACAATTATAGTAGCAAAATTCTCATGTTCTATTGAGGGATGATGTTCGGATTTTACATTACAATCTTATTTGACTAATGTAGTGTCTGCTCAGCTTTACATTTGTTATCTGTTAGTTTTGATTAATGCTTCCTAATCTGTAAGTGATTGGAATACCACAAAAGGTAATCAAAATATTACAGAGTAATATTTTGACATATGACAAGACTTATATTTGGGTCTTCTTCGTTAAGATAAATTTATATTTTATTCAAACATCGTAATAACCCAATCGTTAGGCCTAGACTTATATCTTGGGCTCGTCCTTTTGGCCCAATTATTTATTATTTTATTACGAACCGAAATGACACCCACGACTCAATTTTTTTTTTTTTTGTTTTTGTTTTTAATTGTTGTACTCATTATCTAAATATTCCCGGTTATCTAGTTTATGGTGGACTGCTCCAATAAAATTGTCATTAAATTTGCAATTATCCTTTAAAGATTTGTACTAACACATCAATTATATATATAATTCCATCTCACTCATTCTCACATTCTATATATGCCCCAAAATTATCCAATTCTATGATGAGATTGGGCCAAAAAATCATCAACACCTAATCTAAATCAAACACACCTTTAATGTATAGTATTTATATATTGATGATGATAATATCCAATGCTTAGAAAATAGAAAACCAAAAGAAAGAAAATTATTAGGGAGGGTTGGTCAAAGACCTGAAAAAATGGCCCTCATTGCAAAGTTTTTCTAAGTCTCCTCATCTTTTAGCTAGTCTTTAAGTCCTTAGAGCTTTATCCCTAAATTCCGGAAGACCCAAACTAAATAAAAATGTTTTATAATTACAAAAAGTTTAGCGTTTGTATTTTATTTTATTTTTCCATTAATTAATTTATGCTAGCTAGAATGTGATATGATGTTACCATTTTGTTAATTGCACGGCCAGCACATATACTAAAATTATGTTTTGTGTCGTCCCATATTATTATTTTTCATTTCTTTAAAGTCCCAATTAGATTGTCACAAATAATTAATGTTAGATCTCAGCGCTGCACTATGCTTACTTCTGCTTGACCACAGAGTTCATTAGCTATCTGGTCGTTATATCTTACTTAAAATCAATTGGTGATAAGTAGGTGGACATTAATTATTTAACCACACCCCTCCATGGTAAGCCACAACAACACCACGTCTTGAATTGAGTAGGGGCTGAACTCGGCCAACCTGGCAGACACCCAACACTTAATTATATCTAATACAATCATATGTGTATATCTATTTGTATCGAGTCCAGATAGCACCGATGTCAATAGTAAATATTTGACATTGCAAAAATCAAAATTTTCATTTTTTTTTAGTGACGAGAGAAACTCGCAGCCACTATCCGAGGGTGTTCATTAGGTAAACCTCATCTTGCAATCATAGCAAGCAAATGATTACAATAAAGTAAACTAGTCTAGATTGCGCATAACTAACTGACTCAAATTAATAAGAAGACCAATAAGTCACTTCCACAAGGGTCAAACTTGTAATTTTATGATTACCAAGCGAACCGTCTAACCAATTCCACTCAGGTTACTTCAAATTTTATGAAGCTCGCTAACAAGTGTTACACATGCACTAGATACATTAATTAAATCAAAGTCTAAAATTTATGAATAAATTAAAACGTATGCATGCAAAACTGCAGTAGATTATTATTGCAGTTTTACCTTTTACCCAAACTTTATAAATTTGAACGCAAATATAATCAAATGAACGGTGCATGCTAAAGTGCAACATCATATGTGTTTGTATTGTATATATAAAAAGGGCGGTGGTCATGGAATCTCTCTATCATATCATCAATTAAATTGTTGAAATACTTAGTGCAATAATCAAGGAGTCAAAGATTTTGTGATGCCACTACTCAAGCCTTTAGGATTTAGCTAAGAACATGAGACCCAATCATCATACCTTATTATGAAACAAATAGAAAACATCATGAGATCTTGTCATGCTATATTCATCACATTTTAAACTCACATATCATTGCCTAGCTGCTTTCCTCAATGTTATGTCATTGTTGCATTATACTCTCATCTCATTGTTGGACAGAATCTGGTATGGCCAAGTCTAGCACCTAAATATGAAATATGTTACGGTATTAGAAAAAAAAATTGCGACTTCACTAATAGTTATAGCTTTTGGCGTAACACTTTTTTTTGGTTATATTTGATTATTACGTAATTTTTTATAATATTTCTTTATTTGATTAATTTAAAATAAAAATTGCTTATTCACCAGTAGTGGATGAATTTAAAGAATTTTTTAAACATATATAACCCTTTTTAAAAAATTTAATAACGTAACTAAGCTAGTTCCCTCATAAATTCTAAAAAAAAAAAAAAGAAAAGTAAATAACTGAATTGAGAGGGCACAGAATAGTGGCAAACATTATGGAATAATGAAATGGTAATAAAGACACAAAAAGGGGTTGACCCATTTGGGTGATGATTAAGGTTGTGTTGTTCCCAATGATGTTTTGTGAAATTTAAAATGAATGAAAGAGGGGAAAAGTTAAAAGGATCTAGTTTGAACTGCTTATGGAATGGATTACTGCCCCACTTAAATAGGTTTTCTTAATTATTTGTATTACTAAAGGATTCCATGTGTTCCTTAAACTTTTCTTTTACACTTTTTTGACTCTAGCCTTTTGGTGGACACTTTTGGACAACATAGACAACTTGCTTTTTCTTCCTTATTATTAGTAACAACTTCTACTTATTGTCTTCATTTCATGTGATTTCTTGACCAACTTTGCATGCCAAGATTAACTACAACTTACCCTAAATGGCTCTAATGGATATTTGACTAAATTGGTTTTAAGAGATGAGAGTAGCGTATGGTTCGAGTTAATCATACTCCACTCTTCTCCTTAACACAGGAAGTTTCACTAATATCAACACAAATACAAGTGAATCTATAGTCATTCACGGTAGTTGCAAATCAAGCCAACTAGGCTACTTGCTATGCTCTCCAGATGGCAATCCTTAGAACGGATTTCTTCACCAAGCTGCACATTCTTCCGTTCTTAATCACCTTTTTCAAGGGTTATCCACTAAGTTGCCTTGAAATAGGTTTGCCTTAATCCTTGAGACAAGGAGTGAGGTTTGCCTTAATCCTTGAGACAAGGAGTGTTAGTCTAAGAGATCAAACTAAAATTTGGACCGAAATTGGAAGATTCTTGAAGTGTTGGAGCTCTTTGGGAATGCCTGGGAGAATCCTTAGCTTTTGAAATCTCTTATCTCTCTATTAGCAACATCCTTATGAAATGGTAGGCGCTGTGGCCACAGCATGACATCTGCTCTTGTCTTTACGGGTGCAGCCAGAAGACGCTGATAGGGGCTGGCTAAATAGTTTGCTCGATTCACATATGGTGGGGATCGAACGCTCAACCTCATACTTAAGTGACGAGGTGCTGAATTACCACGCCAATCATATTGGTTACAAATGAGTTCTTCTGAAACGAAGGTGAAATGACGATAGAAATCCTAATTGGTCTGTCGATAACGAACGCAATCAACTATTTGAGCCTACCTTGAACCAATCATTATTGTGTAGACCATGGTCCACACAGCTGTGTGGACCATACTATCAAATAAGGTACATTCAATATAAAAATAATGTACATTCAGTATAAAAAATAATGTACATTATATTCAGGGGATGTACATTATTTGTGTACTGAATGTATATTATTTTTATACTATAAAAATAATGTACATTCAGTACAAAAATAATGTACATTTAGTACATTAAAAATGTACATTTTATTATGGTCCACACAGCTGTGTGGACCATGGTCCATAATTTTATTTATTTATTATAATGTCACAGTCAATGTCATGTTTCGATAGTATGATATTGAACTAGACCTTCCAAGCCACAACCCAACAATAAATTCTACATTGCATTCACTTTTAATTTTGTACACTTACAAACTTTTATGGTTTTACCTTTCTTCAAAATTTTAACCTCTAAGTTGTTAACGTGTGCTAATAAAATACGGAGTAACGTTGTTAACTATAAAAACTTGTACATTTTGCTTATTTCTTGTATATTTACAAATTATTTTTTTTAACATTTTTTCTTTGTTCTTGATGTACTGATTATTTTTATTGTTAATATATCTTTACAATTTCACTAATTTATTTTCTCATTAGCCATTTATTTAATCACATAATGCACGATATTTGATTAATTTTTTTTATAGACTCTGTTTGGCACGCCTAGTTAAAAATTGAAAGTTGAAAATTTAGTAGCTAATAAGCTAACTAATTGAAATTAAAGTGTTTGGTAAAATTAATTGCTGAATTAGCTTATAAGTGTAAAAAGACATAAAAGGATAAACTAAAATATTAGGATTTTAATTAATGAAGGGTATATGGTGTAATTTTTGTAAATTAATATATATATATATATATATATATATATATATATATATATATATATATATATATATATATATATATATATATATATATATATATATATATATATATATATATATATATATATATAAAAGAAGTTAGGGAGTAAAAAACTATGAGCTTATTTTGAAACGCTACTTAGGATAGTGTTTCAAAATAAGCTATTATTTTAAGCTTCCCATGTTTTACCAAACAAAGCTTATAACTTGAAGATTAAAATAAGTTATAAGTTAAGCTCTAAAATAAACTCTACCTAGCATAGTCTATAATAACACTTGTGAATCATATTTTATTTCTATTCCTTAAACCAACCAAGTCCATTCCTTCCGCGAACCAAACAAAAAAATACAATTCCTATTGTATTCCTTGCCTATTCCATTCCTTATGGAATAGCATTCCTATTACCTCAAAATTCATTCCGTGAACCAAACGTGCTGTAAATGGTAAATAATATTGTTAAATAATGTAATAATTTATACATTATATTCACATTCTTATATATTCAGAAATTCTTTTCAATTGTATTTTTTATTGTTCTAGATATATTAATTATTTCTATTAGTCATATCTCTTTATAATTTTACTACATTTTTCAGTAGTCATTTATTGAATCACATAATTTGCGATATTTAACTAATTTATTTTATAATAACATTGAATAGTAAAAACTAGCCCACCTCTAATTATTGTACTAAATTTTAATAATCACAAGAAGAACCAATTTGGCAAGTAGTAATTGTCCTATAACTCCTCCCTTAAAAATCATCTACAACAAGACAACAAGATAAGAATACTTGGTGGATTTATTTTGCATAGAATCCGGAAAAAACATGTGTGTGTACATTATCATATCATCAACAAATGTTACACCCAATTTCAAATGTTTGAGACTTCCTAGAAATATGCAGCCAAAAATCCATGTCCTTATTCTCTATTTCCGATTAATTATATATGTTATTCAAATTCCTACTACTTTTGTTCCCCTCTTTCAACATTGATAAAGTTTTCAACGCTATTAGTCTATTTCAATTTAATTAAGATTTAGTATATTATTTTAATCTCTAACTAAAATTAACTTTGACTTATGAAAGGTAGTAGTTGTGGGGTACTTGAAGGTGCACTCGTGGTGAAACTCGCCTTGTGACTTCGACCAGCAAAGGAAGTAAACCAGTCTAGGTTGTCCATATTTGACTGATTTAAATCAAGCAGACTAATAGACATCTCTCACGAGGAGTAGTCGAACTTGAAATCTTGTGATTGCCAAATCAACTGTCTGATTAATTTGGGCTGAGTTGTCCCAATAACATAAAAATTAACTCGATCTTTCTTAGTAAGAGTTAATTTTTTGTATCTTTACTATTACGTTTTTCAATTTTACTCAACTTCAAAATTAATTAGATTTGGTATCAAAACATTTTGAAAGATTACAACATACTTTTAACCTTTCGATGGCCGAATTTAACATTAAATTTTTTACATGACTATAAGTAAAAGTAACAAATTTTCAAAAGTTAAGTACCAATTCTTATTGAGTTTGAAGTTGATAATTAAAAAAAAAAAAAGGAATTAATAATTGAGGAAAATAAATTAAAATTAACTCTTCAATTCCAAGCAATCATTACATTCGAGTCTAATTGGTACTTATATAATAAATAAACAATAAAAGAAAGGAAAAAAAAAAACATTTCGACCAATAAACTTCAGCTCGCAAAAAAGCTACTTATTAATAAACCCAAAAAAAAAAAAAAAAAAAAAAAGTGGTTTTAGAAATTTAAGAATTTTTTTGCAATATGATATCTAAACTAGCTAGGAACTTTTTTTAATAGGAATTGTACTGATCTAAGAAGTACAATTATATTGAAAAATAGTTATTTTCTTTTAAAGAATATTGAGAAATTCAATTCCATTAACTACTAAAATGAAGTCAATAAACTTGTAGTATAATGGCATGGCGTAGTTCTCCCAAATGCGAAGTTATGAGTTTGAGCCCCGATAGGGACGGTATTGACTCTTTGTGTTTCAACAAGTCGAATACATACACATTTGGTCCAAATCAAACTTTTAATTGTTTCGAGTTAACTTAGTGTATCTCTTTCAATTTTTATAAATTTGGTCCTATATTTATTAAATGTGTTGTAAATGCAATCTCTTGACTAATTGAGATGACAATTTCCTTTTGCATTTGGAGTTTTATGAGAAAATAAAGAATAAACTATGACCTGCCGAAAGAGCTCAAGTGGTTGTCTAATCAACATTTAGTCTTCCTTTTCATGACAGGCTAGGATATGCACCCTATTAGGAACTTGAGGAGTCAATACGGACTTTGACCAAACTAATCTTACTGGTCTCAATTAATTGAATGATTGAATTTACAACTCATTTAATGATTAAATAATTAAATTTGTAAAAAGAAATTAAAAGAAGCAACTAGATTGATAACTTGAAAGTAATTGAAAGACAAAAAGTATGATTCTTGAAATTAACTATTTTTTGCTTAAAAACTATATATAGCAATAGGAAAAGACACTAAAATATTATTCACTTTTTCAAGAAAGATTATATTTAAAAAGTGGTTGGAGAAGAAAAAAGGGGAAGTCCATCAATGAATGACAACATCACTGTCCATTCCCCTTCTTAGCTTCATCATCCACAGCCTTTAAAACCCATGCCTTCACCCTTCATTCTTTCTCATCACTTCTCATCTTACTCTCTTGATTTCCCCTCTCCATTCCTTCAACAAATTCCCCTCCCAAAAAAAAAAATCCTTTCCCAATTTATTCATATTTATTATATATCCAATAATTTTGATTTCTAATTACTACAATAATGTCGTCATCATCATCATCAGAGCATCCGTTTAGCCTGTTTGAGCCCATCCGTACACCCACAGGATACACTTGGCTCCAACGCAACACCGCCCTATTGTCTCAGCCCAGCGAGAAGCGTGGGCGGCGCAGACAGGCGGCGGCGGAGCCAGGGCGGTTCTTGGGCGTCCGCCGCCGGCCTTGGGGCCGATACGCCGCCGAAATCCGAGATCCCCTCACCAAGGAGAGGCATTGGCTTGGAACCTTCGATACTGCCCAAGAAGCCGCCTTGGCCTATGATAGGGCTGCCCTTTCCATGAAGGGCACCCAAACAAGAACCAACTTTATCTACTCTCACGACTTCACCACCACCACAAAAACCTTATTATTCCCTAATAATTCTCCTCTTCCCCTGCAAAACCCTAATTTCCAGGACTCACCGGTTAACAAACAGCCTCAAAATTCTCCGTCCTTAAATGAGAGTGAAAACCCTTTCTTTTTCTCTAATAAGGAAGAGAATTCTGGGTACTTGGATTGTGTGGTGCCGCATAGCTGCTTGAACCCTCCTTCCCGAGAAACCAACGGGGACAAGAATGTCGTTATTCCGACAGAGAAAGAGAAGGGAAACGACAGCGGTCAAACGGCGGCGGGGGCGTTACGCGGAAACCCGTCGTGCTATGATGGGATTATTGGGGAGAGATTTTGGTGGGAATTGGAAGGGGAGCAGCCGTGGGAGCTGGAGGCGATGATCGGCGCCACTAATAAGCGCACAATAGTGGAGGTGGGGAATGCATGCATGGGGAGTTCATCGTCGCCGTCGAGCTTTGATGGAATGGGTGGAGGAGATTCATCGTCGTCGCCGAGATTCTCGTTTCTTTTGCCTGATAATGTGGCTGATTTTGGCTACTCTAATCTTTTCTAAGATATAGATCAGATCAGAGTTGTTTCAGTGTTGATATATGGAAGAAAGAATCTTTATCCATTTCCTATATATCCTAATGAGATCATTGGTATTATTGGTGTTAATTAGCTTAGTGCATGAACATCTATCCATTTCATTTTCTTTCATTTTGGGATGTAATTTAATTGCTTAGTTATATCTTCAACCAGGCCAATATTGTATTTTCTTGCTCCAAAATGTTAAATCCTCAACCCCGGCCTGACTCGACAGAACCAAATATTAGTAAACACAAGTTAAGGGAACTGTCTATTTTGAACAAAATAGTCGATTAAGTTTTGATTTCTTGTCTCAAATAATGTATGAACGAATGAGTTAAACCTATGTGGACGGTCTTGTATTTTCATTCCATACCAAACAAGTCAAAGAAAGACAACCTAACTAAACAAAATCGAAGTGATACCCCAATTAAGGAAATCTATAATCAAATTAAAAACTAAAAATAATAAGAGTATCTTCATTAGTGATAGATTTTTCTTAATTTTTACATGTCTAAGTAGGAGGGAAGAAGAGAAAAAAATCTAACAAAAAATAAAAATAAAACATAACAATGAACAATTAATAACGCGCACAGCTGGGCGCGAATGTAGCTCAAATGCGCGGCCCAGACAGCATGCATCTCCATTTTTCTCAGCAGTGGGGCACATAAAAAACACAACTTACAGGAAAAAAATCCACCAAAAAATCATCCCCATATTAATTAAAACCTCATTTGGTGATTTTTGTTCTGCAAAAATTCCTAAAAGATACATTCTTTTAAATTGATGGGATGCTCTACTAGTAATAAATGCCCCTATCTCATCTCCTGCACCTAAAAGAAGTTTATTTTCAAGACTTTCAAAAACTTATTTAAAATGGTCCTAAATTAGTCAAATAATCTAGGCATCTATATATTACGTTCACGAAATATATGAAATAGTTTGATAATTCTTCCTTCACCTTCACAAAAATATAAAGTATGACATAATTTGATCATGCTTCCTTCAATCGTCCCTCTAGCTCAATCAACGTTGTATCTATATGGATTAACTCATATTACATTATTTTTTCTTTTCTTTTTCACTCAATTTATCTCTTTATGAATCTAGGAGATCATACTAAAAGTGAGCTTAGTCCATAATATATAGTCTAGCAAAATCTAAAAATTAAAGCTATATAAATAAAATAAAATAAAATAAAAAAAGACAAAATTTCCATTACATTCTTAAAGTTATGATGAGGTTTGAAATGAGAGTTGAAAGCATATATAGATTAGTGTGATTACATTAAAGAGGGAGACACAATCCCAGGACCTCTCAAGCATTGGTTTTGGGCAGGGCAGACCGAGCAAGCTAAGCTACGACCAATTCAACGTACAATAAAGATGACGTTGCACCAAGATTTCTTTGTCAACATCACTAGCTCTACTACATACTATTTTAATTATTTAATATAAACGACATACCACCTCTGTCCCAATTTTTAATGCCAATTAGATGTGACAACTACTTTTTAAAAGAGAACAACGAAAAAAATTATTTTTGTTCCTTTCAATTTTAATTCGTGACTGATGTTATCATATTTAGTTATATTTTTTTAAATTTTATCTTATTACATTCTTAACTTTTTTTTATCTGTCTTGTTTAAATATTTATCATTTCATCATTTAGTTAACATGTAATTTTATCATTCAAGTTTCTTGCCTAACATGAAATTTATCTTTCTCTTGCATCGTGAACTCTTTTAATTGAATGATTAAATTAAATGTTTGTCATATTTATTAAATGATGATGGAAAAACAAAATTTTAAGATGATTAATGACAAACAAATGTAAGCTAAGTCAAGAATGTAATGTGACAAAATTGAAAAAATATGACTAAATGCATCAATGTTATAATAGTTAAAAGTAAAATTTGATCTTTAAACTTTTACTGCCTATTTGGTACATTGAAATTGAAATTCTTTTGCAATGTAATTGTTTGGCTAAGCTAGTACGTGAAACTACATTGTTTGGTTGGAAGAAATTGCATTTATATTCTTTTGTGGAATTGGAATTCATACTCCCTCATGGAAATTCCAATTTGGCATTAGCCGGAAAGAAAATAAAATAAAAAAAAAAAATATGATTAAATTGCCCTTAATTATTATTATTACACAAATTTTTACTTAAGTCTATATCTTAAGAGTGAATTTTGTACCTAGAACAAATTAGTAACTATGTAGCACACAACATATTGTGTCTTATGTTATGATTTAATGCACTCTGTTGTGAAATTATGTGCATATAAAACATAAATTTTCTACTTAAATTATACTTGAAAACAAGCGACTATATAACATGTGTATATGTATGTGTCTTGTGTTATCAAATTTTGTACATTAAAAGTATCAACTTTGTACCTAAAACAAAATTAGTAACTGTGTAAAATAAGTAAATGTATAGCGTGTATGTGTCTTGAGTTAAGAATATTGATTATGTACTTGAAATAAATTAGTAATTGTGTAACACACAACATATTGTGGCTTGTGTTATGAATTTATGTATTGTATTGTAAAATTCTATGCCTATAAAACATAAATTATCCACCTGAATCAGATTTGAAAATAAGTAAATATATATCATGTGTATGTGCTTAGTCAGTCTCTGTGTCTTATGTTACGTTTTTATGTGCCTTAAAGAGTATGAATTTTGTACCTGAAATATATTATTAACTGTGTATAAACATGATAAACGGGAAATTGTGAGTCCATTAAAATTTAAAAATCAAAACGATGTCGTTTTAATCCAGGATCCACAATCCACAATATAAAATGCCTGAAAATAATATTCCTAAAAATAAGAAAAATTAACAAACAACAAAATAACTACATATATACTTATAAAAATACCATTCCATTGCAGAATAATTCCGAAAACCAAACCCAACGTAACATTCCCCTTTAATAAAAAAGAATAATAATAATAATAATATAATATAGAGAAAATATTAAAGAACAGATTATGCCATTATGGCTACCAAAAACTTTTAATTTACCAGTATTTCCTATTACCTACATAAAAAGAATCAATTTCGGAATACAAAAAATAGAAAAAACAACCCCAATGTAACAAAGAACATTTTAAAGTAATTTTACATTCTTAAAATTTCCCATTCTCTAAGAATTTTGAAGGAATAAAATCTTCAGAAATGTAACCCCAAAAAAATGAATTCCTAATAAGAATCTCAAATTATTTAAAATGAGGTCTCAAGTTCTCGCAAATAACATTTCAATGTTCACATTCAAAAGAAAAGATTTATGTAATATAACCTAAACTATACGTTGTTCCATAAGAGAGACACAGGTAAAGAATGTTTTTAAGGTTAAACAAGAAGAAAAGATCTTCTTTCCTAGAAGCTATATGTTAAAGCTTTCCCAAAAAAAAAAAAAAAAAAACATTTTTCAAGAAGGTCCAAGCTTAAGCCAAAACAACCACTAAACTTAAGGATGATCAAACATGTTAGAGAAAAAATAAGCAAATTGGCAATTTTTTATGCATCAACTATATGCTAAAACGGGAAAAATAAACAAAATCTAAGAGAAGCATTGACCTTACCTAACTCAACGATCAACGTTCAGAGCACCATAAAGTAACAATAAGCGGGAGAAACAAGAAGCATTTATTACAAAGTTTAAGGTTTCGATAGATAAATCTGTTGTATACCGTGATAAAGTTGCCAAAGAAATTCACATACACAACATAAGTATGAATCTTATCCATAAACGGCGGAGGCATTTAATTGCCTTGCAGTTTTCATCTGCCACAACAATGCCCCAGCCAAAAAGGGGGAACGAGGAGACTTTAAAATTAAGTAGAATGTCAAGATGGAAGCTTGCTCCCAAGTCCCGATTTCAAAAAGGACTAGATAGACTGGAAGAGAGTCAATTTTCAAAAGGACAATGGTGTAGGAACAATTATCGTTTGTTTCTTGTTCCGAACAAAGACTACAACATAAATAGGCAGGCACAACAGGGTCCAAAATTTTGGAATGGAAGCAAATTCTCCTAAATGGAAGGCGGGTTTTGTTTGTTGTTGTTATTCAAAAGCTAGCTACAGAGAGGGCTATATTGAGGGTTGATGGATGGATGGATGGGATCTTCTAGAACTTCCACTTATTCGATATGGAAAATTTGCCATATATAATGATTTTATGAACACACAGATGAACAGAACAGAGCTACTACGTGTGAACTATGTCTGAGTGGTGAAAAACTGTGAGATGACCAAGAGAAGAAGCTTCCTAGAAATGGACTAGCACCAAAAATTTAACGCTACTTCATGGTCATTGAGCAACGAAAAAATGCAAATCACTCAATCGTTTTAGCTTGATGAGTGAACCTCACCTCCGTGGCCTGTGCTGCCACTTCCACTCGAACTCTGCCCGGACGGTTGAACACCCGAGTGGGAAGCGGGACCAGTGTTGGAAAATATCGAACCAACCGCACCGCTTGAAGTGCTCATGGAAGACGTCTGAGTAGAGAATGCCTCGCTCCCAGATCCAGAAATAAGTTCCGGCCTCAAGTCTGAAGATGACGACGATGGAGCCAAAGTTCCGATAGAAGATCCAACCGGGTATGGTGCAACAGGCATATCAGCAAGTGAAGATGCAGATGGACTATAACTAAGTGCTCCCATTGGATGGTCAAACTTGCAGGAAGGACCGAATTTACATATCCCATTTTGTGCATAGTGAGAGCATATCGGTGCACCCTTAAAACAATCAAAAGTTCAAAGCAAAATCAATCATTAGAGAATTCAACACAGGAGCAAGATGTGCAAATTGTTTTCAGATTTTATGACTTTACAAATAGAAAGAGCATGTCGCAAAACTCTGGGAACCGAAGAATAAGAATGTTCCAGTCATATGCACAAAAGAGAGATAACACTGCATGTAAAAGAGCTAGGACAAATTATCTGCAAATATATTCAGTCCACAATTAACCTGTCTGCCATTTACACAAGAATTAAGCTATATTTCTGGTCTTGGATAATTCATTCAAGTATGACCTTAGTGTTAATTACATGGAAACATATTGCCTACTTCCAGGTTTAAACATGTGCACAGGCTCACAAGCACTGTCAAACTAGTTTAGTAATAATTAAAAGCTTCTAACAGGTTTACTAATTGACAAAAAGGGATGATTCTGCATCGAAAATTACAATTATGTACCATTTAAGAAGACTTTTTAACATGATTACAAGGGAAAGCAATACAAAGGGATCATTCCATAAACATTGAGAAGTAACGATTGCTTTAGAAACATGTTAGTTCTACAAAGTTAGAGTACATATTTTAAAATTACTGATTTAACAAAGATAAAAGCAAATGTACATAGGACTAGAGTTTCCTATATTGCTTATCCCTTTAGGAGGTGCTTTAGAATGGTACTCGTTACAAAAGAAAACTAAGAGCAAGGTAAATTAATTGAGAAGTGGTGATTGGGGTTGAATGATAAAATTTCATTTTTTCCACTTATCTTCCGACTTCCTCTACTCAAGTTAAATCCACACACGGCTATTGGCATTCATCATTTAGAGGACTAATATTTAAGTAATTATAGTGTTTTTCTGAATAATATTTGACCATACATTTTATACATAACTTTTTTCCATTTATCCTCCTCTAACCAAATTATATCCAAACTTAGAATATTGGCAACAATCATTAGAGGTTTAATATGCTAAGTAATTATAGTGTTATTTTGACCAGACACACATATTCAGAGTATATTACTCAATACAAACTCAACAGACTATAGGAGTAATCATTGCTATACACTTCACAAATTTGCATGGTATAAAGGCATTTATTTTGCAGATGATGCATATATTTGGACTAAACTAGCCAATTAAGTTTTAGCATTTTAACAATTAACTCAGTAATAGCAAGGCCTCATAGTAACAATGTCGGGTAGTTGTAGTAGTTGATCAGTATTAGTAGTTGTATTTATTGATCAGACTGAATATGAGATGCTTTACCGGGCGTAGAGGAAGACCCATCGGACTAAGCAGAAAATTTGTCTTTGTCTCACTGAATTCTGGTGGATGATGGTATCTACATGAAGATCCAAATTTACACTCCCCAGTTTTCATGTAGTGTTGACATTCTGGCTGCCCAGGCCTTTGAGGATACGCATGTTCTTTCTGGTTGCCTCCCGAAGGACCAGCAGAAGAACCAACTGACATGTATGCTCCAGCAGAATAGGCAGGCGCTGAAGGAGCTAATTGCGTTAAGCCATATACTGGTCCAGGTCCAGCAGGTTGGGTACTTGGGGAGGCAACGGGATTAACGGGTGCCTATGTGACAGAATTTATATCATAAAGATGAGGTAGTAGCAAGTAAACTCTAATTCAACAACATAAATAGTATAAAGTTATAAATGTCTACCGGATATGGGGTCCAACCCCCTGGAACTGCAACCATCCCGGGGGGAAGCAGCATAGGACTATATGCCCCCGGGATATATGAACCCGGAAGCATCCCAGGCCTTGAAATCGGCCAGTTGCCAGGCATTACACCGTACTGCTGAGAGGATTGAACAGAGGGAGACTGCACGGTTGGAAAAATCCCAGGTGCAGCAACAGCTGTTGGTGGAAGCAAAGGTCCTGGTCCAGCAGGTGGTAACGGCATTTGTTCACCAACAGGTAGAGGATGATGAAATTTACAGGAGACCCCGAACTTGCAATGCCCTGTTTTTACATAGTATGAACATTCCTTTTCACCCTGTTATAAGAACTTTATAAGCCAATTCACCATATACTTAAAAAGCAGCATCATAATAGCCATACTAAATTAAAAATTAGAAACTGTAAGTAAGCAGACCGGCCGCAATGGGTATCCATAAGCATTCAATGCCACCGGGGCTTGAGATCCACCTCCCTGTCTTGGGTGGTGATACTTGCAAGAAGCACCGAATTTACACATCCCCGTCCTCATATAGTACTACAAATTCAAATTTAGAGAAAATCACAAGTATGCAGGAATCCAATTATTAGAGGCAACGAAGAAATATTCTGATCAGAAATATTTTTTGATAATCCAATTATTAGTGTAATCCTCCATTTATCAAAATTGACACTCAAGATGTGATTACACCAAGCACACATTAAATCAAATTTCCAACAATGACTCAGGTGAGACAGAGCAAGAAAGAAAATGCATCATCATTGATTAAATAAAAGAATTAAAAAAATTAAAAAAAGGCACTCTCTTTAGCCTTTCTTCAATAGGGGGAAAACAAAAATCAGAGAGAAAATTTTTCACACATAGGCCATTTAATCCTGACATGATTTTAAATTTTGAAATATTAAATTACTTCCCAAAAAATTAACCAAAAAGACACATCATAAGGAGAGCAATAATCTCATATCCAGAGAACCTAATGGACCTAGAGTTCATGTACACGGCAATCACAAAAATCAGAATCTTAAACTAGTACTGGCGGTTTATAGAAGTCTCTTCAGTAAGTGATGCAACTGAAAAGCAAGAATGTGTATAGTAGATGCATTCAAGACAATTCATTGTGTACAACATGTCAACAACAGGAATTCATGATTCTAGAATAGATAATGAACAGACAAATTAAGTTCAACCAGTCAGATTTACAATTTCTATAACAACAATTTTAAGTATGGTCCAAGTTTACATGATGAAAAAAAAAATTCAGAAAAGAGAAATCATCAGTACGCCATAGTAAGTATAGACAGACAAACTTCTGCACAACATTTGCACAGAACAAGAAAAAGAATAATAATATTCCGACAAACCTCCAGTACTATTTTATTGTAATTAATATGTAAATGGAAGTTCAAAATGTTCAATAGTGATTCAGAAGAAAAATTAAGGACAAGAAGCAAGAATGTTTGGACTTCCTCCAATAAATAAACTGAGACAATTACACACAGCAGAAATTAGCAAATGTCGTAGTTTTCAAAGAGATGTGCTTTCTAAAAATTGAAATTGTCTCAATCATATAAGAAAGAAGTTGAAAAGTGTTATTTAGATCAAAAGGGGAACTTAGCGACATTACAACACAGAAAAAAACACCAATAATGTGACAGCATTTACTTTACATTTCCACCAATAACCCACCAAAAAATAGAAAAGGATGAATTTATAGTGCCCTTAGAATAATTGTACGATTAGAATCCATACCGTACTCTACCAAGGGACAAGGGAAATTTCTACAATCATTTTTTTTAAGGCAGAAGCATTCAAATGAAGACTTGAATTCATAGTTCAATATTAAGAATTTCTAATCCAAAGATCCAGACGGGAAAACTATGAACATTCACATCTATCGGGGAAGGAGTTAACACTTTCTAACAAGCATCAAGAAGAGAAGCAGAAACCCCACAATGTACCAGAAAGCTAGCAACACACATCTTCTTAAATGAAGCATTTAAAAATATCATACAAAGTGCAGTTTAATAAGCAACATCAATACTTGTTCAGATACTAAGGGAGTAAGCTTCCATCTACTGATGAAATCTCCAAAAGAAGGAAAAAGATGAATTCAAGAAAAGAAGAGCAGAAGCTTAAACCATCTAGCACAGCATCCAGAAGTAACATACAAAGTATAGTTCCAACTTTCTACAGTTCAACCAATACAACAACAGTTACCAAAAACCAATAAGTTGCCATTTGTGTACAATGTCTCTAGAAGGAAAGAAGATGAATGCATATAGGCAGAGCAGAAGCTCAAATCTTCTAGAGCCAACAACAAACAGCGAGAAAACATTAGAAGAGAATAAATATCCTCCAACTCCACATTCTACATTGCTCAATCATTCAACAAGCACAACAATTCCACAGCTTAAACTCGTAAAGCAGGCATTTAAGGAGTTTTACCTGGCAAACAGGTTGACCCACTCTTTCTGGGTACTCCCCTCCAGTAGGCCTCATAGCTCTCACAGCCTAAATCAGTTGAACAATCAAATCCAGTCAGCGCATCCCAAAACTTCCCATAATTTTAAGAAGATACTCCAAAAGGAAAGAATCCATCTTAACACTAATTACAATCAAATCTATGCAGAAACGCCAATTAAAACACAACCTGACCACAAGATCAAACCAATCATACCTTCAAATTGGTGATCATAACAATTACACAACAGAAACCCTAGAAATTGAAAATTTTACCCGGAAAATTTTAAAAAAATGGGCAAGAATCTTTACCAAATTACGGTCCCGGGGATGATTGAACCGACAGCGCGCGCCATAGCCACAGAAGCCAGTCTTCAAGTAATACATACAATCGGCCTCGTTGGGGCGCTCCGGGTACGATTCGGTCCCACCGGCGAGCGACAACCGCCACATGGGCTCTGCATTTCACAGTTGAGAACCACTGAATAATCTCCACTCCACAGATATTTTATTTTCCTGAGAAATTGAAATGCAACTGACCTTCGAGCCCCGTCTCGCCGACAGGCGTCGTCCATTCCGCCACCGGATCCACTGGTGCTCCTCCCTCCATTACCTGGGTCCCACTGTACCTCTCCATTTTTTTTCTTCTCCCTGTTCTATACAAACAACCTATACACAATATTTATATATAATAATAAACACCCCTATAGAACTATGCTATATACGAATATATATATGTACGGTTTATATATATCTAATATGCATCTATAGACAGAGTGAGAAAGAGAGGGAGTGTGGGTGTGGTCGTGGAGCTCGGGAGGGGAATGGGGGTTGATCAATTCGCCAGGTGGGAGTTTGGTGGATTTTTAGAGAGAGAAACTGAAAGAGGGGTTCTGAGAAGTGGTGCCTCCTTTCTCTCTCTATATATCTCACACCCAGTGTGTGTATCTCTTCTCTCTCTCTCTCTCTCTCTCTGTCTGTGAATTCTCTCTTTTCTCTTCTCTTTGGCAGACCCTTTACCTTGTTGTGAGCGAGGGGGAGGGGGGGGGGGGTGGTAGTGTCAAAGTCGTTGTGATCTCTCACTTTTGGAAAAGGGAGTTGGGGGTTTTTCTCCCATTTTTCTCTGCTCCCTATTTTATATTTTCATTTCTGATATTGAGATTTGAGATGATGGAAAAGAGCGTTTTGGTCCAAATTCATTTTTTAAATATAAGAAATTCACTTATATTGATAAATATAAGATGCTTTTAAAGGTGAAATATTTCTTTTAAGTAAGAATAGAAATTTACAATTGTTAATCGGACTGGTTTTTCTATATGAGTCAAAATTATGTCACTTGACTACAAGGTTTTTGACAAATTAAAATGTTGTTAATATCATATTATATTTATATTATATTTTGAAGGTGAGTTGGAATTACAATTGTAGCTATTTCATAGACCATAGTCCGCTTGCAAGTAGGATTTTTGTCTCAAAATTTTACCATCATAATTTATTTACTTTTTAAATTTGTTTACAAATAAAATTAATGTATAAAAAGTATATCATTAAAAAAAGCTCTAATTTTTTTTAAAACAAATTCTAATTAAATATTTTTAAATGACACACATATTCATATTTTTTCAATGTTTTAAAAATAAATATACAGTTACATAAAGGCATTACTTTAGATACATAAATTTGATTTATAAAAGTAACTACTATAAGTACAAAAATACTATTCTAGATATATAAATTCACTATTATAAGTACATAGGTTTATTATTGTTTGTGATTTTTATGTACCTACAAGGCTACAATATTACTTTTATGACCAACAATATTATTTTTTACGTGCATGAGTCCATGATATAATTTGTCGAATATCAAGGATGTAGAGAAACTAGTCGATAAATTATAATATGACAATATGTCATACTTTTATAAGTGGAGAGAGTATTGCATGTTGATAGTCTAAGGATTTTTAATCATGTTACTATTTGCTAGTATAAATATGAGTAATAATACTACATTCTCATCTTGACTTCACTTCTAATATTCACATCTTTATATGATATAAAGATTTTTTTGTCACATCAAGATGTGAATATTAGAATGTGAAATGTGGAAGGAAAAAAATCATTATTTTATAAACATTGACAACTAAATATAGAAAGTTGCACATCTTATCAAAGTTTAGTCAAATTGCTCAAATTATAATGTTACTCATGTCACTTTCTATTTTATTATAACTTACATTATTACATGTGACATTATTATTATTAAATAATAAATAATCTTGAAATTATATAGAAATTTTCTTTTTAAAAAAATCAAATTCTCAATTAGTGCAAGTATACATATTACTAAATACTATTTATATCCAATTTCAAAAAAAAAAATTAAAGTCGAATGTAATTTTAATATTATCCGTGTTTATTGTTTTGACTAGTTATAATAAGGCATGGTCCTATCATTTTGTAAGCTCGGGGCATGACCAAAAAAAAAAAAAAAAAAAAACCTACCTCTAAAGATGATATATATTTTCATACCTAAATTTTAAATTACACGAGGAAAAAATACTAATATCAAATAACTTTGAAATAAGATTGACAGGTTTTTAACAATATATGATAATTACGAAAAAAAAAAATTCTAAGTATTTCCCTACATGCAAAATAATAAATAACTACATCAGTGCCTTCATAAGCAATTAACTATAGTTTATAAAATAATTAAATGATTTAAAATCAAATAGGCTTACAAACAATAACATTGTTATCATAATAAATAATAAATTAATTATTAATAAAAAAAATTTAAAAAGAACTTACAAACAAATGCAAAGCTAAAAATCTTTTTGATCGGGGACAAAAAATTAAAATACTTCAAAACACTATAAAAAGTATTAATAACGATGAAATATAGTTAATTGGATAAAACTTTGAATATGAAACATATTATAAACCACAAATCTTCTATATTTATATGATTTTTATAAATACAAGTAATTTGAATACAATGACATAATAGAAACTTCTATATTACATTGACAAGATGATTCTTAAAAAAAGTAAATTATCTTTTAATTATTTTTTTATAATTCATAACTCATCAAAAGGATTTTATTTCTTAAAATGTGAGGGAACAATTTATTAAAGGTCTCATCAAAAGGATTTAATCCTTTGAACTTTAATATAAAATAATATTTCCAACTCTACAACACCAAAATATTAAGTATACTTCCAATAGACATGTCTAAACTAATACATTCAACTATTTATTGTTGGGGGGTGAATAAGTCAATGTATCAAATATATACGCGAGCGCGCGCACACACACAAATAAAATTTAATTTTAGAAAAAAATTAATTCCAACCCGTGTTTGGTACTGAACAAAAAATATTGATATAAAATATATAAATAACGAGAAGAGGGTTTTCAAACTGAGGTTATAAACTCAACAAAAACAAGGAAAGATCCAAATCGTGCGTAGCGCACACTTTCCTTAAAACCGATTCGCTACTTAAGTTTGAGCACTCAAACAAAAGGTCCGATGAACTAGAACAAAGGACGAGCGCTCCATACAATTTATAGAGGTGTTTTGCAGAATTTTATTTCAAGAAAAAATGAGAGAAGGGAAGAGAGAAAACAAAAAAAAATATAAAAATAAAAATTGAGAGTTCAAAATTCAGCAGCAAAACAATTTTTCCCAACACCAAGTATTTATAGGAGAATAAAGAGTTAATAGCAGTATAGCATTAATAATGGCATTAACATCTTAAATAATTTCAGATATCTACTATACTAATAAGAGCCAAAGAGAGTTAGGCCTAAAATGGGTAGAAAAAATGGCGGTAATCAAATGGATGGTTCAGATGAATTATTTAATCAAATAGATGGCTAAGATAATTCTGATTAATATTATTCATAGAGATTACCTAATTTAACCTTACTTTTATGATTTTCCGTTAAGTTTTCCGTTAAATATTCTCTTCTCTGTTAATATTCCGTTAACTTTTAACTAACCCATTAATTTCTATAAGAAAGGTCTTAGGTTCGAACCTCATCTCAATCAAATTTGACATAATTAAGTTTTTCACTTTATTTTACTCTTATTAAATTAAATAAATTAGTAACTACAACAAAAAATGATACATATGTATTTCTTTAATTTAGAATTATGTGTCTACAATACTTTTATTTGAAAAATTATTCATTATCAAAAAATTAAATTAAATAAGAGAAATAATTTCATTAGTTATATTGTCTTTATTTTCTCTCATGCAAATATTCTTTAATTCATTACATTGTCCATTATCTTATTTTTACAATATCTTGTAATTAAATATCAAAGTTATAGTACAAAATAATGTTATATATTTATTTACCAAATATTTTATTAATACTATGAAAAAAAATTTAAATAATTTGAAGCTAATTTATTAACTACTTGGGATTGGTTGACAAGAGAGTACTCAAATAAACAAATTGAAACGGAATCACTCTATTTTACTCTTATTGAATTAAATAAATTAGTAGTTACACCAAAAAATGATACATATGTATTTCTTTAATACCATGAAAAAAATAAAAAAAGAATAGTTTGAAACCAATCATATTAACTACTTGGGGGATTGTTGACAATGAAAGTACTCAAATAACCCATTACCCAGCAAATTGAAGCGAGAAATTACCTTTTAATATTTTTGGAATAAATAATATTTTAAGTTTTCAAATTTTTATTAATTTATTTAATCTTTTTTCTTAAACTAGGAATTTCTTTATCCACAATAACCCATTCAACAATAATGGTTGAACCAAATGAACCCCAAGCAGAGCACCTAAAGGAAAGTCCATAGCTCCTATATCGTAATCTCATTGCATGACGTTGTCATCTATGCTACCAACAATAACCGAATTGCAAATAACACACAACAAACAAAAAGGAAGAGAACAAATAGTAAAGATGAATTGAAGATAATGACAATGTTACTCAAAAGAGAATTAAAAACACTTTTAAAAAATTCAAATTAAAAGTAGTACGGAGTATTTATTTAGACTATCATTTTTAGACCAAATATTTAGACTATCGGTTTTACAACGTTGCAAACATTTATTTTAGTAATAATTATAATGAATTTTCTATATTATCTTAGATTCATATATATACTTTGAGTTAGATATTTAAATAAAAAAAATTCGACATTCAATTACCCATGTATAAACTTCTCATATATAATCTTGCATTGATATACTTTCAAATATTTATTTAGATATAAACATTGGGCATTAACCCATTCGCGCTATGCGCGTATAAAACTAGTGTAATATATAACCCCCATAACGTGCAACTTTAATTTGGAGTTCAATTCCCAAAATTAAATTGGAATTTAAAAGGATCCAGGATGATGTAAATTATAGTAACTCAACTGAGAGATTGCCCCCACATTGCTACTAGTTACTCAATTCATAGCCTTTGCTCCCACACTTCACCCATGTGACCAGTTGAGTTGCCCATGTGGACCGCATCAGAATTAATCCTAAGGTTACGAATGGTCAACTATTTGGTTAAACTAAATAGTCATCAACATCGAATAGTCAATAGTTTGAATGGTGACTACTCGTTCAACGTTCTGAATGGTAAAAGTTAGAAAAAATATACAAAAATTTGGCATAACTTATTATACCCGCAGTCAAGCCCTTTTACGCTCATTTTTTGGATTTGATTTCCACCCCTACACGAGCGAGAGTATATATGTTATACAATTCAATCTTCTTCCAAAAAGCTCTTGTATATTTAGCTGTGTAAACCTACTTCCCAAACCAATGTAGGACAAGTGCTTATTCAAAGCATTTTCACCTTCATTTTTTAATTCAAATGGATCTATTTTGATAATTAATTTATCATTCACACATTATCTGCTTTGAGCATAAAATATATCGATCTCTTCATCTCACTACCAAGAACCCAAATCCAATTTGACCCAACCCAAATCGAGAGTGCCTATATATATTTATACTATAAAATAGCTACTTTATATGTCATTTTATGCTAAAAATTTTGACTTTTACTGTATAAATATCCAACAACCATCACCGTGATTATTCTAATACCTCCACCCTCCCCTTCCAAAAATCATCATTCTCACCTACCATTCACAAATATATATATATATATATATATATATATATATATATATATATATATATATATATATATATATATATATATATATCTTACTTTTTTGCATTCTCTTACACTTTACAAATAAATACTATTATTCTCCATTCTCTTAAATCTCATATTCTAATTCTTTCATTTATCTACATATCTTTTTAGTTAATAATTCATTAGCCTTTTTTTTTTTTTGAAAACAATTCATTAGCCTATTACTCCAATTATTAGTTATAAGCCTCTCATTACTTCAATTTTTCAATTAAAAATAAATAAAAATTAGTAACAACTCACGGTAAGAGGCTATGCATGCCCAATTGGTTCTCTTCCCAAATGAATAAGAACAAGAATACAAGCAACATCCATTTTTAGCAAATTCCCTTCAATCTCCTCCAATTTCCCCAACGTAAAAGGAGAAAGATACCATTATTGGTGTAAGAATGCTATGATATGGTACCCACCCATACAAAAAAATTTCAACAAATATTTAGCACATTATAAATTAATTATTAAACTCAAAATTTCATCAGTTAATTTTCGTAACAAAGTTTTTAGTGTTTAAAAAAAATTAAAATTAATATGGGATAAAAAGTTGATCTGACAATGAAAAGAGAAATGAAAATTAAAAATTAAACACACAAAATTAAGTTAAAACATTAAGAAAATAATTATATAAAAAGAATAAAAATTTGATTGGAGTAATAAATACTAAATATGACAAGTAAAATAAGATAGAGATATTATTTTCTAGTACGTGAGCTTGTTATAGAATGCACCAAATATGCATACCCAACATTAAAATCGCTCATAATTTGATTATGGACCATGCTACACATAGATACTTTTATTAGTAACAAACCATCACTCTCTATCACATAAGATTAAATATTCTTTTAGAAAATAAAATAAAAAATAAAAAATATACTCCCTCCGTCCCGAAAAGGTTGTCTCATTTGCTTTTTGCACGCTTTTTAAGAAATTAAAGTAAATGTAATGTGTTTTCCAATTATGCCCTTAACTTTTTCACTTTTGAAAATAAAAGCAATAAAGAAAGTAAAAGTCATAAGGGTAAATTAGGAAAAGTAGAATGATGGTGATGTTCAATTTTGGAAATATGACAACATTTTGGGACAAACTAAAAAGGAAAGTAAGACAGGTAAAATGGGACGGAGGGAGTATATAGTATCTAACATTTTGCCACACAAAAAAAGTGATGATTGTGACTTGTGAGTAACAATGGTAAGGGGTAAATTCGTAGTACACAGTATTGACACCCAGTTTCCAGTGAAATGACAAAACCAGCCTTATATTTAATAGAGTTTATTACCGAAATGGTCTGTCGACTATTGCGAAATTACTAATTTAGTCATCGATAAATTTTTGTGCATAATTAAGTCCCTTAACTTTGAAAATTTTAACCAATTTGTTCATTCGTTTATTTTGCCGTTAAAATCGCGACCAAATTGGTAATTTTGTTATAGTCAAGGGACCAAATTGGTAATTTTACTATAGTCAAGGGACTAAATTGATAATTTTGCTATAATCAAGGAATCAAATTGGTAATTTTTGCTATAGTCAAGGGACCAATGTGATCCCGATTTTAACGGCAAAATAAACGGAGTACCAAATTAGTTAAAATTTTTAAAGTTGAGGGACTTAATTGGGCACGAAAAATTGTCAATGATCAAATTAATAATTTTGCAGTAGTCGAGGACCATTTTGATAATAAACTCTATTTAATATTTGAACACGTTTTATAGAATCTTGGTGCCATCTATCAGCCGAAAGGCAAATATAATCGTGGAATTTGTGCGTAATGTGCACATGTTGACATGTGTGTTTTTTTCCCCTTCTTTCTTCATTAATAACATAGAAAAATGTAAACACTCTCTACGCCTAAGCAGAGAAAATAAGGGGGACTTTATAATAAAAGACTACGGCCATGTTTGGTTATCAGCTTATCCGCCATTTTTTAGCGGTTTGACCATCTTTAGCGTTTTGACAAAGTCAAACCGCTAAAAAAAACGTTTGGTTAATGGCTTTTTCACTTAGCGAATCGCTATCCAATCCGCCAAAATTGAAACGCTAATAGGAGCAGCGTTTACCTATTAGCATTAGCTTTTCTCCTTTTATTTTCTAAATTCCAGTTTTGCCCTTGTTTATCTTTTTTTCATATTGGCTGCTGACTTGCTATATGCTTCACCCTATTCATCTAAAATGCAACTTTGCATTCTTATAAATAAATTTAATAACTATTTTCCCCCCTTTATTTAATTCTTAAATTTAATATCATACATTACATCATTCTTTTTTTTTTTTTGGAGAAGTGTACCACTACCCTTATTCTTTGTTTTTTTTAATTGTTTATTTTTTAAAATATTTGCTTTAATTTCTTTGTAATGTTAGTCATCATCATCATTATTATTATTATTATTATTATTATTATTATTATTATTATTATTATTATTATTATTATTATATTATGTATGTATACCCTTTTGGTCATTTTACATGTTAACCGCTAATCTAAACAGCTAATTTTACCAAACATCTTTTTGCAAACCGCTAATACAATCCACTGGTCAAACCCGCTAATACAATCCGCTATTTGATAACCGCTAACACAATCCGCTACCGCTAAAAGCTAACCGCTGATAACCAAACAAGCCCTACCTAGCAAAAACAAGGTAGCTTGTCTGTCGATTTTTTTCGTTACATAGTCACCGTGATGTGTATATTATTTTTTAGCTAAAATTTAATACTTTTTATAAATACATAGAAAACTATTATATTTTAATTTTAAAAGATTACATATCTCACACACCTTACAGACTTACAAGTAAGACGGTCTCACACAAAACTTTTTTTTTTTTTTTTAAGAAATATGTGTTTTTGTCAAATTAAGTTTTTGTTTTTCTTTTCACTAAAATGAATATTTTCCTGATGCTAACATGTTTATATATGAATTGAACACTGAAAAATCTGAAAAATAACGGAACATTTTTTGAATTTCTAAACAAATTCTTAAATCTATTAATCTATTATGTAAAACAAGTATCACTACCTTTCATTTGTAATGTTTTTTACTAGCCTTTCATTTATAATGATATTAAGCGTCAGACATGGTTTTATTTTGATGTCAAATATAGCATATGTTTCCACCATAATAAAACAGTGATTTATATTTTTTTGTTTTTTGTTTAACTTGTAATGACTTTTACGTACTAGCCTGTCATTTTTTATGAATAATTTTATAATGTCATATATAAAGTACTACATAATTTATAGAGACTTAAAATATTTAAGAACAACTAAAAAATATTTCATATACGAAGATTATATATTATTTTTGTAGTTGCCTTGTTTGATATTTAATTAACACTTAGCATATATTGTATTTATAGCTTGACTAGCAAATTATATTAGCTATTTATAAAAGGTGTGTTTGGTAGAATTAATTATTTACTATTAACAGTTAAATTTATAAGGGCATATATATATATATATATATATATATATATATATATATATATATATATATATATATATATATATATATATATATATATATATATATATATGTATATATATATGAAAAAGTTAAACTTAAACTTAAAATTAAAATTTAGGAGTGAATGACAAAAAAAAAAATCAAAATAACAAAGTAGAATAGTGAAACAACAAATATTAAACTAAAAAAGGATTTTGGGAGAAAAAAAAAAAAGTATTTTGATTTTTTTTCCAATCAACTGATCCAAAAGATGCTAAAGAGCAACATTTCTAAAATCAACTTTTTGGGTTCCAAAATTTTAAAAATTATTTACCAAGCACTTATTTTGTTTACTATTTTCTTATTATTTTTAAATTTGATTTTTTATTTTTATAGTCTCTAAATATAAAATTTTATATACTAATACTAAACTTAATATTATGAAAAAATTAGATTGTAAATAAGTGTAGTCAATCCTTATTAACTGAACCAAACACATAGAATGAGACAAAGAGAATAGTTGAAATCCTCATTATATTAGACAATTGCAAAATTCAATAATTTACAAAGTGACCCGAATTTGGTTTTACTTTAACGGTATGGATGGGAAAATTGAAAAAAGGATGGTAAAATATCTGAAAATAGTTGTAAGAGTACAAGAAGAAAAGCACAAGGCATAAATCAAACACAATCTATTACACTATCAATATTTATCCATGTTTGGATCTAACCATTATATTTAACAATGTGCGTGAAGCAAAAACATAAAAACATTAAGAAAAAAAGGGGTAAAATTAAAACTATTTTTAAGATTACAAGAAAAAAGCACAAGATATAAACAACTAATGTAACCTATTACATCAATATAATTTTTATTTCCGTCTTAATTAACTTAACAATACTAACTACTCTTCAAAAAAAAAAAAAAAAACTTAACAATACTAACTTTTATTAGATTTGTTTGATAAATTTAATGAAACAATTAAGAAGAATAAAACTCAAAATACATTAAAACAAAACTGAATAGCCCTAGTGGATTAGACAGGGTTCCACAAAGAAATAATGGACCAGATTTTGCCGACAAGAGAAGTGTCACCCTGAAGATGACCAAAAAAAAAGGTTCCTCCTTGAAAATGTAATCTTATTTAAGTTGTTTGAACATGAATCCGGTCGTGCTATTGCTTTTATAGTTTTAACTAGTTATATACACGCATAATGTGTGATTAAAAATTGCCCAATAAACAAAAAGAATAATAATAAATAAAGTTACATAATTGAAGTGATTAATTTTTAAATTTTGTATGGATTAATGTAGTCACTAACTATATACATGTATTTAGGTAGGTTTAATTTCTAAATGTTTATAAATTTTCTAATTTAGAGGGTAAATTTAGGAAGATTTTAAAATATTTTTTCTTAATGAATAACCACTATAGCGATAAATGATAATTATAACAACAATCACAATTCTTTAAAAAAAATGTACATATTTTCATAATGTACAAATTACTACAAATTACTTTAGGCTATCATTTAAATAGTAGGTATGCTGGGTATATAAATTCATAGTAGACTTTGTGGTTCAACGTTTGTTGATTTAAGATAAGGTTTTAACTAATTTTTTTAGAATTTTGTTTTTTTCTAGTTCTATTATCCTTTATTTGTTTCAAATTGATAGATTTAGAAATGAGACATCATTTTTAAATATGTGAATTTAAAGTGAACAAATAATATTATATTTAAATGTGATACATTCACCCATGAAGTCTTAACGTAGGGAGCTAATAATGGTTTAGCCCTTCCTAGTTCCTAGTGGTGTGCGTGATGACTAGATTACTTTGTGTTATTTGGGTACCCCTTCTTATCAAATAATCCTTAATTATCATAATTTGTGATTAATCATAAAAGTAGTCATTTAGAAATATATTATAGACCAATATTGCAACTTTCACAACACAGCTATGTTTTTTTTTTTGATCAAGATGAGAGGGGATTACCCAAAAAACAAAAAAGAATTACAAAGGTAAATCACCCCCGGTCATGGGGACACGCCTCTTAAACTGCACACCGAGAATATCATCCATCAAGCATCTCGCCAAATTACTTGGAACCTCATGAAATTCAGCATAATCCACATGGCCCTGAAGAGCACGTTTCGCAAGGCCATCAGCGACCTTATTCTGCTCCCTATAAACATGACGAACATCGACTTCTTGGAAAGCTGCCAGAAGAGCCCAACAGCGACGAACTACATTGTTGACGCCATGAGCCATCGAGGCAGAAGCTTTCAGGAGAGCAACCACAGAGCGAGAGTCGGATTCAAGAACAAACCGTTGGTACCCCAAACGCGCAGCCAACCGCAGAGCATGGTACACTCCCCAGACCTCCGCTTCTTCAATAGAACAGAAACCAATGGTGGCAGAGAAACCCCTGATCCAGTGACCGTTACAGTCTCGAATGACGCCACCGCAACCGGCAAAACCACCCGATCCCATGTTGTTAAGCCCTGTAATTGCACTGCCATCCACGTTTATTTTTACCCATCCTCTTGACGGTTTTATCCAAGTAACATTAGACACCACCCAATTCCGGGATGAAAGCCCTATGTTGCGATGCTTTGCGAAGGTGCTCCTAATGTCAGCTTCCTGCTGCTCTATCCACCGAAGTTTCTGGTCCATGGGCATTGAATTGCCATTAACAACACAACACAACACAACACAGCTATGTTGATTGACTACCAAGTCTTAATTGCAAGTCATGATAATTAGGGACTAAATTTATACTTGATCTATTACTAAGGACGAAAAGTGTAATTATTCCTAATAATAATACTCCATAATAAGTAATGTGATATGTATTTTTTGGGTACCAAATCGTGTAATATCTTGTGGGGAATTTATATAAATAACTTGAAGTAGTAAGTTTTTTTTTTTTTTTTTTTTTAAAAAAAAAAATTTTGGAGAGAAAAAACATCATTCATTCATATCCCACCTCAAAATATCCAAAATTATAAGAGGAGGGTCAAGAAACCAAACACTACATTCAGTCATAACGAGCAACCCTAACTAGCTCGTAGGCTACCCTATTCGCTGAACGCTTAACAAAAGAAAATTTAATATGAGATAAAGACCCCCGAAGATTGCACTTGAGGATGGTTTAAATATGGATGATATAATGTCGTCATAAACTACTCAAATTACAGCGTAGTATCTGTTCATAGCTACTTTCTCGATCAAATGAAACACAAAGAGCCAATATCGTCTCCATTAAAGCTCGAACTCACTCTCTCTCATGTGAGGAATGCAACCGGGTGCCACTAAACCACAAGATCTTTAGCCACAAGCATCAATTAATTAAACAAGTTAGGAATTTGTGAATCGGTTAAAAAAAGTGTAATTTAATTGTGATCTTTGTAGCTAGGATGAAGTAGAGGAGGGCCAACACTAACAGCAGAAGCTAAGCGAAGTTAGCGGCGAGAAGGTACAGAGAATTGAAGTTGATGATCACAAGTAGTGTGATGAAATATGAATAAGCTAAGCGTCTCAACTACCAAACCGATACTATATTCATTGTACCATTTTTCAACTTCAACTCTATTGTTGTTGCTATTACCTTCACTTATGCCGACGCTTTTCTCATCTGCTTACACGTGGCGTAACAATTGCAATATTTATAAATGAATTGAAGTAATAATTATTATATTATAGTAGTAATATTTACAAGAAAAATAATAGTTTTACTTATAAAGTTCATCTTTGAATTATTACATTATTCATTTTCTTCTTTCAGTTTTCTGTAAAGTAACGATTTTAATCATATCACTCTTGAAATGCATCATATGTAACCAAAAAAAATGATATATATATATATATATATATATATATATATATATATATATATATATATATATATATATATATATATATATATATATATATATATATATATATTACATGAGTTAATTACCAATTTGGTCCCTCGACTATTGGGATTTCACCATTTTGGTCTTCGACAATTTTTCTTGCCCAATTAAGTCATCGACTTTGAAAAAATTAACCAATTTGGTCCTCCGTTTATTTTGGTGTTAAACAATCGTTAAATCAGGACCAAATTGCCACATGAATTGCCACATGTATAGTAAAACATGAGAATAATATTCCCATGAATGGGTTATTCCCTTGGGAGGGGAATAAATATTTCGGAGGGGCCCATAGTATTTCTGCAGTCGGCCCCTGTATGGCGTTGGGGTGCCCACCCCAGAGCCCGTCTCCGGAGCGGCCGACAGCCGATTCCGCTCACCTTTGTAGCCTAAGAGTAAGTGTGGATCTTGATTTAGTCATGTGGTTACCACGTATTTAGCCACAATTAATTACCATTCCCTTGTATAAATAGACATTGTCCTATTATTATAATATCATATTCCGTTATTAGTTATTACAATCTACTTGTAATATTCAGGCTCTAATCAGTTCAAAATCACTACAATTCTTCTTAGTTATCCATTTTTTACCCCATTATATATATATTTTTAAGATACCCCATTATATTATTTTATGTGAGCTTAATTACTAATCTGAGTAATTGCATAACCCGAGTCATATAGTTTCATTAGACCCTACAAGTTTTACTTTGTAATAGTTTTCATCTAAATGGGTTAAATAATCTAATTAATTTGTAATAGATGAGTGAGTGATGCAAAGTTACAATTGATAATCCATTAGAGAATGTTATGAGTCTACTTCTATCCTAGATTGAGACTCAAAGGGTAAAATAGGAATAAGGGCCAAATTGGTCACTGAACGTAACGCGAAAATGCAATCATGCCACCCAACCAAAAAAACATGCAATTAAGTCACTGAACAACGCAATTCCATCCGAATTCACCTGCTTGAACTTTCGCGTTACGTTCAGTGGCCAATTTGGCCAAATATTAAATTGCTTTTTTTTTTTAATTAACCATTCACATGAAAACTTTATTTGATTGAAATATAATTAAGCATTACAAAAGTGTAGATCTTTAGAGAGGCTTATGAAATAGTGGTCCTATTGGTAATGATTTTTGAAATGATTTTTAACTTTTTGATTAATTGTACTTGGTCAAATAGTTAATATAGATATTTGGTAAATAACTTTTAAGATAAGCTTCTTCTTCTTCTTCTTTTTTTTTTTTTTGAAAATAGGGTTTTTGGTTTAAAAAGTTGTTTTAAAAAAGTTAATTGCAGTAACTTTTCACTTTGACTTTTAGAAAACAAATTATCAAATTCTTTTAATACCCCTTAATGGAGTATGGTACCTTCCCCTTATTTTATAACCTTTTATTTTGGCCAACATATTTTTATTTATTTTAAGTTATAATGTGTTTATTTATGAAAAGTAGTGAAAAAAATTTTTAAATTAAATTTTATTTAGGTTTTATGGAAAATAATTATTAATAGGTATCTTTTTATTTATATGTAATTATTAATAATTAATTAATAAATTATTATTATTATAAAATAAATTTATATCCTCAACCAACAACTAATAGCTAACACAGACATAATATGCTATCTGCTAATTGTTAATAGCTAACTTGTCAAATAGTGTTTGCTCTCCACCCGTTAATGCAATAAGTAAAAGTTATGTAATCTTTTAGTATTATTCCATTTTTGTTCCTTTGTAGTAAAAAATAATAAAAATAAAGCATACTACTCATCTCTTATTATAATAAAGCCAGGGGATTTGGCCTGTAAGATTGCCCCATTCTCCCGCTCAAAGTTTTGGATTTTTTTCCCTTTTAGATTTTATATTAAAAGTATTGCCTTAAAAAGTTCCAGATTTTCAATGCCTATAAATATGGGCTGTGAGATTTTGCTTCCCAATATCATTGGTATTAGAAAATACAATAGCAGAAGTTAAAGCATGCATGTGTATATGAGCTGTAGAGATTTTGCTTCCCAATATCATTGGTTTGGGTGTATTTACTTTTACAAGTTACAATAAAAGAAGCATGCTAAAAGATAATAATGATTACAATTTTTTAATCTAAAATTTTGTGAAAAATATCCTATAAATACTATATGCCCACCAGTGAAATCCAACATTTACAGGTCGCCAAGGAAGGAGAGAAAAAATCAGGAAACAAGAGGTAATACCCCTACCATTGACACCTGAAATCATCAAGAACATATTATGATCAATAAAACTCAAACACAAGTAAGTTCATGCCTATTCTTACATTCTAAATGATCATATGTGCTCATATAAAGAGAAATTTTTCATCTTCGTTGCTTAGTTACTATATCTTATGTTCATTGTATTCATTAATCTTATTGAAAGCATGAAAATTATGCTATATATCAAAGAGAAAAACAATATTAAGCATTCTGCAAATCACATTGAGTTTCAAGCAAGTTCAACAGAGAGAAGCAACCCAAATTATAGTGAAGAAGCTTAATGGGCATACCATTGACTGTAAGAGGAAATGGAAAGCTACAAATAGATTAATTATACTAAGACATTATACTTACTCAAATAACAGTAACCACCTCTTGAAAAGGTACTGTATTAAGCAAAACAGGCTTCAAAATGTTTTTTTTTACTACATACATGCACTGATAGTACAAACTTCTTATTTTTTTACTACACCGAGATCGAAGAATTCTAAAGGTTAAAGAATAGCACATTATCTCCAAACAGGTAGAAGTGTAGATTGCAAAGTTAAAAATTCACAAAACACATTTCAAATTTACAAGATATATTTTACATTAATGCAGAAAATTGAAAGGAACCACAACAATAGGAGGCAAGAGGAAGGCAAAATCATATATGTCAGGTATTCATTCATTTTAGTTTTTATGAGACTATTGAATTGAACAATGTGGGAAAAAAACTTAGTGTAGTACTAAAATACTAGGTCTGTGATGGAATTTAGATTTTCTCATAGCATGTACATGCTACTTTCTATATACTCAAAAGGTCTACAATACAGTTTTTGCTTCTACTAATATTTTTCAAAAGGGTCCATAGCAAATATGTTTACCTCTTGATAACCAGTAGCATCAGTTCTCAGGTTCATGCTTCGGAGTAGCTAATCAACTTTTCAGCATCAATTTCTCCCTCACAAGTTGCAAAAGACCGTTAAACACCAGACATCCTCCAAGCCAAAATAAAGGTCAACACCAGCAACCTAAATTTTACAAAAAGAAATTTACATACAAGAAACACATGTGAAATTATGTAGTTAGTCAACATTTGTCTCTATGCTAAAACCTAAAAATGTTAAGAGTGAAATATAAGCATTAGTCAGTTCATATAAGTTTGAGACTAAATAGTATAGAAATATTAGAGAATGTCTATTTTCGTCATACTATTAGAAATATTAGTTATTAGAAATATTAGTTTATATGTTCATAAAACATACCCAGTATGCATTCTAAGTACTTAGAATTCCACTTGCATACTAAAATTAACATGCTATTTATTTTAATTTATAAAGCTATAATATAAAATACATATTTTTGTATATTATCGGATGAAAAATTAATAGCTAATCCCTTAACATTTAAAGTTACTTAATCAATAATTACAAATTATATATACTCATACTCTATGAGAAATCTGGAAATATAACATTTTTAAAGAAAAAATTGTATTGAACTTTGATCTTTAATTTACAGAAAAATAAATTTACATTTTCTTACTGCCTCCAATATGTTCTCCCCAACCTATTTTTCTTCATCACTGAAGAACATATCTGCACACAGATCATTCAAATATAAGATATTGACATTTATTTTAGCGAGAGGAGGCTGGAGATGACAAGGCCGGAGATCACTCAACAGTTAAACACACAACACACAAATTCATATTCTGTAATATACATGTATATGCATACAGGGTTGCGTATTCTGTAATGAACAAGTGTGCATGCGTATATAGACGAATAAATTGTTTAAAAAAACATTTCCTGTAATTTTGTATATTAAAAGAATACAATTTGGTTTATAAATCTGGAAAACAATATAAAACTGAAGAATACCTTATTGCAAAATGGTTGATTTCAAGAACCAATTTAAAGATATAGGAACAAATATAGATAGAAAAGGGAGATTTTATACTGGTAAGAAGAATGAATCGATAGTCTGACCATGAAGTGAGCAGGGGAACTGATGCTGAGAGTTGGAGATGCCGAGGGCGGAGAACCAAAGGATTCTAGGGCGAAAAACCGGAGTAGCCGAGGGCTAACGAGTGCCGGAGGAGCACGGAAAGTCGGAAAAGGAAGAAAACGGAGAGAGATTATTGGCAGAAGTATGGAGCTGCGCAATATTAATGGATTAGGGTTAGGGATTTGCAGGTTTTATAATGGGTTGGGTTTTGTTTTCTGTTTTTGGGCTGAATTTTGGCAATCTGATTCATATGAATAATGACTTTGATTTTGAGGTTTAAATAAATGGGCTGAATAATAGAACTGATTATTATGTGTATTAAATGAGTTGGGCTTGGCTACATAAATTTATAGTATTATGTAATTATTCTTTTTATTTTTGTAATTTTATATTTACATAACTCAGAATTTATGTTTTACTCTCGAAAAGAATTTATGTTATTATTCCATCTAATTTTTTTAGTTTTTATGTTTAAAAAATTTAAAAGTGTTTAGTTTTAGATTTATAATAATTTACAAACTTTGACACATGTTTGACTTCTTTTTTTTTTTTTTAAGAAATTGGTATATAACCGCTCTCAACAAAAAATTGGTATATAATCATGATTAGTTATACAAAGATATCTTTTGGGTTTGTAGTTCACATCGATTTAAAATTTCAGTATGTTGTAATCTATTTGGATTATAAATATTAATATTTTTGTATGTGCAATTTCTATAAATATGTTTATATTGTAAGTACATTTAAATTATTTGAATTTATATTTTTCAAATCCTATATGGTATTGAATAAGATAATGTTTTATAATATTAGTTGTAGTATGTTGTGACGTTAAATATTTATAAAAACAAACAATTTTGTATTGCTAAAGAAAGAAATATCTGTTTTTCAAAAAAAAAAAAAAAGAAAGAAATATTTGTTTGCAATAAATTTTGAAAATAATTCTTTGATTTTATCATTTTAAATTATTTTTAAATATTTTTAATTTTTTATTATTTTATATCGTGCGTCGCAATTTCATTGTATATTTATTTTACATGACTCATCAATAGCATCATCAACTGCTTTGGCCATCCTGAAACATGAAGCAAGAAAAGGAACAAGGATTTAAAAACATAGCTACCTACACCTATACAAGCTTATACAAAGGCATACAAGGATTTAAAAACATAGCTACCTACATAAACACAATACTCAAGACAATTGCAACAATACTCAAGACAATTGCAACATAAAATAGATGTGTTGATTAAAAAAAAAAGCATTTCTAATACAAAAAATCACACCAAAATAGTATACAATGAAAGTAAGTGTATACAAACTGAGTAAGCTAAATTTTATTTTCGGACATACCAACGAATTTAGATCTGATTTATTTATTTTTATTTTTTGCTTTTGTTCTTTTTTTTTTTTTTTCCGAAAACATTATAAGATGCAAATATTATGTAAATAAACATGAAAACTTAAAGATATATTATTGTATTGTGTCAGATTGCGATATTAACATTAGTTTGACATATTGCTTAGATTTTTCTAACGTCTCCAAGAATTTGTGGCTTTAGTTTAGTCTTCTACTGTCATTTCTTCTTTGTTAACACTCTAGAAACATGATTTGTAACTAAGTAATCAAGAAAATAAAGAATAGTCAAAATAAAGTAAATAAGATACCATAATAAAAAACTCAGAAATTACTACTTCCATTTAAACTAACAGAACATAATTAGTTTGCATTTAGACACATAGAGCATAGCAAAACCAATGAAATAAGACAACATAACAGCCTGCCCAATGAAATAAGACAACATAACAGCCTGCACTTGCCCGCTGCAAATTGTTACGTGAACGTTTCAAAAAGGTCCAATAAACATAGAGTAAATACCAGCAGACGTCCTCCGACTTTGGTGGCATCGCCACTTTTAGTCCTCAACTTTTAAATCAACCATTTTTAGTCCTCCGACTTTTAATTTTTAGCCATTTGTAATCCTTCTGTTAAAATTGGCTGCCTCACGCCGTTTGCTGAAGGTCAATTTTGTCCTTTCACTATTATTAAGTTAAATCATCTGTTTCCTCATAAGAATAGTCAAACAATGGTTTCTCCAAGCTAAAAACGTGTACAGAACCATAGCAGAGATTCAGAAAAAAGGATCGGACATTAATATCATTGTATAAAGAAAAAATAATAATAAAAAAAAAAACTCGAAAGAGAGCTGATAAAATTATATTGCCAACGACCACGTCGCCATTGTGTCTGTGTGACCGGAGAAGGTGGAGGAGGATGAACTGTGAGTTGGAGGATGAACTCTCACTGCCTCCCTCTTTACACTTTCATCTTCCATCTCTTCATTTCTCCTAGAAAATTCTCCGCCGTGAAAAAACATTCCAGCCGCAAGTCTTTGACGCTGCTCTCTCTATCATCACCGCCTACTCCAAACAGTTCAGCCTCGGCAGCGAATCGCAAGAGGGAGAATAAGGATATGACGTCGCTTCACTCCCTGCGGATCAGAGCTTTCATCTTCAATTTCAAAAGTATACAAGGAATGATCTCAATTGGTATGTGCGGTGGCGATCGAGCTTGGCTGCAGAAGCACAACCTTTGTTTCTCGTACGAGCTTCTGTACGCCATTTTAATGGCTAAAAATTAAAAGTCGGAGGACTAAAAAATGGTTGATTTAAAAGTTGAGGACTAAAAGTGGTGATATCACCAAAGTCGGAGGACGTCCGCTGGTATTTACTCAATAAACATATATAAAACGCCATAACGGGCATTAAGAGGTGGTGGAAAAATAATATGTGATCATATTCATATAATACAATTAAAGGTTAATTTTATGCTATACAAGTGATGATAGAATTACATATAATTTGTCTAAGGCAAAAACTTATGTAAGACGGGTCGGATCAATATGGAAATATAATACTTATACGCATAAATGTCATACTTATATGCTCAAATGTGATACTAATCACGAATATACATTTTTGTTACTTATAAGGGTAATGTAATACTTTTAAGGGAAAATGTAATACTTTTATATTTCCATTTTCCCTTATAAATAAGGGGCACTTGCAAATATTACTTATAATGGAAAATGTAATACTTTTGACGAAAAATGTAGTACTTTTGCATTTTAATGCAAAAGTATTACATTTTTCCTAAAAAATATTACATTTTCTTTATAAATAATAAAATTTTTATTTCTGATTAGTATTACATTTGCGCATATAAGTATGGCATTTGCATGTTGCATTGATTCGACCCGACCTGTCTCACGAATAAGGATATGTGAGACGATCTCACACAAGTGTGAAATAAGGTTATAAGAAAGACAGACAAAACAATGACTTTTTTTCTTGACAAAAAGATTAAAATGAATGAAAGCAAGTCAACCTATTAAAACTTTTGATAACAATATATAATAACATGGACAGAATAAATATAATATTAAAACAAATAAAGTACTCAATTTATCCCATTTCACTTGACATTTTTACTATTTATTATTCAAGTAAACTCTTCTTTAATTGTTTTTCTAATATATTTTTTTATAATTCTTAAATTTAGCATTCTGTATTTAATATTATTAATTTTGTGTAATTTTAAATATATAAATTTTATATACTAATACTAAAATAAATATTATAATTTCTAAAAGTTAAATTATAAATAATTTGAGTCAAGTCTCGTTAATTAAACAAACCTATAATATCCATGAAACCATATGTTTATCATTCTAAATTTAATATTCTTTATTTTTTTGTTTTCAAAAAATTCCACTTGGCGCAAAAAAAAAAAAAAAAAAAAAAAAAAAACCTCACCACCATCATTGATCAAGATGGTTGGTTCAATTGCATTCAATGGTAATAGTGTATGAAAAATGGATGGCTAGGATTGGTTTTTCCAAATGGAGAGTGGAGATGTTGAATTGGTGGGCATCACTTTCTATCAGTATTCACAAGATACCAATTTCATGGCGGTGTATTTAAGTATCGCTATTTGGTAAGAAGTGCATATATAAATTCAAAATTACAAAGTCAAATTTCTTAACCCGGCAAATCTTATTGCTGGATTGTTTTCATGTTGTTCCCAATTACAAGCATCTCTTTATTTATTTTGCATAAATCATGAGGAATTGGGGAGGGAACATGGAAGGCAGAGAAGATAAAATAGATTTTATTTTTTTTAATATTACTGACTCTATTACATTGTACTATATATTCATCTATACTTTCTCAATCTGTTGAAACACGAAGAGTCAATACGCTCGATCTCATGACCTATCATTTAGAAGAGTCATTACCTGCGATGTTTTAAATTTTAAAATAATAATAAATGTGTTGTGATATAATAGTAATATAGATTATTGTCCTAAAAACAATTTTGCAATTATGGTGTCGATATCAACTCAGTGTTCTAAGTGTTGTTCCTCAAATTTTATACAGTTATCTCTATATTCATACACTCATATTAGAGATTGGATACATACTCACACTTACATTGAGTTTTTAGGAAGAGATGAGGGATAAAGAGACAAAGGAAAGTAAAGAACACTTAGGATGTCTTATGCTTCTCCAATGCATGCCTTCTTTATATAGTGACCCTATATATAATGCTTATGAGGAAATCCAGGTTGATAATATTCTCAAAAACTGCCAAAGACCTTGTGGTCAAGCGGCACCCGGTGTACACTCCCATGTGGAAGGGAGTGGGTTCGAGTCTCAGTGGAGGCATCTGTTGACTCTTTGTGCTTCAGTAGGTTGAGAAAGTAATACTACATTGTAACCGAGTCAGTAGAACTCAAAAACTAATAGAATTTTGTCCCATACATTTCTTAAAGAATCTCTGGCGGCCCATTATATGATTTGTTATGATATTCTTTTATCAACTAAATGAATGAATCTTAAACTCCTAAAATGAGATATTTAAATCAAAAGACATATGTATGTATGTCTTACCTTTAAACCTTGCATGAGTTTCACAATGAACAACCCGTAATGACCACACAGCCTCAAAATGCCTATAAGTATTTTAGAAAGATCGTTTTTAGTTTAGAAAATGACCATCATTATTAATTGGTTTGTGATTTTATCAGATTTATATATTAGTATAGACCACCCTTATAGATCATTAAGAGCAATCTATAATCAACCTCCCGAACATCAAGCCATAGACCCATTAAGTTTATCTCAATAGGACCATCCAACTCATAGGACTATAGATTCATTCAAAGTTATTAGCTCAACCTCACAAATACATATACTATATTATTAGTGTATGGTACCAATCAATGAGTTTTTCCATGATTTCACTTTGATCATAAAGACCGATATGGACCATAAATTCCTTACGTATTGTGTTGTAAACTCAATCTCTTTAATGTGTCAAAAATCAAATTAAAATTGAAAATTTAGAAAGTATATTTTCAAAAATAATTTTTCGAAACTAACTTATTTTTAGAATTTTTTTTTTCATTTTCTACTATTCTATTAAAAGTCAAAACCCTTTTTTATTTGGTTCATTTTATAAAAGTCATTTTTAAAATTTTCAAATAGAACTTTAGTAATAAAGATCAATCAAGTTGCTTTTAAATTTCACATACTCTAGAGAGAGTATTTTACTTGCAATTTTAATTGTCTTACAATTTCGTGTCTAACTTGATCAAAGACACTCATTTGACAAAATTCGTAGTGAGTCTCAATAAATATTTGGGCCTAGTTAACCCCACAATTCCATGATTGTAAATATATGTTTTTACCCAATCAAGTTTATGACAATGGAATCATATTCATAATGGATCAGCTATATAAATCTATTAACTACACATCAACATACGTCAATAGACCATCACTACTTATGCTATGGACCAGGTCCAAAACGTACGTCTGGAATAATGGTATCGTTAGTGTCATTGTTCTCTTAGTCAATGGTTTTTTTTGGTGAATATAGAGTTTAAAAATTATGAACATAGGGTTCAAAAATTGTGTTATACTGTTGAATATAAAGTTCTTTAATTGTGAATATAGAGTTATGAAATTGTGAATATAGAGTTTTGCAATTGTGAATATTGAGTTATGTAATTTTGTATATTGAGATCTAAAATTGTGATTATTCAGTTCTAAAATTGTTAATATAGAGTTCAAAAATTATGAATATAGAGGAACGAATTATGAAGATAAACGGCAAGTTAACGGTAAGGAAGGAAGCATTAACTCACAATCAAATTAATTAACTAGAAGTAGTTTTTCCTTTGTCCCCAAGTATAGTTATATTCTGTCAGACAATATAATTCATCACGAGGCAAAAAAAATTTTAAGATAATGGCTACATGCTTATGTTGTATATATTATATAATCATCACACCCAGCTTCAAACAACACGTGACCATAATCTTGACCACTTGCATGGGGTTGACTTTGATTAGTTGATATATACCAAATAGAAGGATGTGTTTTGTTTGTGAACTAAAATCTAAACTGATAGTTGGACTACACATCTATGTTCTAGTTATTATATGTTCAATAGTTCCAAATATAGCCTAAAATTGTAAAAATACTGGAAGGTTTTGGAGCAGAAATAACTGCGTTTTGAAATGTCTAAGATCTTCATTGTCATGGGTAGGCGGAATATATTACTATAATGTATCAAATGTATATTTTATAGAATTAAAAAAAAAAAAAAAAAAAAGTAGCAACAGTTAAAATAGAATGTATTTGGTCAATATCTGATTGAATGAGACGAAAAGACAAAAAAGAAATATAGAAAAATGGAACTTTGCATTTTAAAAGGGAAAGCAGAAAGTGAAGGGTTATCAGTAGTTGGAGGATGTTAAGTTATTGATGATATAGTAATAGCTGCGTCAGTTATAACCAATAGGTGTGTAGTATGAAGATTTGACATGAAAGCATGAGATAATGATCATCAATTAGCTAGATTCACCATTTTAATTACCATGTAGATAAAGTATAAGTAACTAAATATTTGCATGAGTAGTGTTACTTGTATTAAATTATTATTTAAAAAATAGTTAAATTGATCATTAAATTACATATATAAAAATGTAAGTGGTCATTTTTTATTTTTTTTATAAAAAAACAAATGTAATTAACCACTTGAACATGTTCAAATGATCCAATTTTACTAAAATGACCGATTGTACTTATAAATTATTAGTCACCTTGTTTAATTACATGCCTTTTGTGTAGTAATTTTAAAAATATAAATAAATAAAAAATTAACGATCTCTTTATCCATATATCTTATTCTTTAAAAAAAAAAAGAAATAAAAACTAAAAAAGGTTGTCATGGTAGACCAAACTTCATATGAAACGAAGAGTTTTGTCTTGGACAAATATGAAACCTCGTCTAAGACAAAGTTCTTTGTCTTAGACTAAGCTTCATTTGAGACAACTTTTTATCTTTCAATTTAAGCTTCATTTAAGTAACTACGTAATAACCTTGAAAAAATAAATCCTTTTTAATTTACAACTATTGTGAGTTGTGACTCTATGATTTCATTGATATATATATACTACAGTTCTATATTTGGTCCTCTATTACAAATTTATAATTACTATTTATTTGATATTATGTCTATTAGAAAATTTTGATAATTTCACAACCGTAATCTCTCATTTGTATTTAAAAAAAAAAATCATAATCAACATAGAATAGAAAAAAACAAATTAAAAACCTTTGTAATAAAAAAAGATTATTTATTCACCGTCATTTATTAATTATTATGTCTTTATTTACATTGTTTTAGTAGAGGAAGATGTTACGATGCAAAATAATTACTGTTAATGTCAATTGACTGAAAATTATAATAGAGGCCAAGTGTAATAATGTTATTATAGTTGTGAAAATGAAATATAACAATGTCAATTTCACTCCTTTATATTTTCATTAACTATTTTGATCTTAAGAATATTGTTTTGGTGTGTTAAAATTTTCCTCCTTCCCATTCTTCAAATTTTAAATGTCAAATCTAATTTGTGTAAAAATAAAAATGAAATAAGGAAAATATGAAGAGTTAGAGTAAATTATATTGTGAACCATGATTTACATTGCATGATAGATCTATATACATACAAAGAGTTCTACTACATGTACTCTATTTTTTTTACTCCCGCACTTTCACTCCATAACGTGACAATGAATAATTAGTTTTCTTCATCATGTGGGTCCCAAGGAAAATATCAGCATCAACATTTTGTAAGAGGTAGTAAAAGTTGGGAGTAGAATTCGAGAGTACAAATACTATTTTCCACATACAAATAATATTGTACATACATGAAAATTATAATGCAATGCAAATAAAAACGATACAAACAATAGTAACTCTATGTATTATTTACAATAGTAAATTTATGTACTTTTAAAATAATAAATTTGTATATACACATTAGTGATTTTATGTATATATAATAGTGAACTTATGTAAGTACAATAGTATAGATTAAATTTATTTTAAAAAAAAAACAATATAAATATAATTTAAAAGATTTCAATTAAAAATAACTTTTTTATGCATTAATTGTATGTGTATAAAATTTAAAAAGTAAAATTTGTGAATCAAAGTGACCTAGTGCGGGTGAGGCGACCTCTCCACAAGGACCACAACAGTGACAATATAACTACTGAAGAGTTGGTGCGGGTACGTGTCCAAAAAAAAATCAAAATGATTTGGGGGTCGAATCAAAAGTCTAAAGTCTTTTCTCTCAGGACCTATGATTAATTGCATCCGCGCTTTATTTTCCACTGTATCTTTCATGATCTGATTCTTGGACCCACCTTTTATTTTATGGAAAATGCTTACAAATTCTTGATATGGACACTTTTCTATCGACCCACATGATAAAAATAATAATTGTTATATCATGGATTAGAGTTCACAGTGTTCAATATACAGAATTTGATTTCATTAAGTACAAAATTTATGTTAATAATGCACATAATTATATAGCTGATGACACAAACATTTAACATAATATACATACACATTATAGAACTGAAATTCATAATGTACAGAATTATATAGATGAAACTGCATAAATTCATAACATAATACACATGTCTTGTATGTACTTATTTTAAAATATCGCATTTATGTGTATTATGTTAAGTGTTTATTGGTCATCGACTATATAATTTTGTTCATTATGACCATTAATTATGTACTTTATGAAATCAAATTCTGTATATCGAACCATAATCCATAGTGTACTGTGGACGGTATAAATTACCATAAAAATAATTTATCATTGTTTGTTACATCAAGGACTAAAAAATAGTATAATTTAGAAGTATGCATAGTAGAATTTTTTTAAAAATAGTTTTTCACTTTTTCTAATTTATTATTGCATAAGCAAAAGATACGGAGTATTTATTACGTATTGGCACGGGACCATGGAGTTTAGTACTCCTTATCTAGACGTAAGCCCAGCCCACATTGGTTTAGGCCTACGCCCACAAATCTTAAAGTCCACTAATCCACTAGATTTTTTTTTTATTATTCTTAAAATTTTTAAGGATAAACTACAAATTAAGCTATCTAACTATTTGGAAACAAGCAATTAAGTCATCCAACTAAAAATAAATGACTTAATTGCTTTATTTTTTTTTGAATTCAATGACTTATTTGAGGGTTATTCGACTTGGATGGTTTAATTGTTTGTTCCAAAATAGTAGGATAACTTATTTGTAGTTTATCCTTCTTTTTTTTTAAATAATTATAAAATTAACTTTTTTTTTAATTAAATCCTCAACTATCGATGAATTCTTATAGACGCATAATATATTATTATTTGCTTTTCTTATATTTACAGAAAAATATGCAATCACTATATGAAAATATGCTCTAGGTGTGAAATCTATCTTGTGATCTTAGGTAACAATGACTGCCAAGGACTTTGTGGTCTAGTGACATGAAATCCTTTTCTTTATGCGGGAGGTGGTGGGTTCGAGTCTCAGTGGACTCGGTAGTTTTTTTTGAGAATTTATTATAGTTAGGAGAAGAATTTTGTATAAATATTGTCAAATTTTAGTCAAAGATTGTTTTGAATGGCGAATTAGGAATTTGAGTTCTATTTCTGCCCCGACAGGGGACTGACAAGATTCCACGAAACGGATCGATACGGCGTCGTTTCCATTAACTACTCCGAACAACGTTTAAAACCCTTGTGTTTACCGATTGAGAGAGAATGAGAGAGGTTTCGAGGGCCACATTCATGGTTGCTGCTAAGATTTCTTACACAAACAAAGGTCAGTTCTTTCAATTTGTCTTCCTCTAAATCAGCAGCTTTTCCTTTCAAATGTTTGCGTTGATATCAAGAATTGTTGATCTCCATACTAGGGCCTCGTCCAGTATTAGAATTTCATCCCATTTTGTTCAATACACTCCATTTTCGTCATTATCAAGAACCCTAAAATCCAAACCGAACGATGCGGATGATAAGGGCTCATATGTAGTTTCTTATCTCATAGATAAACTCGGGTTCTCACCAGAAGAAGCTGTCTCGGCTTCCAAGTATTTGAATTTCAAGACCCCTGATAAACCCGATTCTGTGGTGTCGTTCTTGAAAGATCATGGCTTTACAGACAGGCAGATCTTGAATGTTGTTAAAAAGGTACCTTCTCTTATTGTGAGTGATCCCAAAAGGACCCTTTTGCCCAAGATTGAATTTTCCCGGACTTTGGGCTTCTCACAGGACACTGTCACTACTATACTAAGTGCAAGTCCCACTCTTTTTAAGAGCAGTGTGGATAACTGTCTTGTGCCAGCCTTGAATTTGCTTAGGACTATGATTCCTGAAGAACAAGCATTGATGACTTCCTTAAAGAGCTGTATTCGCCTCCTTACTCACGATCTCAAGGTTAATTGGGAACCTAATATTCAGCTCTTAAGAGAGACTGGAGTTCCGGAGTCGAATATAGTTTACTTGTTGAAGTACCAGCCTAGGGCGTTCCTGTATGACAGAGATAAGTTTAGGAAGCTTGTGGAGAAAGTGAAGGAATTAGAGGTTGACAGGAAACACGTAAGCTTTGTTATTGTACTTAAGGCGATGAGGATGGGCAGATTGACTTGGGAAAAGAAGATGGAGATCTTTAAGAACGCGGGCATGTCTGAAGATGAGGTTCTGGAGTCTTTTAGGAAGTATCCTTGGTTGATGATGATTTCTCAGGAGAAGCTTTTGAGGCTCTTGGATTTTCTCATCAATAAAATGGGGTTGGAATCCTCAATTCTTTTAAGAAGACCGCAGCTTAGTTCGTTTAGCTTGGAGAAGAGGATTATTCCTAGATGTGTAGTTTATCAAGCTCTGGTGGAAAGGGGTCTGGTCAAGGAGGATGACAGCCTGTTACTTCACATTTTGAATGCTACTGAACATAAATTTCTTCAGAAGTTTGTGAAATGTCATGGGGAGCTTGCTCCCACACTGCTAAAGATATATCAGAATTCACAAGAAGTAGGCTTTTCCCAATTATCTCGAGAATTAGTTTAATGTTTGTCGTTTCTTTTTTGAAATATTGTAAAAGCATTCAAGATTGCTTTTTGGATGATGATGAGCATCATTGGATTCTAATTCAGGAATTTATTAGTGTCTGCTGCTTCCTCTTCTCTGTATCTTTTATTTTTTGGGTTCTCAATTGCATATTTCCATCATTGTGTTGCAAATTTTTGTTTCCCTAATGGATTGTTAAGATCTATGTTAGATGCAATAGTTTTGGAAGCCTGCTATAGGTTGCCCTTTACTGCAACTGCAATGTTATTACTTCTGGTTTCTGTTGCATCTTCATAGTGATCTTGTTACTCAATAACCCAGCAATTGTAACTGCCCATTTTCAACAACTCCTATTCTCAAAGATTGTTTTCATCGGGACAATTCCAACCAAATTGGTTAGACTATCGACTTGGTAACCACAAGGATTCGATTCATAGTGGGAGTAGCCTATTGACCTTCTTTGGTTTGAATCGATCAGCCATGGGCAACCTAGGCTGGCTTACTTCCTTGTGGCTCTTTGTCGGCTAGGGTTACAAGGTGGGATTTACCAAATGCACACTCTCGGATAGTGATTGTGGTTTCCTTCCAAACTAAAAAAAAAAAGTGCCTCCATCAACAATTTTGAACATAACCAAAAATGTTAGCAATGTAAATGGAAAGTTAGCTTTAAACAGATTGAATGAGATACATGCTACAAAATAAGATTTGCAGAATATTGGGGTTTTGATTTTTACTGTATAAGACTTGGGATATACATGGGGATGAAAATGATGATTTTTTTTTTCCTCACAAGTTGAATTGTGAGAAACATGGGTGGGAATCACTACTGTTGCATCAAGGACAAGGTTGATTCCAGACAAAGTAACAAAGCAAGAAGAACAATGAAGGTTAAATGGGAAAAATTGATTATAGGATGGTTAAAAAACTCAATGTGGATGATGAAGTGGACATTGAGGTGATAGAATGAGATTTAGTTGGGTCCTTCTAGATGATCAAGGAACATTCAAAGTTGCTAAATGCATTTTGTGGATTCATGGAGGGGTGTCTTTTCTTCAAAAGAAGTTGAAGCCATTGCCATTCAAGAAGGTTTAACAGATGTTCTAGGTCCTTCAAGGTCTCATAAGTCCTATTGGAGTGTCTAGTTTTGAATTATTTTGCTTGATATTAAAGACTTGACGAGTTAATTTGTTCATGTTTTTATCTGTTTTTTTGTTAAGCGATCTGCGAATAGGACTGTGCATCCGTCCGTTAGTTCGAGAATCTTGTTCTATGTCAAATTGTATGGAGTGGATTCACACCCTCCTCCTTTTATTTGTGATTCTATATATTCGAACCTTAATTAGTGTATTCCACGTTTTCTTAAAAAAGAACAATGAACAAGGCTAACTAGTTTTTTTTTTTTTAAGCTGGAATTTCATAAAACTCAAAAAGCGTTATATACATTCAAGGACCCAAAAGTGGTCACTTGTCATCGACCATACTCCAGACTATATACAAAACCTCACTAAAGTAAACCAAGGCCCAAAGGCTATATATACCAAAGATGCATTCTAAAGAACTCAAATCTAAAGTCTCCTCTTGCCATCAACCTTCAATCCTTGCACACATCATGTTTCATACCCTACACAAAGTGTGGCACCAATGCCCCAGGTCTTTTATGGGACCAAGGCTAACTAGTTAACCGCTCATGATATGATAAGTATAAACTTATTTTTGTGTGTCTACATTTGTTACCAGATATGCCATTAAACAAGTTACTTGGCGTCTTGTGTTTAATTAACTGCATATAAAATTATCAAGTTTATACCAATTGTTTGATTTAAGTGTAAAATTATTTGGTTTAAAAAAAAGTGTAAAATTATCTAATTGCACACCTTTTTTTTTCTTTTTCTTTTTTTCTTTTGTTTTTTGTTTTTTTTGTTTTTTTTTTTTTTTTCAATTTGATGATCTGATATATTTTTGCGTAAGTAAAGGGGCATATTTGACTATTACAACAAGAAAATAAAACAAGAAGAGAAAGGTTAAAATGAAATGAAAAAGAAGTGTGAAAAGAAAAACAGAAAACAAATTTATTAAAAATAAATAAATATAGGGTAACCTCAGTCAAGATGACAAGACATCCACGCTTATCATCACAAAGTCACTTTGCCCCCTTGGTTTGAGCTCATCAGTAATGGGTAACTTAGATTGATTTACTTCCTTATGGTCTTTTGCCGGCTAAGGTTATAAGACGAAATTTACTTACCCCCAAAATAGTTATGAATTTTCCTCGTAATCTAAAAAAACAAATGTATTATGATGACGTTTTGGGACATTCTAATTATGAAGTCCCTGTATCAAAGAATGGGAATAGGTCAGGCCTAGCCTAATTAAAGTCTAGTTAAGCTTAACTTGTTTAGTATAAAGATCAGATTTGGGTCTATTTGAAAACCTATTAAACTAAACAGACTATATATACCAAGTCCGACCTTTAGCACTATGTTGAAGTCGTGACTTGTTTTATTTTATTTTATGTTTTAATACTATTATGTTTTTATTGTGGTGATATAATTATTTATTAGTTAGATATATTTCTTAAATTATTTATTTAAAAATACTTATTAAAATTTTAAAAAATACTTAACATATAAGCTTTAAATAAGCTAAATGTAAGACTTACTTTGAAGTATTTTTCTAATTGCCTCAGGCTCTGATGTTAAATTTTTGCAACAACTTAAGCATAATTTTCTAAAACTCACTTGGCTGGAAAATGACTTCTGGAAAATGAATCATTTTCCGGAAAATCAATTCATTTTCCGTGTTTGAATGTATTCAGGAAAACTGTATTTGTGTGTTTGGATCGTTTTCTGGAAAATGAGTAGAATGGTAGATTATATTTTTTTTAATTTTATTTAAAATATTAAAATTATTATTATAACATAAAAGTAATATTTTTAAGTATTAAAATTAATTAAAAAAATAACCATCAACGCTGGTTTCTGGCGGAAACCAGATCTGTCGGAAACCAGCTGCTCTGGTTTCCTCTTCGAGAACCAGAGCAGTGCTCTGGCTTCCCGGCGGAAACCAGAGCAACTGGTTTCGCCGGGAAACCAGAGCTCTCTGGTTTCCGCGGCGGAAACCAGCGCACTGCTCCTAACAGAATGCAGCAGCGAGGGATAACCCGCCCATACAGCCAGCGGGGAGGATGGCACTACTGGCAAAGACCGTCTGGCGAAAATGCCGCAGGCGCGAAGCGTGGTAGGCCTGCGCCGGGGGAGCATAGCATAGGGAGGAAAGGGATCCCGGACGGTGGAAGAGCCAGGGGAGGCCGGGTCATTTGACGGAAATGGAAGGCTTTTCCCTATTAGAGAAGGCCTATAGAGTAAAGGGAAGTGCATGAATTCTTGGAAAAAGAGCTCGGAGCCTATATATATAAATCGAAAATGCACAAATTCAATGAATAGATAGAGTCAACGGTACGACAGACAGCGCTGCCTACACGCGAATTAGCTTCCGAGGTTGAGCAGTATAAATTTAACTACAGGATTTGCGAATGAATGCTGGGCTAGGCCACCTCGAATAGCGTGAGCCGCATGCGGGGAGACCCGCACGTACGGTTTTAAGAGGGATCTGGTCGAAAAACCGGCCAGCACCCACCCGAGTAGAGGAGCAGGGCTATGGTTTCCGGCGGAAACCATAGACTGTGACCAACAACATATCATTTTCCATGGGCGAAAAATGACTTCCGCTCATTTTCCGCCTTTTGGACTCATTTTCCCCCGTCAACGAAAAATGATTTCCGTTGACTGGGTTTTCCAAGTGTTGTCAAACATGGGAAACCCGAAAAATAATTTCCAGAACTCATTTTCCGGGTTTCCAAACACACCCTTATTTGTATCCCACTATCACCTATAGAGGTTTAGAAGGGAAATTAGGGTTTTTTTAAAATAAGAAGAGGTGAGCTTTGTCAATTGATCTGCATTTGAATTTTCTTCTGAAAATGTTCAATTTCATGGCGAAAATGCTTCCTCATCTGAGGTATTCAGTGAATAGATATTCCCCGACTCAGAGCTTCTACTTTCTTCACTTCGCCCCACTTTCCTCATCATCAAAAGCAGTAAAATCCTACTCAGGAAATGCAAAGAACGGCGACTCATTCACAGTTTCTTATCTCATAAACAAATGTAGTTTTACCCCAGAGAGGGCTCTGTCAGCTTCCAAGTATATGAAGATTGAAGAGGCTGGTAAACCAGATGCTGTGCTTTTGTTCTTGAAAAATCAAGGTTTTACAAAATCCCAGATCTCAAATATTGTCAATAGGGTCCCTCCTGTCCTCCTATGTGATCCCCAGAAGACCCTTTTGCCCAAGATTGAATTTTTGAAGTCCTCTGGTTTCACACTGGAACAGTTGACCGCAATTCTAAATGCCTCACCTAGCACTTTCAGAAGAAGTTTGAAGAATCAAGTGGTACCTACTTTTAATTTCCTGAATAATTTTATTGGCTCAACAGAGAAAATTGTATATGTTGCCAGGAGGTATACTCACATTTTTGGTGTTGATGTTGAAGCATCTATGGGGCCAAATATTCAGCTTTTGAAAGATGTAGGAGTGCCCGAGTCGAAAATTATACAATTCTTGATAAATCAGCCCAGGGCATTTGTTATAGATAAGGAAAGGTTTAGGGGTATTGTGGAGGAAGTTGAGGGAATGGGGTTTAACCCTTTGAGATTCAAGTTTCTTGTAGCAGTTAATGCCTTCAGGGCAATGAGCAAAGAGACTTGGGAGAAGAAGATTGAGGCTTATAAGAAGTGTGGATTTTCTGAAGCTGAGATACTCAAAGCTTTTAAGGATAATCCTCGGTGTATATTGGTTTCTACGCGAAAGATTCTTGCAGTGATGGATTTTCTTTTCAACAAAATGGGTTTTAAAAGATCTATGTTCCTGAATAGGCCAGTGATCATTTCACTTAGCTTGGAGAAAAGGGTTATTCCTAGATGCTTGGTTTATCAAGATCTGCTAGCAAAAGGTTTGATCAATGAGCGTTTGAGGCTAGTTAGTATGCTCGAGGCTTCTGAAAAGAAGTTTCTGGAGAAATATATAGCACGTCATGGAAAAGAAGCTCCTCATCTATTGAAGTTGTATACAGAAAAATTAGCTCTTCTCCATTGATCCTTACCTGCATATGAAGAGAGAGCCCCCCCCCCCCCCTCCCCCCTTGCCAGAATATTGGTTGTGAATGGTGAATGGTTGACATTTAGGTTTTCGCACACCCAAGATTTAACTGAAGTGACTCAATTTAATTAAATGGCTGCTTTCTCGCCAACAATTCATTACATGTGTTTAAATCAATTGCCTCCAAAGGTTGGTTTTCCTCTCAGTTTATAGTAATATCAGAATTTGTGCTGTTCTAGTGAGATCTTGCCTTTTTTATCAATTTGAACCCATTTCATGTGATCTAATCGCACTTCTACTCCATATTTAATACCACCGGGATTCATAATGGTTAACAAGTTGGATGCAGGGTAGCAGCGGGGGCTCGGAGGTGGTTGCACTGCTTGCTATTATAGGTGGTTTCTTAAGCATGCTTATGAACTGAGATTTTTTATACATCTGATATTTGTTTGCACTAGCACTACATGCATGGGATTCGTAGGATTTCTGCCTAGTTCTTTTATGTGCCTGTTTGGTAGGAGATATTATTATGCATCATGATTATTGTTTATGATCATGGGTTGTGAATAATTCATAATTCATAATCCACTGCAACTTATAGATTTTTGGCTTAGTTGAGTTCAAACGTGTTTTGTTTTTTTTTTCTTTGGAAAAAATCATGAATTTATTATTATCTACCTTTAGTCACTTGTTGCAACTAATACCTCACTCTCATTTACACACACACACACACACACACACACAAGGTTAATGTTCTCAAATGTCCCAGACCAATCGCATATGCATATTTGAAAACTTTGTTCTAACACTTATTGTGAGATGAAAAGCACTGCATTTAGTGATAGACAAACATATCCAAGCGTTTAATTTGAATTTTGAGATATCAAGGATTGGGTTGGTCAAGGGTACTCCTCCCCGAGTTCCCGTCCCCCATCAGAGCAGGGAATCTGATTCTCAAAGGGCGAGGTGCAATTGACATCCCTAGCATAGCAGATTTTAATTGCAACTTGGATTGTTTATTACTGCTCTTTGTATCCTTAAATCAACTTGGACCATTGAGAGACTGGGCAATGAAACATGGATTTGAGGTTTGTTTGGAATACAAAGAAAAAGGGGAGATATCTAAAGCATTGGGAAGCTTCTTATTTTCCCATTGTTGGCTTCTACACTATTCACTGATCAGAAAGGAGAAGAAGCATTAAAATGGGATGCTTCCTTTTTCCTTTGTGTTTTGTTGTAATTTTTGCGCTGGGTGACAAAGATGACAATGAAAAAGAGCATTTGCTGTGCAACTCGATAGACATATTGTCAATGGACGGAAGAATGAAAATAGATACTCAGGTGATGTGCAAGACTTTCTAACCAAAGTTAATCTTAACTATGCTTGATCAATTCATCAATGATATTAAAAAGCGTCCTCCAACGAATTCAACTTCTGATTTGTGAAACCGTCTACGATTCAAGTTCTAGCATTGCCAAAGGAAGTTGTTTCTATGTCTGACTTTAAAGAATGTAGTAATAGTTTCAACTTATAATTAAATGAAAAGAAAGGAGAAGAAAAAAAATTGTGCTTCTTACTTCTGCTTTATTGATAAGTTTTCAGCAGCCACAAATTTGTGGGTAAAGTTCTATTATAACCTGTGGAAACCCAAAGCTCCCTTTTCCCAAGCCAACAAGAAATGGAGAATCAAAATTCAAAACAGATGAGAATTTTATTTTCAAAATTTGTGGCTTCTTAAAATTTCAGGGTTTATGGAATATCTTTCACAAGTTTCTGTGGAGGTAACAAATACAAAAATGTTTAGACTGTTAAATTTTTTATCATAGGCGATTGCTACAAAGATATCCCCAAACATCAAAGACTAATAGCAAATGATAAAGTAGGTAGCTAGAGAAATACATCTCTAAAAATTTATGAAATATTCAAGACAGGAAAATCAGTATAAAAAGTCCTGCAAAATTCACTGTCAAGAATGCTCAAATCCACCCATGCACTTTTAGCAGTGAGGATATATAACAAATTACAGATTTGATAGCAGCCTTCGCTTTTCACAACTGTTCTGCATAATATAATTTCAAGCCATTGAATAAACCGCATCAAAATGGAGATTGGCTGTCACCACGAATGCAGATGGATATCTCTTTTACTCCTATTACAGACCCCTGCAAGCAAAGCAATCAAGGAGTGTCACAACAGAGAGAGAGAGATAAAGGGGAAAATGTGTTTTTGTTCCGAGTTCTTTGGGGATATCAATTTGTGTACTCCATTCATGGGGTTAACTAACACCTCAAACCCCCACTAGTCTTTTGTGAAGAAGTGTAAAAGACCACAAACACAATGAGTTGGAGCCTCATTAGAGCGGTAAATTATACCATGAACCAGGATCCACCTTGCATTGTGGACCCTGGTCCAAAATGACATTCAGATTATGTGTCTGCAGTTAAAAGATTATATACCTATAGAAAAATTCAAGGTGCACATAATATGTTAAGTGCAGCTGCAGTCTGCAGGTATATAATATGTTAACTTTATATAGATAATATGTTAATTGTGGTAGGTACATATAATTACAAGCACATATATGAATGTCGTTTTGGACCAGGGTCCACAATGCAAGGTGGACCCCGGTCCATGGTATAACAATTGCATTAGAACTAAGAAGCCAAAATGGTTAACCCTTTGCTACATGAGTCAGGTTACTTTTGCATGTCTTAACAAGGCTTGCACCCAAATCAAGTGTTACACACAACTTCAAGGCCCAAGCATGATGTAAAAATGTAGTAGTGGTCACCACATTTAGTCCCCCTTTTTAAAGAAAATCTAACAATTTTGGTCCTTGACAAACACTAAGAGGTTTTGGTCCCTGGACAAAATTGCAACACCCCATAGACCTGAAGGGACCAAAACTGTCACTATCAATCACAATTTCTACCATGGTCTGAGAATAGGGAGACTAAAATCACTATTCCTCAAAAACATGGATAAAAATCATTTATTCCCTAATAATAAAAATAATAAGGATGTTTGCATATATGTATAATTAAGTGGAAGCAAGCTGTTGTGAAATGGATCAATAGGTAAAATAATTCTTGATTGTTTATTCAAAGAAGATAGCAACCAATGTGGAAAAATGATTGCAATGAAAAGAAAGTCATAAACATCCTTATGTAAAAAGTAGAAGATTAAAATGAACAGCCCATGAAAGCATTTTCTTGAATGATAAGCGGAACATAATGGTCTATGTGTCTAGCAAAGGAGAAAATGGAAGCTTAATCCCCAGATTACCTACTCAGAAAGATCACCAATACTTTCACTCTTTCAATTTTATACATATAGTAATAATCAAATGAGACCACCTCTTCCTGTGAGACCCTTCATAAATGCACACAAGCTACTACACGAATGCGCACAGACTAGATTGTGTGCAATTTGCCCAGCATGAATGCACACAAGCTACCCTGTGTGCATTCGTGTAGTAGCTTGTGAGCATTTATGAAGGGTCTCACGGGAATAGGTGGATGCACTTGAATATTAGCCTATAATGCTTGGTGAAATGCACTTAACAAGAATCATGAGAGTACAGAAAGCCATAACGGAAAATGTAAGGCCTATTATAGATGGATATAAAACCAGAAAGTATAGGAAACTATGCTTGACAAATGAGCAGAGAAGCAGAGGTCATAAGTAAATCTTAAGCAGAGAGAATCAAGAGAAGATAAACCAAATTGAGCACCAAACAGCATCATTGGATTTAAAAAAATTCTGGAGTATTATTTATTATTTCAGTGTCTATCTGTTGTGGAAATTTCTGTCAAATTAATCTCTGTGGATATGAGGAAATACACTAAGTCAATATTTGCAGAGGTGCACATTAGGGGGCGAAAGAAAATAAAAGAACGAAAACAGGAAAACATTTTGAAAGACACTTCACTGTAGTAAATTAAGCTACATATTACTTTGTCATTCTTTTCCCTACATCATCAGTTTAACATATATTTTCATTCGAAATTGAAAAGAAGCATGCTTATTTAGTTTAGATATTAATGGTATTAATTGTTTGTCTCTAACTGCATTCATTTTCGAGCTTGCAGGCTGTTGCAGATGGAACATATGAATTGTCATTTATATCAAAAATAAATATCTGGATGACTGTAGCCCCCTTTGACTACTCGAGAGAGGAGATTGTTCATCATCCACATGCTCTAGGACAGAGGGATGAAACAAATAATTTGCTCAGTATTTGTTTATTTCCCTCTGTCCAGATACCTAAATTCACATTCAAATTTCCTTTGCACCTTAAAATTCCAGAACTAACCAAGTTACCAATATATTTATTGAACCAAACATTACACCTCTATACATAAAGAAACAGAGTAATAGAACTTATTTGGCAACTGATGAGGCTTAAATGATAAGTCATGAGCCTGCATATGCAATTACCAAATCAAACCTCATAGAAAAAAGTTGAGTCCCAATGATGAAACTTATCTCAAGGTCTCCAATTCACCCCACCCCCAAAAAATCCATAATCGATCCCTAATATAGCTAAAACTACCAATTTGTATGAAATGATTCCAAGATTTTTTAACTTTAATCATTGCAAAACATCCCTCTTCACCCTCCCGGAATGAAAATTGCTTTTGGTGAGAGCATCTAAACACTAGGCTACATTGTTGTAGAATTGGGAACCAACAAGTTTACACTTAAGCCATCTAATTGATATTTGCATGACTAAATCCTCAAATTCCAGTTAGATTATCAATCCATAATATACGTGCAACCTAATATAGCTAAAACTACCAATTTGTAAGAAATGATTCCAATATTTTAACTTTAATCACTCCAAAACTTCCATCTTCACCCTCACGGAATGAAAATTACTTTTGCCATCTAATTGATATTTGCATGACTAAATCCTCAAATTCCAGTTAGATTATCAATCCATAATATATGTGCAACCTAATAACAGTAGAGAAAAATTCGGACTAAATTTAAATTATTAAAATTCATCGCAAACAAAATTTAAGGTGAAAGTTGAGAAATTGTTTGACCTGACTTTCTTGACGAGGATGGATTTGAGCTTGCGAGCGAGTTCTTGGGAGCGGACCTTACGCTGGAGGGCTTTCTTCGCGAGTACCCGCTTCTCGCAGTTCTTGATATGGCGAGGCTGCTGGCGCTTTATGATCCGCTCAACCCCGCTGGACTGCATCAGTCTTTGCATCACCGCCAATGCTCTCTCCAGATTGTTGTTATACACCTTCACTCGGATTCCGCGGCATTGTTGGAGCTCCCAACTCACTGAGTTCAGGGGAGCACTGGGACGAGTGAAAACGGCCGAGAGGCGATTCCGCAACGAGTTCATTCTCTAGCCTTCTACGGGTTTCTCAATTCCTGTCCTGTGTTTTACACTTTCACCACGAGCACGAGGTTTATTCATTATTGGGCAAGTAGGGCAATGGAAGTAAAATGACACTTTCACCCCTGCATATTGGATTCACTGAGAATCAAACCTTCCCTCACATTGTCGAAGTCATAAGGGAGGGAATTGGAAAGCAATCGGTGTCTTTGCGACTTGGCGGAAAATGCTCAATAAGACAATGAACTTGTTTGTTTGGTAAAATAATTAGTTTATTAATTAATTTTGATATATTTAATCTTTATTAGTTGTTTGACTTGATTAAAAATTAATATAAATATTTGATTAATCAATTTTGTAACTTCAAAATATTAATATTAAAAAGGATGTTCACAATCATTTTTTTAAGTCTTGGGACAAATTTATAATTATATTTTTTTCTCTTACATTTCAAGTCTTGGGACAAAAAAATGAAGGCTAAGATTAATTTGGTGTCCCGAACCCCAAAAATGATATGGATGATGAAGATGGTTTCTGGTTATGGTTAGAAGGTTGTTTTCAAAGCTTCACAAAGAGTGAATTACGTCATCTAATTATGATATTTTGGGGTACTTGAGAAGTCCGAAATAAAAAGGTTTGGACAAAGTCAAGTGTTAGGCCAAGGGAGGTGGTGCGTATTCCTTGGGTTTTTTGAGAGAGTAGAAGCAGTTTAAGTGTCGATCAGGTGCGAGTGATATAGAGCGAGAAGTTAGGGTGGTTTTGTGGTCAGCGCCAAGTGATGACTTGCTAAAATTAAATGTTCATGTAACCATGCTAACATTTATCTTATCTTGTCTTGTAAGTCATGTGATGAAGTCTATGTCTTTGCACATGTAATCTGATAGGTGTGCTTATGTGTCATATTCTTATCCTCTTTAACTTTTACTAGAGTAACTAGAGTAACAACTGTAAGAAAATAGAGTTCTTGCTTGTCACTCAGATGTTCTCTTAGAAAAAGTTAAAAGCATTTATGAGTTACACCTGTCCCATGTCAGTATTTATTTCAATCTTGTACGTAGAATTATTTTTAGCTCATGATTACTTGACACGAACATGCTTGGTTTGGGTTGGGTGCTAGCTCATGATTACTTGACACGAACATGCTTGGTTTGGGTTGGGTGCTTCGCAATTATAGAAGTACTATGATTGCTGTTGGAACAATGAGGTAGGGTGATTTTGTGACCAACGCCAAGTGAAGCTTTGGCTATCGAGGAGGCGTTGAGCTGGTTAAAGGATCATGTTTATGATGAAATTATTTTCAAGACTGGTGCTCAGCAACTTGTTACACAATTGCAAACTAAAATAGCAACTTGTTACCCAATTGTGAACTAAAAATGGCTCTCCTTTCAGTCTTCTTTTACGTTATATTAGTTTTTCCCTCTTCTATTTCTCAAGCTCTTTGTAATGAGCTAAGGCATATATAAAAGTTGTGTGGAAAAACTTGATCACTCATCCGTAACCAACATCACTATAACCCGAGATGAGCATTATGTTCAATCTTTCTAATACATTTTCAATTTTCAATTTCAACATCACCTAAACTTGTTTTAAAAATTCAAGAATGCACATTTGGGGGAGGCTTAAGAAGGATACAAAATAGAGCAAGTAAAAACAGGCAGGAAATATCATCATGAAAAATTGAAGTAATAACATTAAATTATATAATCTCAAAACTAACAGCCATATGCTGGCCATAGATCAATCACAAGAGAACACTGCATCACAACTGGCAAGGCTTGCAAAAGGAAGGAGAGATGAGAGTACAGTTACAGGATCTGAGCAGCAGTGTTCAACTTTTCAGCCAAGCTGAGTTGTGTTCTTGTGATGCTCGACAAATATAGTAGGAGCAATTGATCCTGAAAAGGTATACAATTGTTAGTTAAAAACATTAGAGTGAAGTCGAGATGTCACAACTAACCATGGTACCATAAAAATATGCTAAGCTTAGCACATGAAGATTCCCCACTCACCTAAAGCTCACATGCATAATTCAATATACAATCAAGGTTGCAAAATTCGCTAGGCGTTCCTCTAGATTGGCGCCTAGGCGCCCGGTTTTTTTCAAGACTTGATAATTATAAACTATTTAATACTTTAATAGTTAATACTAATTATCAACCTAAAAAACATCTAGAATTGTAAATTGTATAAAGATTTAAAGAATCAAAACACAATTCCACAAATCACAAAGTATCAAATATTATAGAGTAGCTGATTTTGATTTCTTTTTTATAAACATATTTTGGATTTGCCACCGATTTGAACGACTTATGGTTATTTCGCTGAAAATGGCACGTTAGATGGTTGGTTGAATACAGGGCTGGAGGAATAGGGAAGAGGAGTATCCGAGCAGACCAAAAAACTCATTTGGCCGAGTTAGGCGTCCAACTTGGCGCCTAGTCAGCCGGCTGACTAAAAGCTGCCTAGGGCTGTGGCCACCTAGGCCGATTTTTACAACACTATGCGATATAGAACAAAATATATATTTGTGAAATAGCATAGTACAAAATCAAATAAAGGGAATTGAGGATTAAATACCTGAAGACTGTCATTCACAAGCTTATCAAATTCTTGTGGTGATAGTTTTGGAATAGAGTTTACGGTCTCAGATATAAGTCTTCCAAGGTTATTGTCTGCTGGAACACGACCTTCCTGAGAATGAGGAAATTAAAATTTAACTTATATTAAGGCTAAGCAAATGGACAAGAAAGTTTCAACCAAGAGAACAGTAAGTGTTCTTACCACAACATCATCAACATGTTTGTGAACATCATTGATCAGAGCAAGTAATCTCTCCATTGATGCCTCCATTCCTTCTAGGTCATTTGGAAGTTTGTCAACCACTGTTGTCTTCAGCATATCAACTAATAATGGAAATAAATATCATTAGAATTTTCAGCATAAAATTTAAAAATAAATAAGCTTTACAAGTGAACAGTTCACATTCCGAACCATAAACAGGCCAAACAATAAAAGGTGCATGCTAGGGAAATTGGTAAGCAAGAACTCCTATGCTACTACTACTTTCCAGTAATACCAAAATCATCACCGTTCACACCTTTAAAAGTTCCATCCACTATATTGTGACTCGTATAGACAAGCTTACATGCACAGATGTACACAAGGGTGGATAGGTATAATATAGCAGGAAAAGTATTTAGAAGTTTTAAGATTTCACGTAGACACATACATCCAACTCGCTCAGCTTCAATCATTCGCAAGTCCAATGGAATTTCTTGGAACTGTGCAGCAAGAGGTTGATCCCCAAGTGACAAATTCACAGAAATAAAAGCTTTGATGGTAGCCTCCCCATTTGTGAACCCAGTGTCAACAGTCAAATGGATAGGATTTGTAACTTCTCTAGTGTAAAAATCATGGATTAGAGCGCTACCGCCTGAAACTCCAAACCCAGTGGAAAACCTATCAATCCAAAAATGAAATCATGTTTGTCAGTTATTAAATTCTTAAATCCCCAGGAACTTGACATGTCGGAGAATTTACAAGCATTTAATACCTAACCAAAATTTAAAAATAATAATATATATATATATATATATAACAAGTGAGCAATAAAAGGTTGAGAATACTGTAATAGAATTTAACTTCTGCCAGGCTTAAGAAACACTGAATGGTATAATACTAGCCAACAAAACAAAGAAAATCATTTCCACATGCAAAAAAGTTCCAACCAATGTTTAATCAGATCTTGCTGTCAATTCATGAATGTTAAATGTCCATAGCTATTTTTTAGAACAAGAAAAGTGTGAACCCTAGGTCACTGGCCCTCAGTATTGGATAGGTGCAGAGTGCAAGAAAGCATTTAAATTCAATACAACAGCAATTTCAAACATTAAAATTCTATAAACACTTAACACTTCATCTCCTGCTTTGCCAGGATCATAAAAAATAAAGTAAAAAAAATTAATAATAATAACTATATGACTACGGGAGAAAGCAGTAAATGAGTTGTATTAAGTTTTAATAACCCTATAAAAATAATACAGTAACTGCGTATCTACACATCTACTTAAAGATGTTTCATCTTCAATCCTTAATACTCATGCGTCGGCATGATACAATGGCATACCATTTCATTCATTAAATTATTGTATCTCACTAAATGACCATTGCTATACTAGAATTTTCTACTAATAAACACTTGAACAGAAAATAAGAAAATTAGAAATAGTGCTTTGCATCAGAAAACACAAAAGGCTAAAGCCTTGGATAAAAATGCAAGGCACAAAAAACAGACAAAAGAACAAGATGGCAAAAGTCTGTCATGACACAGGAAAAGTAGCAAGCAGCAAGCACATGGAATAAGAGAGCATAGGGAATCACCATCCAACAATGACTTCCTTAGGATTTACTTTCTGATGGGATGCCAACATGTTATGATGATAATCAATATCCAAAGCAACCTGAAATTCAGATAAACTCCCAAATGAATCAATTCAGATTGATAAAAGTACTAAATGAAGTCTACAACTTGTAGACTTCTAAGTCCTAATCCCATTGGCAAGGTGTTTGAAACAATAGAGAACCTTTTCATTTTCATGAATTTTTAATATTCCATTCCAATCCTTCAGGATGCCACCAAACAAAAATCTCAAATTTGGAACCAATGTGACCAGGAAGTGTGACTTTATCCACCGCTCCACGCATTTAATATTATATTATTAATGATTGATTGATAAGCATGTTTATAGAAGCAATAATTAATCTTTGAAGTTTGAATAGGAATTGTTTTCTGCAAGATTCTAGCTTTCTTACTAAGGTTGGTCTACAAGATCCTACGATGACCTATGAACTATATGTAAGGGATATCTATCTAATCTCATTGTCTGTAGAAATCCTTAGTAGCAACAAGTTCAGGGAAAGTGGACATAAATACTGTTCTTTTCTATTCCATGGAGTATAAGTTGTTTCTAAGGAGTATTCTATAGTATAAGACATTATTAGATTGATGATTACTTACTACAAAGCATTGGTTAGTACAGAGTACATAAAGTTAATATAAAATGCTAAGGAGTATATGAATTACTAATAAACAAATACTTCAGACTACTAGTTTTCTATCAAATTCAGCACCTTGCATTACAACTATAACTCAGCTAACCGAATATGATAAGGTCAGTAGACGCGACCAATTATCAGACTTGTATAATCTAATTCCTCTTTTAAGCTGTTACTTGATCGAAACTGGGAAATAAATCAGAAAATTTGAGAAAAAACTTAAAGAGATGTGAACCTGATCTTGGGACTCGTTGTGAGGAACGGCATAGGAGTTGCGAATATCGACGGTGCCGTCGGGTAAGACGGATCCGAGAAGCGTACCAATGACGCGCTCGGCTTGGTCGGGTCGCCGGACAAAGCAGTCGCAGATGTTGAAAATCACCAGCGGGTGAACCCTAGCGGAGAGGGTTGTTGAGGAAGGAGAAGAAATCTGGAGCACCGTTTGATCACTGGACGCCATTCTCGACCGCCGGGCTGTTCGGACAGAGCTTTAGGGCAGACCGAGATGGAGAGAAACGGAGTTGCTAGGGTTTTACTGATTGCTAGTCGAGACTAGTGGAAGACTGAAGAAAGAAGGGTCTGGGCCTATTTAATGGGCCACAAATGTTCAATAATGTTTTCTTTTTTTCTCTTTGTAAGCTTCAATAATGTTTTCTTAGGCGTGCAGAAATCATATTTTTATTAGGAAAAGGAAAGAAAAAAATAGTGTGTTTCTATATCTATATTAGTCAATGACCTTGTGGTCTAGTGACACCCGATTACACTCCATATAAAAAGGGGTAGGTTCGAGCCTCAACGAAGACGATGTTGACTTTTTGTGCTTCAGTAAGTTGAGTAAGTAGTTATGAACAGATATTACATTGTAACAAAGTCATACTCAAAAATATTATTATTAGGGAAAAGGGTCAAATATGCCCCCTGAACTTTAGCTGAAAAGTCAATTAGCCCCTAAACTTTTTAAAGGTTCAATTACACTCATTAACAATTGATTTTGATGCAATAAATTTCAAAAACTGATTAATGACCTACTATCACAGGCAATGACGTATCTAGAATTTCTTTTGAGGGGGGGCGAAGAAGCAAATGTAAACTAAATTCAAAAATGTTTTTTGAGTACTACTGACTCTGTTACAATGTGATAAAATAATTCAAATAGAAAACACATTATAAATTATACATCTTATATATATATATATATTAAAAAAGTTATATATGTACATATACAATTGAAAAGTTATTTCTAGACAAAATGACACGCCTACCAACTCTGCAAGCTTAACAATTGCAAACTTTTATATGTTTTTTTATATATTTATATATAAAACATGTACTATATATACATATATACATACAACCCAAGGGGCCTCCACGCCCCGACAGAGTATCTGGGATGATGTAAATCATGGTAAATCAACTGAACACAAAGGTTAGACCTTTGCTTACTGCGCTCAAGGAACCCCCTCACTTTGAGAGGTTGCTCCCACACTGCCGATGATGAGACTCGTTCTCTGGTCTTTCTTCCCAAACTTCAGGTAATAATGTAGTTGACATAATATATTGAATTAATATAAAAAAAAAAAGCTTGATTTAATTTAGATTTTAATTAAATGTTATAACATAAGAAAAATCGCGATTCGCGACGAAAAAATTTCGTCGCAAAATAGCCAAATTCCGTTGCGAAATGAGTTTTGCGACGAAATTCGTTCCGTCGTCTATGGGCTCGTCGTATCTTCGTTTGCGACAGAAAAATTCCGTCGTGAAATATAGCGATAGAATGGACAACGGAATTTAAATCAGTCACATTTTCTGTCGTGAATATTTTGCAGCCAAGATTCCGCGGGTTTTATTTTTTCTTTGCGCCAAAAAATGGCGACGGAATTAGTTTCCATCGCAAATTCCGTCGCAAGGGAAGCTATTCCGTCGCAATATCGGTCGCTGTATCGCAACGGATTAGTATTCGTCGCGATTTTTTGTCGCAATTCGCTAATTTTCTAGTAGTGTTACAATAATTGTATTTATTAATTTATCATATCTAAAATTCTTACTTTGATTATACTAATCATACCACAATTATTACTCAAATTATCAACTATACTTTTAATATAATATGAAATTTACAACTATGAATTAAAAAAATTATATATTATTATTTTTAATACTCCGTATTAAGTAATAATATTGGACACATATTTTTAAAGATGTATTTCTATGAAGGTTCAATAAATGACCTAGCATGTTGAAATGAACATTCAACGTACCTGAGGTTGGAGGGTTGTACAAAGTTTACATTCCGTGGAACGTTAAACGCGAGTAACCTCTCGCAGGAGTCTCTAGCCGGTCATTTCACTTGTGTAGTGACCGTTCAGGGGATTAAGTCTAAATGTTACGGAATTAATTTCATATTAAGTCTAATTTTAATTTATCAGAATTAATCTCCTGTTACTGGCTGCCTGTTTCGAAGGTCACAAAATAGTTTTATACCAGAAAGAGGTTACGAAAAGAAAATAGATTATATCTTAGAGAATCACACTTGGAACTGGTTGTTTTTCCTCTAGGCTGCAAAACCTTTTGGATCTTAATGGATCATTAGTTGGAAGATACGATCGGTTGGTTTCATTAAAGTACAAGGTCAGGCTTGTAATTCAAAATTACATGCAACGCGAGTGCCATGGTTACTTCAATGTGTATTCTCTCGTAATGAGAATAGAATCCATTAGAGTGATACTTGCCATAGCCGCTCTGTGGGATTTGGAAGTTCGTCACATGAATGTGAAAAACCGCTTTCTTAATAGACATGGAACGACTTGAGAGTTTTGTGGTTCCGCGTTATTGAAAGAAAGTGTGTAAAGTGGTGAAATCACTGTATGTTTTGAAACAATTGCCTAAGCATTGGCACGTGAAGTTTGATCATACAATGATAACCAACGAGTTTAGTATAAACAAAAGTGACAAGTATGTCTACGTAAGATATACGATAGACGGTAATATCACTATATGTTTATACACGATAAACTCTTCGTGGATAGTAACGATCAAATGATCAAGTCTACCAGAATCATGTTAAATTTGATATTTGACATGAATGCATGACATGAGTTTGACATATTTAATCTCCGAGATTAAAATCGTGAAAAGACCGGATGGTCTCGTGTTTCTACAAAAAAAAAAGTGAAAATAGCGACGGACGATTTCCGTCGCTAAATAGGTAAAATCCGTCACTAAACTGTTTTGGGACGGATTAGCGACGAATTTCGTCCGTCGTTAAAATGAGCGTCGCTAGAATTTAGAGACACAGTCTTTCCGTTGCTAAATTAAAACCAATGTAGCTTTGGCAATGTAACCAATGTAGCTTCGGCTAATTATATTGTAGACCATGATCCACATTACAATTTGAATCATTAATAAATGTTCCTTTTAGTATACTAAATCAGTAAATCCTTATTTTTAATGACCTAAAAATCTTTTTTTTTTTAAGTAGTATACTTAAAAATAAACTTTTAATATACTAAAAATAAACATTAAATATATTAATGAATAGTGGTTCATGATATATCATGATCATGTAACTTCACAGGAGAGTAGTCACTCTAATTGAAAATACATCTCAAAGGTTTAATTGAAACGTGTTTAAGGAATTTAATGTGAAAACTAACAATTCATTTCCTAAAAACACTTGTTTCTAAATTGTATTTTCCTTGTCCTGTTTCCCATTTCAGTGTTTGTACTACCGACCTAGATCCTCTGGGTATGGAGACACAGTTGTAATACAGGTAACTTAATAATGTCCATTTCACTGACCATCTCTATCTAGCATTCTAGCTAGCTAGTAGCTACCCACTAAAGTTTATTATTATCTGGGAACCCAAAAATGAGGAAATAAATAAATGAATGAACACTATACATCTCCTAGTTCAGTTTATCGTTATGAAAGAAGGGCTTTCTCTTCTAGTTTTCCAGAATTCTCTCCTTCCTCGAGTTCATGAAAAGTACCATAAGAAGAAGGCGAGTACGCTTGGGGAACATCCAGTGCGACTGCCCGCTGCAGTGCTGCCCTGTGTTCCTCCCTGTGCTCTTTGGCAAGAGATGCCTGCCGCTCCATTCTCTGCTGCGTGGGAATGTCCAAAGCGTGGTCTTTCTCCAACATTGTCTGTACGATGGAAAAAAAAACGATAGTCATAAATTGAAATGCAAGGAGAACCAATGTCTGGTGGTCCACCCGCAATCTATTAGGATCGAGCGCTTACCAGTTACCACTATGCCAAAAGTTATAACTGATAGCGAAGGTGCAACTTTATTTCTTTATAGAATGCCATCACATTTTCGAGAGGCCGGATGTTGGACTTGGCCCTTTACTGGGCTCCACCCAACACCGTCAATAAAGTATCTTGATTTTGAAAGAAAAAGAAAAGGATAGACTCACATTAAGTGCCCTTTGAGCTTCGGTCAGAATGCAAATAATTGCATGATCAGACGTCATGTTGCAAGAGAGAACGATGTGTTCAAACCGTCCATCAACAGGTATAGCCGTCCTGACAACAGGTGATATCTTTGTCGAGCTGCAGCAAGTGGAAGGAGGAAAGAATTGCTTTACACGTTTTGCTTTACACTATTTTCTAGTTAAAAGAAAAGGTCTCTGAAACTGTGTATTCTCATAAGAGAAGCATAAATCTAACCTTGCCCTTGCCATTCTCTCATTTCATTATCATTTACTCTTTTCCAAAATAAAAACGGTTTCAATAATCAATACCAAGTATTTTAGCAAATATAAGTGTATAATAACCGATTTATATCCATCTAATTGACATAAATTGTGTAAGCCCCCCTCAGTCCCAGAAAGGCAGAAAGTTCAAGTGTTCAATTACTTTTCAACTTATCCTCCAATTTACTAATTGGCTCCCTAAACGAGCAAGAAATTTCTGTTTTTGATAGGAGATGCGTTTCTTCTTGTATCTACTAAACACCCTTCAATATTCTCGTATGAAAGGGATCTACATACCTGAAGGGTTTCCTGGCAATGATGTGATAAAGACGACCCGGTGCATAGAGACGCCTTGGATCTTTAAGCTTCTTCTCCTCCATAGTGCATGTGTCTTTCAGGCACATTATGCAGAGCACACATGGGAAACTATCAGAAGTTAATGGATATTAATCATTCAGTGAGGAAACAACCTAATACAATTGGATATACAGCTATTAAAAGTTTAAGGAGAGTTAATACCTAATTTAATCATCAACTATAATGGGTTTTCTTGATTTAGTCCTAAACGTCTTTTTGTGCTTAATTGGGTCCAGGACTTCGACGGTTTTACCTAATTGAGTCCTTGGCTGTTAGAATCAAGAACTAAATCGAGAAAAATTACTATAGTTGAGGACTAAATTAGGTAAAATCACCATAGACAAAGACTAAATTGGGTATTAATAGAGGGGAAATTACCGAGCAATCCTAATAGAGGACTCAATTAGGTAAAACCTTCAAAGTCAAGGACCCAATTAAGCACAAAAAGACGTTCATGAGTAAACCAAGAAAAACCATTATAGTCGATGAGTAAATTGGGTATTAACTCGTTTAAGCATGTTGCTGGTATTTTTATGATAACCGTACTAGTCAGCATCTTTAAAACAATTATAATATTAAACAAGAAAAATAAGCACATGAAGAGACCTATTATTCATATAGCCATTTCTCTTATTAAGTTTCCAGGAGTTTTTGTGCCTACTTATGATCAAATATGAGAAGAAAATCCAACCGGGGGCCCTCAAGGGCAAAAATTACAAAGTCGGGATATTCACAGGAAACTTCAATTGCTTTAAATTTCTATTTTAAAGTGCAACAACAAAGAAACAGAAGCACTGACTTCATTTGACACGAGAGTTTATTTAATTACAACTAAAAGGAGGCAAGACCTGCAATGTTTTACCAGAAAAGTGACTTGAAGGCATTTTCCTGTCCTACAGTAGTCCGAGGTAAGAAATCATCCTGATTAATTATCATAAAGTAATTATTAGTCTGTGCTAAAGTGGGAAAACATAAGCAGAAAATGTAACTTAAGGAACAAAATAGAAAGGAAAACATCTGCTATTTCTTGCAAAGTATAGAAAGGGTATGAACTTCATTCACATGTTAAGGCTAAAGAGTATCTTTACTACAGACCATCTGGTTAAGACTGGAATTTATAAATTTATTCCAAGGGAGTAGTTTAAGTCTCTAAAATTACGAAGCCGATTCTCTTTCACGCCATTGAGCTAGATGAGAAGTGTAGAGCGCATAAATATGCTCAAATGCCTGTTATTGTTAACTTTTCACCTTAAGGTGAAAGGGCAGATACCAAGTAAACTGCCACACAGGTCATTATAGATTCAAATATTGCATAGCTAAATAGCCCTAAGGATGAGAATAACGGTAGAATAACAAGTATAGATCCAATCAATATACTAGTTGAATATGGTCCTCGGCCAAAAAATCCTCTTTTGGAAAGTTATTATACTGGCCAGGAAAATGACTAGATCCTCTTTCAAAATTCAACTAAAGGTTCCGTTTTTATCAATCAAACCGAGCTGAACATTGTAGCAAGAGTAAAGCTAATAGCATCAGAATAAGAAGTTGCACACGTTACCTGCAAGACAACAGAATTGATGATATCCGCATATCTGACTGCCAAATTTAGTGATACACACCTTGCAGGGGCAATCGCAAAGCATCTAATCCGTCTTCTCTCCACATTGCCAAATTGCTCCCGGTTCTTCACAGCCAACATTGCCAACAACGTCACCACGCCTGCCCCTAAAGAATGCCCAGCAAACGTCAAGGTGTAGTTTGGATATCTCCCAATTAGCTCCCCCAAAACCTTCGAATCCGTTTCCTCAACCCATTGAGCCGACTTCAAGAGCCCATTATGAACAAACCCCCCATCAAACTCAGCCTGCCCGAGCTTGTCATCGAGCAGGACAAGATAATCACTCTCCTTAGCCAAGTTAAGACCCCTAATAGCCACAACTATTTCCTCATTGCCATGATCCAAGTATATCATATAAGGTGCCACTTTTCCCTGAGTATCCTCATAACTTCTCCTGAGAACTATCCAATCCAGATCAACACCATACCCTCCAGGAGGAGCCCAAAGAGGGTTTCTAAGATCATCCTCATACACAGACAGAATATAGCGACAAAGCCTAGGCACAGGCTCAAATTCACTAGCAGTTGCAAGGCCCCAGTTCTCACTTTCCCTGCCAGCAGTGTAAAGGAACTTCTTCCACGCCCAACGGGCACAGGCTAAACAGTACACACATTCAACAATTGGCAGACAGCACGCAAATGACATCGGTGCCTACCAAGCTATCATCTTCAAACACTCGAAAAATCACAACTTTCTAAAAACCCAACAAAGAAATCAAACATTCATAGTACCTATGCTTCTGGAATCGGATAATTTTGGAGAAACTAAAGTTTGGGTATCAAGAAATTGGCTTTTTTCCCCCAGAATTTATGAAAAATTAGCACAAGAAATAGTAAAATAAGCTCAAAATACCTGATAAAAGAAGAGGAAAGTCAAGACCCATGTGACAAGAGTGAAGAATACTCATCCAGAAAGGAGAGTAATAGTGGAAGATTGAAGTTGTATTAATCATCGGCAGGAAGTCCCACGAAGACACATGAAATTGCAGACATGAAGAATGGGGGGCAAAAGAGACAATATTTGAACTTCCAAGTTCTGGAAGGAAGCAAAATCAATTCTCTGATACCCAGAACTGCACGTTTTCGTGGGGTCCTTTTATGAATTATTTGTCGACTATAGCCTAAAGTATATAATTTGTTCCCTCAATTGTTTAGCTAGTGGCATCAAACCCTTCCCTTTATACGGGAGGAGGTGGGTTCGAGCCTCAATACTTACTCTTGTGTTTCAATAGGTTGAGAAAGTAGTTATGAACCGATACTGCATTGTAATAGAGTTAATAGTATTCAAAAAAAAAAAAAAAAAGCGTGTAAATTAACATTTTGATCCTTCAATTATTTCTCAACCGTTTAGGTAGTTTATAATTTTTAATTTTAATCAATTTTATCATCATATATTTCCAAAAAAAAAAAAAAATCCTTTTAGAGATCAAATTGACGAAATTTTAAAAATGTGAAAATCACCATTTTAATTTCTGAAATGGTTTAATTAACAAAATTTAAACAATTCAAGGATCAAATTGGTTGAAATTGAAAATTGGGGACTACATTAGCAGTTGAGAAACAATTGAGAGACCAAAATAGTGATTAATTCTAATTTATTTCAATTTTTTTCTTTTAAATGGTTCCCATAAGTGACGATTCCCCCTTGGCCAGCTCCCGTGCCTCCCGGAGCGAACGTGGGTGGACCTAGACCGTTAAACGGCCAGAGAAAGACCCCGTGAATCTTTAAAAAAAAATTATGAGTTTAATTCTTGATTTCTTGTCAACATTATCTTGGTCGAACCTGACGCATAAAGTCTTCTTAGTGTGATTTATATCTCATGTGCAGGCTATTACATATAAATGAGGTTTACCTGCTGCGCACCATTAGATGGTAACGACAAATTTCCCTCGTCAAAAAAGAAAAAAGAAAAAAGAAAAAGAAAAGATAGTAATTGAATAAGTTTTTTTTTTTTTTTTTTTTGAAAAAAAGTAATTGAATAAGTTACTTTAGTGGTAGTGAAAATGTAATTGAACCATTGAATTTTAAAAAGTGTGTTTGAGTTATCAAAGTTAAAACAATAGTAACATTGACTTATTTACGCTGCGATAATTGTTCTTTTGTTATTTTTTTAAAAATAAGTTTTCTACTTAATGACAACTTGTCAATACACATAAATATTAATAAATATGCCATGAAAATTAGTTTTTAAACAAATTAGACAAAATCCAACTCTCATTCTGTCATTTTCATTAGTTTCTCATCTAAATAGAATTTGTGAACATTATTATTCTATAGTGAGGTCTAAAATAGTCATGCATTTCTAGGATTCTTCTTGCATCATTGACAGGTCAAAGTTGGCTAGCAAAGTAGCTATCAAACCTGTAAAGGTAGCATGTGTGAACTACAAATTACCAAGTCACTGTTATTTTATGTAACAATAATTCCAGTTAAGGTAATACGAGAAGTGTGGTTGAGTGGAAGCGACTCATCGATCTTTAACTAAACGTTAATAGAGGTGCTTATAATTCAGCGAGGGGTTAGTCACAGTGTCCGACGATAAAAACTTTAGTCTACACCCAAAAAAAAATTCCAGTTACAAGAAATGTCAAAGACTAAGTTTAAAAAATTCTTAAAATTTTACTGACTTAATTGTATACCAGAAATAAGTTTTACTGTGATGAACATTAGCAAAACATCAAAACCAAAATGGGAAAGAAGTTCACTTTCATTTTGATTAGTAAATAATTTTTTTTTCTCTCATAATGTGGTAGTAGACAAAAATGGTTTTGATTCCCTTGTCTATATCCCATCAGCATTCAAACCAACATTTCCTCTCACGCATAACCAATTACTGAATTGACTAGTTAAATTGAATTGATTGCTTAGTTTATGTGGCTTTTTTTTTTTTCTTTTTTTCTTTTTTAAATAACTTTTGTTTTCTATTTAAAAACTCTTGTCCATGTCATCAACTCTCTACTAGTGTTCAATGTTTAAAGCTAAAATATTTATACTTGCCTGAATACATTAGACAAGATTTCCCTGTTTGGCTTAGGTGCGTAATTTTCCTTTTAAGGTGCGTGGTTTGTATGTTTAAGGTGTGTCAGTGTTGAAACTTAAGATGAGTGAACCTAAAGCTTAAGGTGCTTGGTTTTCTTTCTTAAGTGCGTTGTTTTCCTTCTTAAGGTGCGTGATTTGTATGCTTAAGGTGCGTGAGTTGTTAAAACTTAAGGTGCGTCATTTTAAACTCTTAGGGGGCGTTTGGTTCACAGAATCTTAGATTACCCAAGTAATAGGATTACCTCCATGAAGGTAATGTGAGATTTTGGGAATGTAATATTACCTTATGTGTTTGGTTTGGATTGTGAAATATAATATTACTTTATTTGGTTAAGGGTTATATTTTATGTTATATGGATCAATTTACTATAATGTCTTTATATATATATGTGTGTGTGTGTGCATTTATTTATTTATATGTATGAATGTATTGATGCTTAATATTAAAAAAATAAATATATACACATGTATATTTGATTATATAAACATATATTTATTTTATATATGTTATTTATTATTATTATTATTATTATTATTATTATTATTATTATTATTATTATTATTATTATTATTATTATTAGTTAACAAGGGCAAAGTTGGAAGAATTCAAGGTAATTTTAGATTACCTAAAAAAACGGGGGTAATCACATTACCTTAAACATTACTGTCACATCAGCTTTGAGGTAATATAACATTACCAGGTAATCTCATAACTTGAACCAAACAAGGTAATATAACATTACCAGACTCAGATTACCTATCCTAGGTAATCTCAGATGACCTGAACCAAACAGCCCCTTAGGTGCATGGTTTGTGTACTTAAGGTGCGTGATTTGTGTACTTAAGGTGCGTCGGCCTAAAGATTTAGGTGCTCATGGATTGTGCTTTTAAGGTGCTTTGTTTGTGTACTTAAGATGCGTCATTGTAATGTTTAAGGTGCGTAACGCGCAATCGCACGGGAGGAACATTTCCTGCACCTGAACCCTTATATATATATATATATATGGTAACAGTTGTGTGAGACCATCTCATGGGTTTCAATCCGTGAGACGGGTCGAATCTTTGACCTCATTAATCAAAGATCCGACCAGTCTCATGGCTTGAAAGCCGTGAGACGCTCTCACACAAGTTTTTGCCATGTGCGCGCGCGCACACACACAGACTTAACCCCTAACTAAAGTACTAATGTAATATACTAGTATATTAAAACTGCGAGTAATAAATAAATTGTATGTAAATAAGTTTGTTCATGAACAATCTTAAGCAAACAGTGAACGAGCTTGTTCAATAACATTATTAAAAGAATACTAATGAACTTGCTCACGAGCTCTTAGCAAACAAACTTTCAAATGTTTAGATTCTATTTGTTTATTAAACGAGCTCTAAAATGTTTTTGTTTATGTTCTTTTACCTTAAGATAACGAACACTTACCGAATACAAACACAAGTAATTTACCAGAAACTCTGTTCACTAACATTTCTAAGTCTCACAAATGAAAATATATGAGACGGGCTCATAAAAGTTTTGCCTAAAAGATAATATACGATCAGATATGTATATAATTTCTAGTTTTATTTATATAGAGACATTTAAGTAAATTGTACATATATATAATTTGTATAGAAATTGTACATATATAAAGCCTAAATATAACCCATTTAAACAAGTAAATGTTATACTCCCAAAAATCTCACTTAAACACTCAAGTTAAGTTTACATTATAGTATGAACACATTACCTTAACCAAAAAAAAAACAAAAAACAAAAAAAGACAGCAACATTTGTGTATACAAGTGACATCGCTCATTTCTGTTTGTAGTAGTATACACAATCCATGCCTGGTAAAATTTCCCATAAAAATATGTGTGCACTTACAAAAGCACGAATAAATAAGGGCAAATTTCAGTTGAAACTTCACCCCCAAAACACATTTTTTTTAGCCCAGCAAGAATCCCAGTTTAAGGAACTTCAATCACGAAAGCGAGGAGTTGAGAAATCAATGAAGGAAATACGATTCCAGAAAACCCCATTCACTGAAACATTACATTACATTAAATACTCGAAGGGTATATAACAAAGTAACAAGCACATATTGAGAATGCTTATGGGAGGGCCATATATGTGAATACGAACAAGTCTCACTCTCTTCACAAAGAAGAGCAAATTTGCCTCTTCCTAACATGTACGGGTACCATAGTGGACTGCTATAATCAATCCACCTTTTGCAGCTCAGCTCAGCGTAGATGTGATTTCAAAAACTTGACTGTAACAAAAATCACGATACAGGAGTTCTGCTCGACTGCCAATTTCGACAGCCGTGACTGTCATCTCAAACTGAAGCTATAGCATCAGTGAGAATTAATAACTCCTTTGATATCACCGACCTAAGCCAAATCATGCTAAGTACTTGAACATGTTAGGGTTATCCTTCTCCCTTTCAAGATAGTCCCTAGTGATCAAGTCTTCAATCCTCTTTTTGATTGCTTTAACATCAGGCTGTGCATTGTGCATTGAAAATTAAAATTAACATTTTCACAACAATGTCCAAGAAATCAGATGAAGTAGGTGATGTCGGGACTTTACCTTGAACATGCGCCCCAGCTGCTCAACACATTCCATGACTAACTGCTGATAGCCCAAGACCTTCCTGCTCTTCATAATGCGCACTATTGAGGCATCAATTGCATATCTCCTGTCTTTATCAACATCTTCAATAACTTTTTTCTTCTCATCCACGGGAGGGAGAGGGATCTGCATTCCCACAACAAATTTCATTACTTAACAAACTCATCAAAGGAACCCTGAATGAACCGAGTCATACAAAATTAATCTCATCTGATCTGTAATCACCTTGATCCTCCTCATTTTGTCTGTGAACTTTGAGTTGAACTCAAAAACATCAGTGGGAGATATTGTCTTTGTGCTTGGCTCCTTATTGAGAATTTTATACTTTGCACATGATAAGGAATGAAGAAGTCTAACAACATCATCATCTGACAGGTTTAACTGTGTCATGATTTCCTGATAACTCAGACGATCCGATGCATTGAATAGCAGCAAAGTAGAAGCCTATTGACAGTAAAAGCAACAGCATCATCATCTGCAAACTCATGAAAATTTGCATAAAGATTTTGAGCTAGTTTGTCTATTTGAAAAACCTGGTATGTAGTCACAACTAGCTCAATAGTTTTTGGCTCAAATCTTCCTATGATATTACAAGTACCCAGTGAGTATATCCATGTAAGCTTCCTGTGCTTTGTTTTGGTTTGGTAGAAATCTCTAAATACTTCAACACATTTAACCTAATAAAACAATTCAAAGCAGTAAACAAAATTGCTTCAAAAAGTGGATTAAACAAGAGCATGATAATCCAGCTTTCTCCATGACTGAAGACATAGTGGAAGGTCAGGGGAGAGGAAATAAACCACAACAAAGTAATCCAACTGCCTTTTCAAATGATTAGGAAATGGGTAATACACTTTACCATCTCTGCTGGGAGGTTAAGATCAAAAGACTTGTAGCTTGGCCAAAAGCCGGTGGTAAGTACGGTAACAGTCAAATCAATACCAGGGTTTGCACTAGGATTATTACTGAGATACTCCTCAAAGCTAGTTTGATTTTCCCTAGCCAAAGTTAAATCGGTGACCTGGAAGGGAAGGCAAAAAAGGAGCACAGTGTCAACAACAAAAGAATAATGGGAACTTAAGTTCATAATTAAGGATAGATAATCTTAGCTTACCATCCCCTCCATCTTTGATGTGAACTGACCACCACATTGCTGCTTTAACTTCGTCAGGATACTTCTCTCATGTTCATCATTGGCACTCTTATCAAATAACAACCGTCGAGCTAATTTTTTCCTGTTGACAGCAAAACAATTATCTCAAAAATAAAATAAAAACACAGGATAATATTTCTCCTATTTATTCCTATTCCTTAATTTCTTTATGGAAAACCAGCAATGATCTGAAGCCTAACAAAATTCAGTGTTTGGATTAGCAAGGATAACTAAGGCATAAAACCAAGCATCCCAAGCAGTAAAAGGTCAAAAGAACTAAAATAATGAAAGGTAAAGAGATTTACCTATAGAATTCTGCATATAAGTCCTTATCACTTATATAAGCAAGCAGCTTTACAACCTGAAATAAAGGTTTGTTGTAAATCTTTCATAGCTCTAATATATATGGTAGAAAAAAGGACATGGAGAAAGATATGTACCTTTTCCAGTGTCTCCTCAATAGCCTCATCACTCAATTTCTCACTTCCACCTTTTTTGAGAATGTTATCACAAAATGTAGCAAGAAGTTCTGCACTTGAACTACCAGCAACACCCTTGTTGCAAAAAACTTCAAAAGCTTCCTTCAGAGCCTGCAGATAGGATTTTTTTTTACAGCAGGAAATACACTTAAACTAAGACAAAGGACTGCGAAATCAGCAGTGGTGCTATCTCACTGACCTTGTGGAAAAGAGAGTGGTTTTGGAAACAGTCATTTACATAAGCCAAATACTTATCATGAAGCTCAATCACTTTCCGAACAAACACCTGGAATATTTGTAAGTTAGTACCAACTGAGAAATATGTTAAAGGACATTCAACATAAGTCATCAAATATACCTGTTCCTGAATACCAACAACATCTCTCTTTTCTGCCTGTAACAGAACATTTATTAGAAGAGTTTATGTTTCAATTGTTAACTCAAATATTTTCTGAGAACAACCACAAAATAACAAGAATTTGAGTTTCCAAATCAATAAAAGAAAACAGAACACATTATTTTTCTATTTTTCACTCAGAAATATTACATGAGAATGATGAAACACTTGCAGAGAATTTTTTAAATTTCCAAAATCAATAAAACACATCATAAAATCATTATGTTCAATTGTTCACTCATAAGAAAATATTTCACAGGAATTCAGGAATAGTGGATCAATTATAAGAATTTGATTTCCTAGTCTTTTTATTGTTAATCAAAACAATGATTTACAATACAAATTCCCAATGCTACTAACATTTTTCTACTAATCTTGGACTATATCACTGTGTTCCTTCAACAATTATTCTTGCACCATCAGCCCATCAAATAATGTATACCAAATAAAGCCCATGAAATAGGCCTGCACATTAATGGGAAAAATACTCAGCCAAAAGGGCTACACCCAATACTCATACTCTGTATATGGCAGGGTTCAAACTCTTAACCTTATGATCAAGATCATGATTACCTGAACTTAACTAACTAAGCCAGACGTCATCTGCAAGAGTACTGTATCTCTATGGCTATCAGGTTTCTTAGAGTAGTAAGTAGTTTACTAAATTCTCACAAAAATTAAACCTTGTTTCAAATAATTCTTATGTTATTTCATCTCCCTAACTCCAAATTCTAAGAATTCTAGCTCTTTACAACCACCTTCTCACACTCACACCCCTACTTCTAGCCTTGTAAATTTCACCCTCCAGGTCCAGCCTTACCATATGCTCCCTTCCCTAAAAATACTGTATCATTTGTCCCTACATTCTTCAGAAAATCCACCTTTAGTTCCCATATAATCTAAAGCTTTAATGTTTAAGCCTTAATTTGTACAAAAATAACTGAAATTCACATGCAATGATTACATGTAAAGAGTATTCAGGGGTACACTCAATTTATCATCAAGACATGAACCATTCTTCAAAACCAGAACACTATTGATGAAATTCAAGAAACCTGTGTTCTTCCTCAATTTTTCTTGATTTTAAGTCTCCATCCTTCTAAACAAATGGCAGAATAGGTCTATGTTCAGTTTTAGGGGAAAAAGTTATGAGCATTTGATTTTTCATATAGGGTCCATTTGGAAACTTGAAAAATGTTTTCCGGAAATGAATAATGATTTCCAGAAAATGACTCATTTTTCGGAGAATATTTTAATTTTCTAGTGTTTGACTAAATGTCAGAAAACTATCTTTTTTCTGTTTGGCTGAAAGTTAAGAAATTGCATTTTGTCTGTTTGGTTCATTTTTAAAAAAATGAGCAAATCATTTGTTATAAAATAATAATAATAAGTGGTTGTGGTGGTGTGGTGGTGGTGGTGGTAATAATAATGCGGAAACTAGCTTGAAGAGAGATAGAAAGAAGGGAAAATAAAGAATCCTAAAAATGTCTTCCAACTAAAAATTTAGGAGACATTTTCCACCAAATTGGGCCTTTTGTCCATTGTCTAAAAATGTCAAGGATTCAAGTTGATGGCTTGATGAAATTGAAGCACTCCACTCTTCCAGGACTTGGGAGTTAGACCTTTGTAAAGGAAATAAATCAAATTCAAATAGCAATCAATCAAAGATAATTTAGATTCAATCAATCTCCTGATTTTCCTGCACTAATTTCCTATCTCACATCAGTTTTGCTCCAATAAACCATGGCTGTCAGGTAAATTTTATAGTTTGCTTGCATTTTAGGTATTAACAATAAACTGAACTCGCTTTTCCTTTTTAAACGTAAGTCTAGTATGGGTATAATAACACTGACATACATAACACATTGAAAAAGAAAAATTTATATATATTACAAACCTTCTTACTGCTTGCAGCATCTTCTGCTTGTTTAACCAGAGTCATACCTTCAGCAGTAACATGCTACATGGGAAAAGAAAGCATATGTAGAGCAGTTTAAGAAACATACGAGCAGAAGCAGTAAGCTAAATTTTTGTACTATCATTCACAATATGCATGTATGATATAAAAAACCTGTTTAAAAATAGTAGCAACGGGCTCTAAACCTCGTGGTATTTTAGAAAAGAGTCTATACATTCTTGACAAGTCCTCCACCTGCATACATTATTGAAGGAATCAGGAACTGTGACAATACGCAACCAAATTAAACAGCACTGATGTTCAGAACATGTTTTGACTTATTGATTACCTTATCATCTCTAAGTAATGCATGGCATCCAGAGTGCTCCTTCTCAAGCAATTGGGGAGCATACACAGACAACAACTCATGTTGCACTTTCTAATAGGAAAAAAAAAGCCAATTAAAAGGGTCAGAAAAGTAGAAATATGCATAGAAATAAACAAAAGGAGTAGTTGGTTAGAAAAATCCAATAAAAGAACAAAATACATAAAGGTGCTGGAATGAACCTCAAGCAATTTTGTCTCACTACTTGAATGAAGATAATGAGAGACTCTATCTTTCTCCCTTTTCAAACATTCCTCAGCCTATATGCCCAAAGAAATAATTAGAAAATAGTTTGCGACTTTGAAGGATGTGATGGAATGCAAAGTTAAGCAGAATTTCATATACAAAAAGGAAAGGAAAAAGTTGAGGATATTAACTTTCAACATGTAGTCTGGACAAGAATCCTCTAAAATCCAGTTAGAGGCCTTTCGAGAATAATAAGCTGCAGAATCCTTGAGCATTGCAGCTTCAAAGTCATTTTCGTAGTAATCCATTTGCCCCATTCCAATTTCAACAAATATGTCTAGTACATTCTTCAACAAAGCTCTATCAATCTGTTCCCCTTCACGCTCTTGATCAATCTAGTCAGCAAATATCATTAGTCAACCAATTAAACTTGCACTTTGGGGTGAGGAAGATAGGACACTAGCAGAAAACATACCAAGGATATGACAGCATCCCTTACTTTTCCATTCAACTCTTGATACACCTGAATGACAGAAAATAGCCTCAAGGTTAATATACAATTTGAAAAGAAAAAAATTACAATAACTGAAATTATTTCAAAATCACAAACTACATTCATGAGAAAAGATGCATGGAAGAAGAAGAAGAAGAGCAATATCACGCAACAAAGACATCAATGATAAGATACAGCCAAAATATCCACTAGAAGTGGCAAAAATAAATAAGAACTCTATATATAAACAAACTTATTGTAGACAGCCACAAGTTACCAGATTTCGGAAACAAGTTAATCCAACTTCATTGAGTGCCGGTAGGGATCTCCGAGCAATAAAATACCGATCTAGGTAATGGAAGAATCTTGACAACCATCTAACCATGATTTTATGGTTTGACCACCTCTTCACCAACTCTCTCAACATAAATTCATCATGCTTTTCTCTCAAAGAAGGTAATACCTGAAGTAAGTTAACAGATTAAAATCTTAAAATGTATGGCATAATGTGTGTGGAAAAAAATGAGTATTTTGGCAATATCAAAAGCGTAAGGAAAAGAAGGAAAAGTAAGTGGCAGCAAACTGAATTCTATATATATACATATAAAATTATATATACTTCTCCCTAATTGAAGTTCCCCAAAGCCTGGAAAGAAGCTAGGTAGTAGATAAAGTCTTTGGTCACCTCAAAGAGTTACCACCTTATAAATCCCTCAGTCACATCATAGAATAATACCCCTCTTCCTTACCTTCCCATCTTCTTTATTTTGCTTCAGTTACATAAAGTTGCATAAGATACATCATTACGTATATAAGCTTGTAAGTGTGGCTCTGTGTATCCCTGCATATTCTTCCCATGTTCGATTTACAAAGTGCATATCCAGAATATATATCTAAATGTGTGATTTTATCTTTCAATAAGTATTATCAAAATAATAAACTCAGCAGTACTCTTATTTTACATGTGTTTACCCTGTACTGTAATTATGTTCAAAACTAACCGTTGATGTAATATATTCTTCAAAGGATTCCCTGTATTTGTCATACAATTGCTGAGAGTAATCATGTGGTGGTTTTTGCGTGCACATGTTGTAAATTGTCCTGTGGAATAGACTTAAGGAAAAAGAATGGGGAAAAAAGAAGTTCCCTACAATATAAAACCAAAAAGAAGTTCCCTACAATATAAAACCAAAGTTTTCATAATGAAATGTTTAAAAGGATACGTGTATAACATCATATAGTCTTCAGAGCTGAACTGTGGCTCCGGCTGTCCTTCCAAGATATTTTTCAGTTTTGTTATCCCTCTTTGCATAAATTCCCATCCTTGATCTAAATCAATAGGGGTGCGCTGACCCGTGGCCATTATGATATCTCCAACACCTTAAAATTAAACAAAATGGTATTTCGGTTCCAAAAACCAGACAGGAACCTGCAGACAGAGCATCAAATCACAATCTAACCTCTCAACAAAATCTTGTCAATATTATATCACAAAATCACAGAGGTGAGTCCAGCAGTAATAAAAAACCTTAACACAACCCCACAAAAGCCTTGCTCGTCAAGTTCATATACCCTAAAAATTAACATTCTCAAATCAAGGGAAAGAATAACCACAATGATCACCTTCAGTAAGTAAAACTGCTGAGAATGAAAATTAGACCTAACGCAGATTTCAGAAAATCGATGGCAAAAAATATTCCTAAACTTCAAGGAGCAATCGAAAGCATAAGGATCATATTGAAATATCAAAGAAGCAAATAAATTAAACAGAAACGTGAATTATACATACAGAAATACACACACAAGTATGCATACAGGTATTTATATGCATCCAGAGTTGCTCATTCTCAAGATATTCATATCGTGCTCGCAAGTTCATCTAAACATATAGGTACAGGTATATATATATAGACAGAGAAATAGAGACCTTGTTCAAGAAGAGATCGGAGCTCCGACAGTCGACAGAGTCTTGATGGAAGAGAGAGAAAGGGAGACCTGGGTGAGATATGTTTCCCAATTCCCGTTTCTGCGAAAAAAAAGCCCAAAGTATTCTCGTTTTCCATTTGAACTCAAGTAAGTTATTAGATTTCTGTTTCTGGCCCACCTTTTATTGAAATTTATGTTATTACCCTGAATGAAAGTTATAAGTAAATAAATTAAAAATATAGTTTTTGAGTACTACGTGTGCATTTTTTATGCAAGGTGGATCCGGGTCTATGTTCACAATTTCATAACTTCATGTTCATCATTTCATAACTCCATGTTCACAGTTTTATAACTCTACGTTCACAATTTCATAATTTTATGTTCACAATTTCATAACTTCATGTTCATAATTTCATAACTCTATGTTCACAATTTCATAACTCTATAATGTGAGCATAGAGTTATAAAATTGTGAACATAGAGTTCAAAATTACATATATAAATTGTGAACATAAAGTTCTAAAATTGTGAACATAGAGTTATAAAATTATGAACATAGATTCGGGTCCACCTTGTAAGGTGGACCCAAGTCCATAACATAATTTGCCCTACGTGTGCGCATTGTGTTGTAGATGACATGCGTCGTCTACTAATTTAGATAAAGAATACATATTGATTCTCAGATTCACATGTTAATATAGATTCTCATATAAACCTAAATACATACATACATACATACATATATATATATATATATAGAGAGAGAGAGAGAGAGCGAGTGAGTGATAAGACATCAAATGCAAAGGAGGTCTTATATAAAAAAAAAATAGAGTTAAATCTCAATTATTGATCTATAGTTTAAATGTGGTGACATTATGGTAAGTTTATATGCTTTTTGTCTTTGGGTGCATTAGTTGTCTTCTTCGAGTGCATACTTTTCACTGCAATAAATTACTACAATTTGAACTAAACAACACTAATGATTTGTGGTTTAGTGGCACTTGGTGTCCCGGAAAACACTCTCACATGGATAATGGGAGTGGGTTCGAGCCTCCAATGTTAACAACTAATTTACTAAACATTTAAAAAAAAATATTATCAACTAGTCAAAGTCACTAATCTAATTAACTAACAATTATTAACCACACTCCCATTATTTGCTCACAACACAAAAACAGCCATTCAGAAAATAAAAAGACATTCATTATTTTATATAATACAATACAAGTATAGATTTATAACACACATTATTAAAGAACACATTATATTACTAGAAATTTGAACAAGGGAATTGATCTCTCTGATTCATTATTTGTTTAACAACTCAATATTTCTTATATCTTCTAAGTTAATTAATCATATAAATCTGAAGTCAAGCGTGGTATTAGGAGGGCATAGAGTGGCGTGGCTTTCGGAGTAGTTAATCCTTTGCTTCCGGTCATATCAATTGGCTCCATTGATGGTCGTTTCATATCAAAGCTTTGAATTAGACTAGCAAGTGTAAAATGCACAATCTGCAAAGCCAAAGGCATACCGGGACACATTCTTCGACCACTACCAAACGGAACTAGCTCAAAATTATTACCCTTAACATCAATGTCCTTGTGACTAGACAAGAACCTCTCAGGCTTAAACTCATTAGCATTTGCCCACACCTTTGGATCTCGATGAATCTTTGCAAGATTTGATATTATACGAGTACCCTTTTGAATGTGGTAGCCGTTAATGGTACAATCTTCTATGGCCTCATGGGGTACAGAGAGGGGGACCGTTGGACATAAACGAAACCCTTCTTTCATGACAGCTTGAAGGTAAATCAACTTATTTATGTCAGATTCCTCGACGCACCTTTCTTTTCCCACGTGAATGTCTAGTTCATCTTGAATCTTCCTCAACACGTTGTAGTCGTTTAGTATTAAAGAGAGAGCCCATGTCAGGGTTATGCTGGTGGTGTCTGTGGCTGCTACAACCATGCTCTATCCATCCAGTAGATAAATAACAATTAGTATTGATGGGTTTAATTAATCCGTGGGTACGAATTAATAAACCGATAAATAAAAAAATAATGTAAATAGATAGGAAAAATAGGCAAAAAAAAGTGTTGTAGGGTCACAAAGACCAAATATTGTATTAGATCGTAGTTGCCAAGCTATCACAAAAACAATGTAACCCTATACAAGAGTAGATTAGGACAAAGAAGATAGGAATGTCTTAATGAGACGATAAGGAAGTCTTTTATACACAAGGAACCTTCTAACCGCCCTTAATGCGGTGAGAGCGGTTACAACCTCCTTTGACCGCGTCCGGACCTATGAATTGACCGACCGAGCGCTATGGCCGAGCTCCCATGACCAAGGCCCTATGGCCGGGGCCTCGTAGTCGAGCTCTCATGGTCGAGCCCTCATGGCCCAGGCCCTATGGTTGAGCCCTCATGGTCGAGGGCCCACTGTCGAGGCCCTATGGCCGGGGTCTCGCAGCCGAGCCCTGATAGATGGCCGAGCTCTCGTAGCCGAGACCTTGTGGCCGGGGTCTCGCAACGGAGCCCTCATGGCCAAGGCCCTATGGCCGAGGTCTCATAGCCGAGCCCCCATGGCCGAGCCCTCATGACCGAGACCCGATGGCCGAGGCCTTGCCCTAGGGCGGTCTGAGTCAAGCACGGGGCTCAACCTCGGAGTCGCAGATCCGCTCGAGTACTTATTGCTCCGCCTTTTCGAGTGGGTCTGCTCCATTTCTAATATACCCATCAAGTGATACTTCACGTAAACTAAAAGGAATTATACTTACCAAGCAGGTAGATTTGATAACGACATCAGTATCAAATCCAAGAGGATGAGTTTGGTTGGATTGATCATCAAATAGGGAAAGCATGACATCCATAAAGTCTTCTTCTTCTTTAGATTTCAAATTTCTTTTTGTTCTATGCTCCTTAAGCCACCTATCTGCAGCACAATCCATTTCCTCAGCAGTCTTCCTCATAGCCTTCTCGTACCCTCCCAAATCCATCCATCTCAGCCAGGGGATAAAATCTGAAACCGGCATCTCTCCAAACAGCTCAAGCAGGCTCCTAATGGACTTCAACAGTTGGCTTTCTTCTCCCACTTCTTCCTCCCCAAAAAGCATAGCTATGGAGAGGTTGATAATCAACCTCGAAAACCACTGCCTCATCTCCACTACCACCGCCCCAGAATTTGGGTCCTTGTTGTGTGACCAGTGATCAAAGGTACGTTTGATGGCTTTTCTTACATGGGATTCCCTCACCTTCCTTAACATCTCAATTCTACGATTAGAGAGCAGCTCAAGCAGGACAATCTTTCTGATTTCACGCCAGTACTCCCCGTACGGAGCAATCCCGAACATGGAGTAGTTGTAGCCCATGATCTCAGAGGCCAGTAATTTGGGGCGAGTGGCCAGCTCCTTGTCTTTGGCCGTGAAGCATTCCTTGGCGATTTTCGAGTCGCTCACCACCAGGACGGGTACTGAGCCGAGTCTCAGACGAAAAATAGGGCCGTATTTATCCGCCATGGACGCCAAGATTAGGTGAATAGGTGTCTTCTTCCGACCAGTGAGCAGATGGAGATGGCCGATTATGGGCAATGCCCCTGGGACCAACGGAGCTAGCTTTTTGTGGTGTCCATCTTTTGTGTGTGCAAGTAATAGCTTGCACATAAAGAGAAGCAGAAATGTGCATGCTAAAGTAGGAATGATAAAAGTGTTGCATAGTGGGAAAGGGAATTCCATGGCATAATTTGGATACAAAATCATGAACAACTAAGCCAGCTATATATATAAAATCAATTTTGGTCCGACAGTGTCATATGGTGATGTTGGTGAGAAATAGATAAAAAAAATTCTTAAATTTAATATTGATATTTCATAAAAAGAAAAGGTATATGTAAAAGAAAAGGAAAGTCCAGCCTGCAGATAAACGCTACCCGAGAACAAACACGAAGATAAACATCAATATATATATCTGAAGCCAAAAATGATGACAAAATTCAGGAACTTTCTTGTGGTAGTCCTCATCAAGCTAGAAAAATATATTGTATCCTGCTAAACATTACAACTCATCATCACACACTTCTATACCATTGCTATTCTCCACGAAGTGATCACCATCATGCTTTCAAGCTACCTTATAATAATAATAATAATAATATAAGTGTTTTATTAATTAGTTTTTGTAACATTATACTGTTCTAAAATGTTAAAATTCAAAAAGCTACTTAAAACAGATTTTTTCATAAACTTTTAAAAAAGTCATTTTGCATATAATCTAACTTAATTAGCTAACAACTATTTGGACAAGACAAAAATTCCTCTAAAGACAAGGAATCCTACTTCTATATTATTTGACCTTATTATCCTTTCCTATGTTGAACAAGTGCTTCCTTTTTTTGAGCTTGAGCCTCAGCCCACACTTCAACCCAATGTTATAGTTAGTTTCCACCCTTGGCCCATATTTAAGCCTGGAATTTTTGAGCCCATCACATTTAAAATGACAAATTATACTAGGACAAACATTATATTGTGAATTAGGATTCACAACACTGTGAACTTTGGTCCGATATACAAAAGTTAACTTTATAAGGTATAGAATTCATGTTCATAATACACAAAATTATATAGATGATGGCACATAAATATTTAACATAATATACTATCTAAGGTATAGATTTTTTATTATTTTTTTTAAAAAAAAACTTGCAAAAACAAAAATCATTCCTACGTTTGTTAAAAACTATCTCACAATATTTATTTACTGTTTCAAAAATCTTGAAAAACCCCTATTGGATGCTCTTAGTGTGAACATATTTTAATACTGTGTTCTTTGCATTCAACCGTTGCAACTTGCTACTTAAGCTCTACATAGGAGACAAAATGATGATAAGCTGCAAGAAATCATTTTGAGTTTTAAACCAATTGTATGGGCCATATACAAATAAATAATATACCAATGATACATTAATTGGTGGAATGTAGGGTTGAGTAGGTGGGTGATAGGAATAGATAAATAGGTAAATAAGTACATGATTGATGCAGGTGGGTCACAAATTATATTTTTTCTAAATTAATTAAATTATGTTACGTAAATACAGATTTAAAAAATAGAATAGAATAAAAAGAGGGGATAAGTACGTCTAGACTGCTAGTATTAAAAAAACTCATGCATGTTGCATCTTGCTAGTTGCTACCTGTGATGTTTTATGTTTATATAAATTGTGGGGTGATGCTCATATTTTGTGTATCCAAAGCCATGGAATTCCCTTCCCTACTATACAACAATATTCTCATCCCTACTTTAGCTTGCACCTTTGTGCTTCTCTTCTTTATGTGCAAACTATTTCTTGCACCAAAAAATGATGCACATCACAAAAGGCTAGCGCCGGAGGTCCCATGGGCATGGCCAATAATCGGCCATCTCCATCTTCTCGCTGGTCAGAAGACGCCTACTCATCTCATCTTGGCGTCCATGGCGGATAAATACGGCCCTATTTTCCGAATGAGACTCGGGTCCCAACCAGTCGTGGTGGTGAGCGACTCGAGAATAGCTAAGGAATGCTTCACGGCAAAGGACAAGGAGCTAGCAACGCGGCCCAAATTCATGGCAGCTGAAATCTTGGGCTACAACCACTCCATGCTTGCGATGGCCCCATACGGGGAGTACTGGCGTGAAATCAGAAAGATTGTCCTGCTTGAGATGCTCTCTAATCGTAGAATCGAGATGTTAAGGAAGGTGAGGGAATCCCACGTAAGAAAAGCCATCAAACGTACCTTTGATCACTGGTCTCACAACAAGGATCCAACATCTGGGGCGGTGGTAGTGGATATGGGGCAATGGTTTTCGAGGTTGATTTTGAATCTCTCCATATGCATGCTTTTTGGGGAGGAAGAAGTGGCAGATGAAAGCCAACTCTTGAACTCCATTAGTAGACTGTTTGAGTTGTTTGGAGAGATGTTGGTGTCAGATTTTATTCCATGGCTGAGATGGATGGACTTGGGAGGTTACGAGAAGGCTATGAGGAAAACTGCTGAGGAAATGGATTGTGCTGCAGATAGGTGGCTTAAGGAGCATAGAACAAAAAGAAATTTGAAATCTAAAGAAGAAGAAGACTTTATGGATGCCATGCTTTCCCTATTTGATGCCCCATCCAATCAAACTCATGATCATCCTCTTGGACTTAATAATGATGCCATTATCAAATCTACTTGCTTGGTATGCTTAATCATTTTTTTAATCTTTTTTTTTTATTTGAAAAAGGAATCATTGTGTTGAAAAGTACTAATTATATGCATATTTAATTGATAGAACTTGCTTGTAGCTGGCACGGACACAACTAGCATAACATTGACATGGGCTCTTTCCTTAGTTTTGAATAATTATGATGTGTTGAGGAGGATCCAAGATGAAGTAGACACCAAGATTGGAAAACATAGCCGCATTGAGGAATCTGACACAAATCAGTTGATTTACCTCCAAGCTGTTGTGAAAGAAACATTGCGTTTATATCCCGCGGTTCCACTCTCTGGACCCCACGAGGCTATTGAAGACTGCACCATTAACGGCTACTACATTCAGAAAGGCACTCGCGTAATACCAAATCTTGCAAAGATTCATCGCGATCCAAAGGTGTGGGTAGATCCTAATGAGTTTAGGCCGGAGAGATTCTTGACTACTCACAAAGATATTGATGTCAGAGGCAATAATTTTGACATAATTCCATTTGGTAGTGGTCGAAGAATATGTCCCGGTATAACTTTGAGTTTACAGATTTTGCATTTGACACTTGCTAGCTTGATTCAAAGCTTTGATATGAAAAGATCATCAATAGAGCATATTGATATGACACAAAGCCCAGGATTAACTAGCCCCAGGGCCACCCCACTCCATGTTCTCTTAATACCACGCTTGGCTTCAGATTTGTATGGTTAATTAACTTAGAAGAAATAAGAAGCATTTCAGTTATATATATATATATATATATATATATATATATATATATAAAATTTATAATGTCTTTTTGTAAAACTATTGTTGTACTAATAAAAGTTCTGAATATTTCTCACTTTTAGCATTGTGATTTTATTGGCATTTTCAACTTTGATTCTTGATTTTCAAAGCAAGCAATTTCGGTAAATAACTTTCATTCTTTAGCAAATTTAACTATTCTTGCAATATATCCAACAAAAATATATTCTTTGCACGTAGTATCTTGGAGATGCCCGTTTACTTCAAGAAATTCTATTTTTTTCCTTTTTTTTTTTTCAGTTTTCATTCTTTGTTTTCTATTATTTGTTTTGTTTTTAGAAAACTTGTTTAATAACACTTACTTTTTTTTTAAAAATTTTTTAAAGATTAATGTTATAAAATTAACATAAGTTTTGAGTGACTTTTAGACCTTATATCTAAAATATTTTTGGATACGTTTGGTTTAAATGGAATGAATATAATTTTTTTATTTTAAGTCTAATATATGTAAGATTTTTAATCTTACATCCATATATAACATAAGTACATAACTAAACATATATTCGAACTAGTAACCTATTAACTAGTAATCAATAGTGTAATACCACAAGTGTCACTGACGCCGCCGCCCAACAAAACCCTATTGAAGTTCTCTTGAGTCTTTGGTTTTCTTCAAGGCCGCCGCCTCCGTGAAGCAAGTGGATCGGATGCGGCGTCTGATCATCTTCCCCTGCTCCATCTCCACCTCAGATAGCGTCCGCCTTCATTGTCTTATTTGCCTTCATCGTTTTTGTTCTTCCCTCAAACTTAACTGTTAAAGCATCTAAATGGTAATGCCCCTAACTTGAGTCCTATTTCTTTATTTTGTATTTATCTATTGTTTATATGTGTTTGTTCTACCTCATTGTCGTTTGCTTAGCTTCTTGTTGATTTCCTTGTGTTAGTGCCTAGTTTCGTGATTGCATATTGCGTGCCATAACCCCCAATCCTCAGCGGAACGACATTTCACACCCATACACTCACCATCACTCATTTTTGCTACACATCAGTTTTCTCCTCCATGCATCTCCATCGTTACCGGACGTTGCTATCTTATTTTTGCGTTGTTGTTTCCCTTTGCTTTGTTTTATTAGTTTAATTTTGTTTGCAGTTTCTGTGTTTTTCCTCTCGTTGTTTTGACGAGTTTCTTCCTCTCGTTTACTTGGCGAGTTCTTTTTTTCATAATGCGTGAACTAATAAAACTAGTCATGACGTATGCGAATCTCATCCTGGGTGACAAACATGACAATGAAAAAGAGACTCCTATGAACTATGATATGCAGTTCAGCCCGATGGAGATATTGTCAATGGATAGAAGAATGGAAATAGATACTCAGGTGGTGTGCAAGACGATTATTCAACCAGTGTCAGTCATGCATGTGTACGTTTGACCAAATCATTAAAGAAGCTTTAAGTTCTTTCAAAGAATTCAGCTTTAAATTTGTGAAACAGTTTGCGAATCAAGTTTTCTATAGCATTGCTAGGAAAGTTGTTTCTATGTCTGACTGTAAAGAATGTTTGACCATTCCATCTATCTTTATTGTAAACGTTTCAGCTTATGATTAATGAATTAGCTTCTTTATTTTCTAAAAAAAAAAACAAACAAACAAACAAACTAAGTAATCAATCTTCTGTTTTAAAAATACAATCCAACTCAATTTTTAAAATTTCAACTTTCTTTCCCAAACTTCAACACTGTTGGAAATTTATAGATAAATAAGGTTCATAACTTATAAAGTGATCTAATATTCAAGTGATTATTTGGAGTTCTGGAGTATAAATAATCATATGTAATATAATATTAAATGTTCGTTGGATAATTTTTTTTTAATATATAATGTGATCTAATATTTAAGTGATTATTTGGAGTTGTGAAGTTATAAATAATCATAATGTAATATTAGATGTTGGATAAGAATTTTTTTTATCGTGTGATAATTTTATTAACGGTGTATTTATTTTTGATGGATTGCGTTTGTTTGTTAGTGGCGGCTAACTATCCACCCACTCCATTATGCAATGTTTTGTTTGTTCCTTTTATAATGATGGATCAGATGAATGAAGCATATACCATCATTTGTGCTACCAATAGTTACATCAACAATATTAGCAATCCACTTTGTGGAATTTTCAAGTTCTTCAAATTCAACACCATAACTTATCCCTTCCTTTTATAATGATGGATCAGATGAATGAAGCATATACCATCATTTGTGCTACCAATAGTTACATCAACAACATTAGCAATCCACTTTGTGGAATTTTAAATAACTTATCCCTTGCAAATGTTGATTTTTTGAATACTACCAACTCTATTAGAATGCAGTATCTGTTCATAACTACTTTCTCAACACGGGAAGGGTTTGATGCCACTGGACTACAAGGTCCTAGAATTTATGTTTGCCTCAACAATATATTGTCTTGTTCCCTTTAGAATTACTTGGAATATTTGACGAAAATCTCCCCCGTAAATGCAAGGACAAAATTTTATTTTATATAAATAAATAAATATATATATATATATATATATATATATATATATATATATATATATATATATATATAAAGCTTACCAAATAAAATCATTACTAATTGATGAAATTGGTTGGATCGATTATGTTTTCTGATGTTTTCTTTAAATGAATTAGAGCAAATAATTATCCAATTACCCGTGCGATTCACGGATAAGTTTTTGTATTATTTATTTAGATAATAAAATNTAGAATAACAATTAGGAGAAATTTACATGGAGTTGTGGAATAAGCCCTCAAGTATCTGTTAGTTGACCACGAAGCGTTGATATTCCTTGAGCTTTTCCTCATCTTGGGGATAAGTCTGGAGAGAGACGGAAACAAACTTCATTAGTGAACAATAAGAGAAATAGCAGAGAATAATAGAAAATAATAGATGGTAGAATAATTCAGGATTATAAGCGTATTTATAGTGCAGATTAGATGGCTGGTTATGGAACATTATTATTTGAAGAAATAACGATGATTTTGTGGCTAAATTAAAAATAACCAATTTTATTCCATTTTTATGCAAAATCTTCTTTAAAGATTAATAGTAAAATAAGGCTAAATTATTAGTAACTGATTCTATTCTTTTTATTTTAATGCAAAATCTTCCTTAAAAGATTAACGTGTAGACTAACATTTCCTAAAATGATTCTTTTCCTTATATATTCCTTACTTATTCATTTCCTTATATTCCTTTACTGATTCATTTCCAATTTTTTATTTTTTTATTTTTTTATTTTTCAGAGTCTACTACTTCACAGGGCTAATATTTCCTCCATATTTTTCCATTTTTCCATATTTATATTAATTGTTTGGGCGGGAACTTTCAAAGGAGGATTTCGTTTTTATATATGGTATAGAAGTATAGATTACAAATATATATCACCAATATTATCACACCAATTATATCACCAATTATTCAATCACCAATTATATCACACCAATCATATTATATTACCTATTTATCATTTTACCATAATAATATTATAGGTGAATAAATATATATGGATAATTAATAGATTAATAAATTAATTAATATAATAATAAATAAATAAAATAGTTGATTTTACCAAAATACCACTAACTTTGGGCGGGAAAGCTTGGGAGGAGGATATTGTTTTTATATATAGATAGATTACTAATATTATGATAGAATAATATTAATTAATTATAATTAGAATAATAATTACCATATTACTAAAATGCCCCTACGTTTGGGCGGGAAAATTTTGGAGGAGGATAATGCTTTTATATATAGTATAAATTTACATTATATGTGGCTCATTCAATCTTCAACCTTAAACATTATATGTAAATATTGCACACAATGGTTATTTTTAATTTTGGTATATAGAATCAAATTAATATTGCATACAATGGTTACTTTATATATATATATATATATATATATATATAAATAATGTTATGATATGTAATTTTGAATTGCTATTGAAGAAATTAGTCTTTGTCCATGGTCAATGATGAGTAAAATGGTGATAGTAAAAAGATGGTGTAAATATCGTTCCGCTGAAGATTGGGACTATGACACGTACTTGTATGATATGTAAAATTCTAGGCACTAAAGTATTGGAATTCACTAGAATCCAAACAAACTAAGATTAAGGAATAGAAATAAAATAAAAGATGCAAATTAAATGAGGAATAAACTATATGAAAAAAAATGGGTCAGATTAGGGGTATTGCAATATCTTCAAAAAAATTAGGGGTATTGCAAATGCTCTAACAATCTCAAAATTAGGGGAAAAAAACAATTAACCAAGGGATTTATTGGCAATACACTCAAGAATTCAGTTAAGCTACTTTTGTAATCAATAAACTAGAATTATGCTAGGATTGCCACACTTTCGTGATGCATCAATCTTAACCTTAAAACACAAAAGCATTATAAGCCCCCAAATTACCTCTATTCCCATAGTAGGAAAAATTGGGTTGAAATTGGTTAGGCTGAGTCTTTCATCCAACTTTCGTTGTGATGAAATCATCTCCAAAGCAAATCAATAAAAGCTGCGCATCAATTATCAATATATAAAATGAATTTATAATCAAATTCAAACATAAAAAACTTTAGGTTAATAAATTATCCAATTTATGCAATAATCATAAACCTAGCATCAAGAATAACAACAGAACCCTAATTGATAAGTGCTTATTTCTCTATATTTTCCCTCCTTTCACTAAGTCATTTTATTTATAGATCATTCCAAATTTCATAAGAATTAGTGCTTATTTGTGTTATTTTGCAAGTAGTATGAGTTGAAAATCATTGAAGCAACGATGATCATTTTCATGCATTTTGGTGGGCATTGGAGTCAAATGAAGACCAAATATGAAGCTATGGAGATGAATGCAACACTTCCAAGGAAGCCTAAGAGTGGTATTTTCAATGGTGTTGGTCATTTGGGCAAACCAAAACAAAAGAGAAGCAAAAGATCAAGGTGTTGCAATTATCGCATTGCACGTCAATGTCTTAGTATTTTGACCATATCTCAGCTTAGAAAAGTTCAAATGAAGTGATTCCTAAACCATTGGAAATAAGACTCGAAGGGCTACAACTTTCATGAAGACATTAAAGTCTAAATCAGAAGGGAAAAGGGTTAAAATCAGTTTGCAAGCCGGATCTTCGTCGCAGGAGGATTCTCGACGCGTCGAGAATAAGCACAATGCCCTTCTTTTTCGCTCCAAATTAGCTCGACGTGGCTCGACGTGTCGAGGAATCCAAATCTGCAGATTTTCAGCATACCCCTACTCCTATTTAAGTGGGTTTTCACTCATTTCTCCATGGTTTTGACCCATGGTTGAACCCTAAACACTCCCATTCACTTCCTTTCATATTTTCCAAACTCAAAAGCTAACTACTCATGCATCATAAAAGTAAATAAAGCAAAGCAATAATAAATAACCATAAACATTGCAAGAAATATGAAAAGAAAGTAAATAAAGGAAGAAGAGAACTTTACTAATGATGAAGAACAAATCCAACTCCAATTCCAATTCGAGATTCCAAGCTTGAAATTAAATAATCTAATGTAAAACTAATCTAAACTATACTAGAGAAATCTAAAGAGAAGAGAGAAAAATAACCTAAAACTAACTAGGGTTGGGAACTTCTTAAATTGTAGAGAATATGTAGAATATATAAGAGATAGATGGGGCCTTGGGCCCATGAGGCAACTTCCAATTCTTTTCCAATTCTTATTCTTGTTTCCTTTCCTTCCTTAGGTAGTTTCATTTTCTTCCAAAACTTGTCCAAAATGTTCTAAAATTCTTTTTTTGCTGCTCCTTGTGGATAATTCAACCTTTGGGATAATATAACACACAAACAATTCTCAGTTTCACTAGGATAAAGAAAATAATTAAGCACCAAAACAACTAAAATAAGGGGTGAATTATTGTACAAAGTAGTAGATATCAGTCAATTGTAGGTGGATGCGTCAAGAGTTAGCAATCCCAATGGGTTCAAAATCTTAATTTGCAATGAACCTAGAATTTTTTTTTTTTTTTACTTCAACTAATAATGTAGTTTACAACAAGTTTTTAATAATTTTTAATAATTTTTATAATGAATTATAGTGTTATAAAGTAAATTGAAAATATGAAGACGGAGACGAATGTGAGATTTTTAGTAAATTTGTAGTAATTTGTATAATGCAGACGTACGAGCAGATAGGAATGCAGACGGAGACGAATGTGAGATAGAAAGTGTGTATACACCCCTAGAGCTACTTCCCATAGAATAACTTCCTTGAAATTGATGTACTTCACAACAAAGAAGGAGGGGTGAAACTCAAAGAATACTTTGTTATCTGAGGCAAATTGCTTAACAGATAATAAAGAAGTAGACATCTTAGAAACATGAAGGATTTTAGACAACTTAAATAACCTAGACGGGGTAGTAATGGAAGCATGACCAATATTACTAATAGGTAAACTCTTACCATCACCAACATGAAATGTGTCATTACCAGTGTATTCTAATATGGATAGCGCACAAATATTTGGATTCACATGATTGGTAGCCCTAGTGTAGAATCATTATCATCACCTTGATATGTTAAGTTTACCTAAGGGGAAAAATAATCATAACAAGTAGGTGCTGTATGCCCAAAACAATTACAAAGTTGACATAGATTCAATCTGCCCCTGCCACGACCGTCATTGCACCCACCATTCGGCTTGTCATTGTTGTCGCGATTGGCAATGTTGTCGCCGCCTCCACAGGTTGGCCGTCCGCGGCTGCTGCCGCACTAGTTGGAGCGGCGTTGCTGCCCTCTTCGCTGCGTTGTGTAAGCCGCGGGCGATGGTGTCATTCCGTCATCGCCATGAATAAAATCATGGGCGCCAAGAAAATCTCCCAGTTCAATGAGTGTCATAGCTTGTCCACGAACCGCAAGAGAAGATGTTAAGTTAGGTACTCCGGACTTAAGCCCCGAAATACATATAAGTTCATCTCGTCTAAACTGACCGGGCGACCGGCCAAGGTGAGATCCTCCATTACTACACGGGCACGACCAAGAAGAATTACCTTGTTGAAGAGATTGAAGTTGACCAATAAGATAAAGCGTCCTGGCACGAGATGAGGATGCAATGGTGGCCTCTGAGATATTTATACTTCCTCACATTTTATTGCAAACTCAGGATGATTCTATTGCAGTAATCGTTGAAAGCACATTCCCGATATTTCGTAATACTAACGGTGATATATATGTGTGTGTTTGTGTGTGTGTGAAAGAGATTGTTGGGTTTATACAACACATAATATACAAGCTAAAAAATACGTACAAATATATAAATTCATGTAATCATGAATTAATATCTATTTAAATTTATATCAATTCTTATTTTTTTGAAAATTATATCAATTCTTATTTAATTGTAAATATCTATATTAAAAAGTACTCATATCAAATCAACATAATTATAAAATTATAAAATTATATATATAAATGAATAAAGCTCATATCACATTTTTATATATAAAATTTAATAACATTAATAGTTTTTAATAACATTGTATAATTTATTATTTCAAATTTTTAGCATGTGCGTCACACAAATGTCATACTAATAATTATAATATTTGAACATATTTTCAATGTGTTAACAATAAAAATATAATAAAATTTTACTCTGTATTTTTTGTTTTTTGTATATATTTACATCTAAGTAATATCCAAATAATTATAAATTAAACTAAACTTATAGCTTAAAATTTTATTTTGTTGATCATTTTATGCCACATAATGATCCTTGATGTTTTTGTATATAAGAAACTTTAATTTCTCTTACAATTAAGATCCAATTTGACTAAATATAATGGTTGCAAAGGGTCATGTGTATTTATACTCTTCTAAGTTAACGGCAGGACCAAATGTGATACAAAATGAATAGTCATGCACCTAATTTGAAAATGTTAATAGTCAAGGACCAAAAGTGATACAAATTGAATAGTCATGGATCTAATTTGAAATTTTTAATAGTCAAGGACCAAAATTGATATATGTATTATAGTTGAAGGACTAAAAATGATATTTTCTCTTATAATTTTGAAGTTTCACGTTAAAATTTTGTAACACCATTTATATTTCCTCATGAAAAAATAAAGAATCCTTCATTTATTGTATATAGTTTGATTTCTTAATTTTTAAAATTTCTTATAAAATGTGTGTGTGTGTGTGTATATATATATATATTAATTTGGTTCAAATGTGGCGCTCCTCTTTCATGCGGTTGTGCAGACTCTTCTAAACCATTGGATTTTCTCATATTAACGGTTGAAAATCGATGAAGATTAAAAGAAAAATGCGGCCACATTTTAGTAACACTACAAAATAAATATTATAATACATAAACGTGCATTTAAATTTGTTATTTTAAAATTACTGCACGAAACTTCAAAGTGCAGCAAATTATATTTAAAAGTGCACCCAATTATATTTAAAAAGTGCACTTAGACGGTTGTAATTTTACTTATAAATTATCACATTATTTTTTCGTTACTTTAAAGTTGTTGATCTTCTCAAATCAACTGTTAGGATAATGAGTTCTTGATCAGTTTTTTCTTAAGCATAAGTTGGGAACGAGCCATGAACTAAAAATAGTTTAAGTTTAAGCTTGATTTGTTTACTTAATAATAAGTTACTCAGAATCAAGTTTTAATCAACTAGCTCACGAGCTGGACTTGTTTGCCCCTAATTCTGGTACTAGCAGAATTTCTATATACCAATTCTCAATTCAAAAAACTGGAATGGAATGCATAACTATCAATACCACATCCTATCATACTCTCTATACTTCAAATGGCTTCCTAAGTAAGATCAATCCATTAACTATACCCCTAGTAACATGGCCGAATTTTAGGGCGTGCAAAATGTGCAATAACACATAGCCTCAAAATTTTGGGAGGCTCGTACTGATCCAATAGTTAGTATATGTATTTGTGATTATATAACTCAAAATTAACTTTTTATGATTGATTTAAATTCCTACGCATTATTCAAAAAAAAAAAAATCTACTCCGTAATGTTCACGTGAATCAGTTTTCTTTAATTTGTAGTTTATTTATACTTTGATAAGGCCTCACTTATTTATCAGCACAGGGCCACGAGCGCAAATCACAAAACCGACCCTGCCGGTAAACACCTTTGGATGCGTAACAGCTATCAACTAATAGTTATTTACCAAACACTCTCATTATCCGTTCACCCGTTCACGACACAAAATCAGCCATTCAGAAAATAAAAAGATACTTATTATTTTATATTAACACTTTTATATATACAATACAAGTAGTATAGATTTATAAAATGCATCGTCATTAAAGAACACATTATACTATTAGAAATTTAAACAAGGGAATTGATCTCTCTGACTCATTATTTGTTTAACAACTTAATATTCTTATTTCTTCTAATTTCATTAACCATATAAATCTGAAGTCAAGCGTTCTATTAGGAGGGTATGCAGTGGTGTGGCTTTGGGAGTAGTTAATCATGTGCTTCCGCTTGTATCAATTGGCTCTATTTATAATCGTTTCATATCAAAGCTTTGAATTAGACTAGCAAGTGTAAATTAAATACACAATTTGTAAAGCCAAAGGCATACCGGGACACATTCTTCGACCACTACCAAATAGAATTAGTTCGAAATTGTTACCCTTAACATCAATGTCCTTGTAACTTGTCAAGAACCTCTCAAGCTTAATTAAACTCATTAGGATCTGTCCACACCTTTAAATCTCAGCTCGATGAATCTTTGAGATCAGAGGTTTTGATATTATGCAAGTACCCTTTTGAACGTGGTAATCGGTGCAATCTTCCCTGGTCTTTCTTTTCCCACGTAAATGTCTAGTTCATCTTGAATCCTCCTCAACACGTTGCAGTTGTTTAGTATTAAAGAGAGAGCCCTTTCAGGGTTATGCTAGTTGTGTGTGTGGCTGCTACCAGCATATATGCTCTATCCATCCAATAGATATAACATTTAGTATTTTCAACATAATGACGTAAACTAAAGGAATTAGCTAGTGAACTTTTAGGTCCTAATTAAGTTTATACGTACCAATTAAGCATGTAGATTTGATAACGACATCAGTATCACATCCAAGAGGATGAGTTTGATTGGATTGAGCATCAAATAGGGAAAGCCCGCATGACATCCAAAAAGTCTTCTTCTTCTTTAGATTTCAAATTTCTTTTCGTTCTATGCTCCTTAAGCCACCTATCTGCAGCACAATCCATTTCCTCATAGCCTTCTCGTGTCCTCCCAAGTCCATCCATCTCAGCCAGGGAATAAAATCTGACACTAACATCCTATCTCTCCAAACAACTCAAACAGATTCCTAATGGACTTCAGATCAACAATTGGCTTTAGTTTCTTCTGCCACTTCTTCCTCCCCGAAAAGCATGGCTATGGAGAGCTAGCATTTTGTGGTGTCCATCTTTTTTGGGTGCAAGTAATAGCTTGCACATAAAGAGAAGCACAAATGTGCATGCCAAAGTAGGAATATATATATATATATATATATATATATATATATATATATATATATATATATATATATATATATATCTGAAGCAGCCAAAAATGATGACAAAATTCAGGAACTTTCCGGTGGTAGTCCTCATCAAGCTACAAAAATCTATTGTATCCTGCTAAACATTACAACTCATCATCACACACTTCTATACCATTGCTATTCTCCACGAACTGATCACCGCTTTCAAGCTACCTTAAAATAATAATAATAATAATAATAATAATAAAAGAGTGACTAAAATAACAGTTCTTATATCGTGGAACAATGCATCGTGGACCGCGGTCCCCAAAACGACGTCGTTTTGATTAATGAAACACACGGATGAATTCGCGCCACTCACTTTCTTTTCATATATACTGCACTTTCTTTTCATATATACTACACTTTCTTTTCATATATACTGCACTTTCTTTTTAACACAACTGCAGTTTCCTTTCAACACAACTGCAGTTACTTTTTGATATAACTATAGTTTCATTCGATAATATACAACTGTAGTTATATCAAAAAGAAACTGCAGTTGTGTTGAAAGGAAACTGCAGTTGTGTTGAAAAGAAAGTGCAGTATATATGAAAAGAAAGTGAGTGGCGCGAATTCATCCGTTTGTTTCATTAATCAAAACGACGTCGTTTTGGGACCGCGGTCCACAATGCATTGTGGACCACGGTCCACGATATAATTTGCGCTAAAATAACAGTAATGAGATTAGAATAGTACAATTATTATAATTGTAATGCTCTTTTAAAATTTTTTATTTTATTAAAAATGTTGCTATTGGAATATTAGACTATTTTAATCACTGCATGCTTTTTTCATATTATGAAATAATAGAATAGTAACCTTTTTTTGTTGTACTCTGTACCGTTCACAATAAAATTAACTTCTCGATGCATATTTTTGCAATACATTATTGAGTAAAGGTGATTGATTTAATACATTGATATCATTCATATATAACACATGTGAGGACGTCGAAGAATGCATGTCATATTCATAAGTCCATTGATGCGACTGCTTCTAGTATAATCGTTGAAACTCCATGATCGCCTCGTGTAAATTGACCTTTCTATGTTTTCGGGCAATTTCACCACTCCAAATGCATGCAATCAAGACTCCTTAACATTCGCGGGAAGCCGTGCTTTGGTTCATGCATGTGAAGCAATCCGGCGGTCTCTTCTACATTTGGTCTTCTCAAGTATTGACTTCCAAAAACATCAATGATACATCGTGTATTTTTATTTATACTCTTCCATAGCACGGGCAATAATATCAACATCGTTAGCACCGCTAGTCCGCATTCCTTATAACTTACAATAAATTGCTTGAAACTCAAATGTTTTAGAACAAATAAGACTCCAATGCGTTTTAATCTTTGGTGAGTTCTCGTTGGCTCACCATTGGGGGTGATTGACGTTGTAATATTATTCGACGCGCTTCCAAAATGTTATACCCTTTTGGTCATTGCATTGCCAACTCTTTAATTTGATCTTGTGAGATTGTGGTATGAGTGTGTCAACATTTTGTCGTCTTCTATACTCCAAACTTATCGATGACTCTCTGAGTTGACCGGGGGTGGAATAATATAATTGTTACATTATTTTCGCTTTGTGTGAAAAAAGGCAAAAATTGAGTAAATTGGATGTTACTCGAAAATGGGACATTTTGTATGTTGATTGGAAATTGTGAAGACTCGCAAATTCAGAATTTTGAAATGTAGGTGCAAATGGCGGAAATTGAACACTACTCAGAAGTTGGGCATTTTGTGGAAATTGAGAATTTTGTAAAAATTGAAAATTTTGTAGACATTGAAAATTTTGGAGAAATTGAGAATTTTGTGAAGATGGTTGGAAAGAAGAAAAACTGGATTGAGAACTTTGATGACTTGGATTGCCTCTTTTCATTGTGCTATGCAAAATAAATTGCTTTGAAATGTAGGAATTGAGTGAATAATATGAATGAATTGAGAGTACGATAAAAAGTGGAAAAATTATAGAGATAAATGATATTTATGGATAAAAATAATAATACATAATTTATATTTTTTAATAAATTTAACGGCTGCCGGGCAATGGCCGGAAATATGCCATTGCTATCAATTAATTAAATTATGTTATGTAAAAACAGATTTTAAAAAAATAAATAAAAAGAGGGGATAAGTCTAGATTCTAGAATATTAGTATTAAAAACAGATAATGTTGCACCTTGCTAGTTGCTACCTGTGATGCTTTATGTTTATAAATTGTGGGGTGATGCTCCTTTTTGTGTATATCCAAAGCCATGGAATTCCCTTCCCTACTACACAACAATATTGTCATCCCTACTTTAGTTTGCACCTTGGTGCTTCTCTTCTTTATGTGCAAGCTATTTCTTGCACCCAAAAATAATGCACAACACAGGAGGCTAGCGCCGGAGGTCCCAGGGGCATGGCCAATAATCGGCCATCTCCATCTGCTCGCTGGTCGGAAAACGCCTACTCACCTCATCTTGGCGTCCATGGCGGATAAATACGGCCCTATTTTTCGAATGAGACTCGGCTCGCAACCAGTCGTGGTGGTGAGCGATTCGGTAGTTGCTAAGGGATGCTTCAAAGCAAAGGACAGGGAGCTGGCAACGCGGCCAAAATTTCTGGCAGCTGAAATCATGGGCTACAACTACTCCATGGTTGCGCGCGATTGCCCCATACGGGGAGTACTGGCGTGAAATCAGAAAGATTGTCTTACTGGAGTTGCTCTCTAATCGTAGAATTGAGATGTTAAGGAAGGTGAGGGAATCCCACGTAAGAAAAGCCATCAAACGTACCTTTGATCATTGGTCACACAACAAGGATCCAATTTCTGGGGCGGTGGTAGTGGATATGAGCCAATGGTTTTCCAGGTTGATCATAAACCTCTCCATAGCTATGCTTTTCGGGGAGGAAGAAGTGGCAGAAGAAAGCCAACTGTTGAAGTCCATTAGGAATCTGTTTGAGTTGTTTGGAGAGACGTTGGTGTCAGATTTTATTCCCTGGCTGAGATGGATGGATTTGGGAGGGTACGAGAAGGCTATGAGGAAAACTGCTGAGGAAATGGATTGTGCTGCAGATAGGTGGCTTAAGGAGCACAGAACAAAAAGAAATTTGAAATCTAAGGAAGAAGAAGACTTTATGGATGCCATGCTTTCCCTATTTGATGATCCATCCAATCAAACTCATCATCCTCTTGGATTTGATACTGATGTTATTATCAAATCTACTTGCTTGGTATGTGTAAACATTTTTTTTCTTTTCTATTATTGGAATAAGAAGTCCGATGTTATTTTTCGTTTAAAAGAAGTACTAATTATATGCATATGTATTTGATATAGAACTTGCTTCTAGCTGGTGCTGACACGACTACCATAACACTGACATGGGCTCTCTCCTTAGTACTAAACAATTACGATGTGTTGAGGAATATAAAAGATGAATTAGATACCCAGGTTGGAAGATTTAGAAGCATTGAGGAATCTGACATAAATCAATTGATTTATATCCAAGCTGTCGTGAAAGAAACATTTCGTTTATATCCAGCGGCTCCCATCTCTGTACCCCACGAGGCTATAGAAGATTGCACCATTAACGGTTACTACATTCAGAAAGGCACTCGCGTAATACCAAACCTTGCAAAGATTCATCGCGATCCAAAGGTGTGGGTAGACCCTAATGAGTTTAGGCCAGAGAGATTCTTGACTACTCATAAAGATATTGATGTCAGGGGTAATCATTTTGAGATAATTCCATTTGGTAGTGGTCGGAGAATGTGTCCTGGTATAACTTTGGGTTTACAAATTTTGCATTTGACACTTGCTAGCTTGATTCAAAGCTTTGATATGAAAAGACCATCAATAGAGCCAATTGATATGACACAAAGCCCAGGATTAACTAGCCCCAAGGCCACTCCACTCAATGTTCTCCTAACACCACGCCTGGCTTTAGATTTGTATGGTTAAATAACTTAGAAGATATAAGAAGCATTTGAGTTAAATAAATAATGAATATATAAGAGAGATTAATTCTATTTTAAATGTAAATATATCAATCTTTAATTTATAATGTCTTTTTGTAATACTATAGTTGTACTAATAAAAGTTGCGAATATTTCTCACTTTTAGCCTTATTATTTTATTAGCATTTTCAACTTTGATTCTTGATTTTCAAAGCAAGCAATCTCGGTACATGACTTTCATTCTTTAACAAATTTAGCCATATACTCTTACAGTATATCCAACAAAAATGTATTCTTTGCAAGTAGTATTTAGGAGGTGCCCGTTTACTTCAAGATTTTTTTTTTTTTTAATTTTTCAGTTTTCTATTCTCATTTTTCTTTTCAGAAATCTTGTTTAATAACACTCTTTTAAAAAAATTAAAAATTATTTTTGGACTAATCTTATAAATTTAACACAAATTTAATTTCGAGTAATTTTTAGACCTTATATTTAAAACATTTTTGGATATGTTTGGTTAATTAAATGTAATGAATATAATTTTTAATTCTAAGTCTAATATATGTAAGATTTTTACATTTTAGATCCAAACCAATATTATATCCATATATAACATAATTAAAAATATATTCGAACTAGTAACCTATTAATAAGTTCACCTAAAATTTAGTTTAAATAATTTAAATATTTTTTTGAGCTAACATTTAAAATATTTTTGGATATATGATGAGAGCGGCTTTCACACATCCATCAAGTATCAAATCACAGTATAGAGTTTAGATATCGTTCCATTGGAGATAACTGTTGTAATGTTAGGAATTGATGCAAAATAGAGTTAAGCACAAGCTAAAATTATCCTTTTATAAGCTAGCTAGGCCTTTCATTAATGACAATTTATATTTGGTCCATAGTCCTGATCCAATACACAGAATTTGACTTCATAATGTACAGAATTCAGGTTCATAATACACATACACATAAATTCGGTATAATGAACATGAATTAAACACTTAACATAATACATAGAATTATGTTCATAATGCACATAATTCGTGTTCATAATGCACAGAATTCATGTTCATTATATTGTGTTTATATGTATGTGTATTATGAACATGAATTCTATACATTATGAAGTCAAATTTTGTATATTGAATGAGGATACACACTGCACTGTAGACCCTAATACACGATATAAGTATATAACGATTGATCGTTAATGTGTTGAGTTGGTAAGATTAAGCAAATATAAAATAAGACAAGTAAAACAAAAGGTCGGGATTTGGTTGATTCAAGTTAAGATGCCAAATATTGTACCATGGATTAAGCGATTAAAACAAGGCCGACATAGGGTAAGTGGGATGCACATAAGTGTCCAAATACCGTTCTCGTATCTATTTGGACTTGCAACCTCAACTTGAACTCCACTCTCGTGGCAATTCAACCCAAAGTTACCTGAACAATAACACAAGACATAAATTCTCCTTAACACCCAAAATATTCTCGTATTGGCCATCAAGTGTGTGAATGCATGTGTGCCTAGTGTGCAAGCTCTACTCTCGTAGCAACAAACACACTCCAGATAAAATATATAATTGAGATACAACAATTATACACAATTTCACAACAAATACAATTCACACAACAAATTAAGCCATAGGACACCCAAATAATCCCCTTTATTCAATACAACTCATATAAGCATCAATAGTTATAGTGTAACAAGCTCGAATGTTTTAAGACTATGTATTCTAGACATACTATAATTCATTCTCTCTCTCTTTCGTATATTATTAGAAGTATTACCATTTACCATTTACATCTTAACTAAGACTTTTTATATCCTTCTCTTTCAATCATTATGGATTGATCAATAATAATATATCATTTTCAGAATTATTGTTATGTCGAGTACACTATTGATAGATATTAGTGCATTATCAATTATTGATTAATGCACTATCAAGTTTATCACAAAGACCTTATGGTCGAGCCTCAGTGAAATTAATTGTTAACTCTTTGTACCTCAGTAGATGAATAGATACTATAATTGTAATAGTGTCTGTAGTACTTAAAAAAAAGTTTATCACAATACATTATAAGTTTGTAATACAAAATATTAATTACATTTTTTTTCTTCAAATTTTCAGTTGGGTACGTCAGATTATTTCAATTAAATAATTGAGATAATTCTACATATTTATGAGAAGATAACTTTTCATATTACAAGTGAGGTGCGGATAGTGTCATATGGTGATGTTGGGAAGAAATAGATATAAAAAAAAAATTTCTTAAATTTAATAGATAAACGCTACCTGAGAACAAACAAGAAGATAAATCTATTCTATATATATATATATCTGAAGCCAAAAATGATGACAAAATTCAGGAACTTTCCGGTTGTAGTCCTCATCAAGCTAGAAAAATATATTGTATCCTGCTAAACATTACAACTCATCATCACACACTTCTATACCATTGCTATTCTCCACGAAGTGATCACCATCATGCTTTCAAGCTACCTTAATAATAATAATAATAATAATAATAAAAGAGTGACTAGCTAAAATAACAGTACTGAGATTAGAATAGTACAATAATTATTATAATTATAACCAACTAAGCTTGTGCGGGTAAAAAAAAAGATTGAATGACAAAATTTTAAATGGAGGACTAATTGTGTAACAAGTAAATATAAGCGATTTCTAAAAAATTACTCATTTTTCAAAAAATTATTTAATTTTTTAAATATTTAGGCTATGTTTGGCAAAGCTTATTTAGGAGCTTATAGCTTATTTTAAGCTACTAATAAGCTATAAGCTTTGTTTGGTAATGTTCTCAAAATAAGCTGGTAGCTTAAAATAAGAGCTTATTTTGAAACGCTACTTCAGGTAGCTTTTCAAAAATAAGCTAGGAGCTTTTTAACTTTTTTCCATCTTTATCCTTATTATTTTATATAACTGACATCATTTATCCCTCCCAATTAAAACTCTTTTGGCCTTTTTTCTTCAATATGTTTCGTTGTAATTTTAATTTGATATTTGTGTTTGAACAATAATTTTTGTATGAACTAATTTTATGAATTATAAACATCTTGTTTTACTTTATATATTTTCAAATATATGTTCTTACTTTATATTTTATTAAATTATATTGATTTTATTATTTTATATTTTAATATGTAAATAAACCTATTTAAATTTAAAACTATTTAACTTTTATGAAGATGTCCTTTTTAGTCTGTTTACATTTATCAACTTATCAAAAAGCTAATTTTACCAAACACTTTTAAGCATAACAGCTAGCTTAACAGCTCTTCAGATTTCAGCTTCGAGCTTACAGCTTTTCAGCTTTCAGCTACTTTTCAGCTTTCAGCTACCGTTTCAGCTCGGTTTGCCAAACATAGCCTTAGATGAATGTCAGAAATTATATTTTCTGTTTGGTTGAAAGTTAAAGAAATTATATTTTTTTGTTTGGTTAAACTTTTTATGGAAATGAACACATTATTTGTTATTAAAAAACCAACAACAACAACAATAATAATAAGTGGTATTGGTAGTAATTTTTAGGGGCATATATATATATATATATATATATATATATATATATATATATATATAATTTCTTCTGTTTAGTCGTGTATATGTTAAAGACAATTTTTTTTTTTGAGGGGGCTTTGATTCTTGCATGACCCCATGCAACACTCTGGTGCCGAGTTGAGGGGAGTGGACTACTCTTTCCTCAATGAAGCGGGTTAGTAAGGTTGCAGCTTGTTGAACCACGCCCACTTCGTCTTGGAGGTCCAGGGTCGGAAGTGGGGCAATTGGAGTCGATCTACCATTGTTGTTGTTGTTGAGTTAGTTCCGTAGGTCCCCTGCCAACCTCATGTAATTAAGCGTTTGCTAGCTCATGGTACCATTAAGGTCGTTCCCACTCGGGGTGAGGTGGGTGGTACGTGAGCTATGAGGGTTGCTGAATTAGACATCTCCATTGCTATGGTAGGTCAGAAAATAGGGAGCACGCTCGAACTTGTATGTCAAGCTCAATGAAAACACAATCATTATATTGACCTAGGTAATTAACTCGATTCAAATAAACCAATAATTAAAAAATAATGTATAAAGATAATGATAATGAACCTAAAGACAAGAATGTAGGTCAAGGGGACGAAATTCTATTAAGACTTATGTAATGCTATTACAAGAGAGTGAATGATGATATCCCAATGAGACGGTGCTTTTATACTAAGCCGTGTTCCAATTGCTCTTGCGAGAAAACGACAGGTAGTTTGTACCTCCTCGACTGGATCTAACGCCTTTACTACACCCACTCGAAACCATCCATGAAGCCACGGAGGTCAAGCCTAAGTGCTCAGCCTTGGATCTACCCAAGGCGTCGAGCTCAAGACTCGACCTAGGGCCTAGGTTTGGACCCCAAACGCAGAGCACCAGGATTATTGGCCTTTGGAGCTCCAAGATTGTCATCTTCGCTCCACCAGATAGATTTGCTCCACGTCCACGTCTATTTATAATATATATCAATCAATATAATAGAATTGATCTCTCTACTAGTTCATTATTTGTTTAACAATGCAACTCAATACATTTTTATTTCTTACAAGTTAATACATTTATATTTTTATAGGTTAATTAGCCATACAAATTTGAAGTCAAGCGTGGTATTAGGAGAGCATGGAGTGGGGTGGCTTTGAGAGTAGTTAATCCAGTGCTTTCTGTCATATCAATTGACTCCGCCAATGGCCTCTTCATATCAAAGCTATGAATCAGATTAGCTAATGTCAAATGAACAACTGATAAAGCCAATGTTAAACCGGGACACATTCTTCGACCGCTACCAAATGGAATCAGCTCAAAATTATTACCCTTAACATCAACATCTTTGTGACTCATCAAGAACCTCTCAGGCCTAAATTCATTAGGGCCTGCCCACACCTGTGGATCTCGGTGTATCTTTGCAAAGTTCGGAATTACACGAGTGCCCTTTTGAATATGGTAGCCACTAATAGTGCAATCTTCTATGGCTTCATGAGGTAGTGAGATCGGGACTGCAGGATGTAAACGTAACGTTTCTTTCACTACAGCTTGAAGGTAAATCAACTGATTTATGTCGGATTCCTCAATACACCTTTCTTTTCCAATGTAGGTGTCCAACTCATCTTGTATCCTCCTCAACACATCGTAATCATTTAATACTAACGAGAGAGCCCATGTCAACGTTACACTAGTTGTGTCCGTAGCCGCTACAAGCATATTCTATCCAATACATATGCATATATGTAATTAGTAAAGAGATTAGTGCACTTATATATACTTCATAAATTAAATAGAGAAAAAAATGTTTATACATACCAAGCAAGTAGATTTGATAATAACATCAGTATCAAATCCAAGAGGATGAGTTTGATTGGATGGATCATCAAATAGGGAAAGCATGGCATCCATAAAGTCTTCTTCTTCCTTAGATTTCAAATTTCTTTTTGTTCTATGCTCCTTAAGCCACCTATCTGCAGCACAATCAATTTCCTGAGCAGTCTTCCTCATAGCCTTCTCGTACCCTCCCAAGTCCATCCATCTCAGCCAGGGAATAAAATCTGACACCAACATCTCTCCAAACAGCTCAAACAGATTCCTAATGGACTTCAACAGTTGGCTTTCTTCTCCCACTTCTTCCTCCCCGAAAAGCATAGCTATGGAGAGGTTGATAATCAACCTCGAAAACCACTGCCTCATCTCCACTACCACCGCCCCAGAAATTGGGTCCTTGTTGTGTGACCAGTGATCAAAGGTACATTTGATGGCTTTTCTTACGTGGGATTCCCTCACCTTCCTTAACATCTCGATTCTACGACTAGATAGGAGCTCCAGCATGACGATCTTTCTGATTTCACGCCAGTACTCCCCGTACGGGGCAACCGCAAACATGGAGTAGTTGTAGCCCATGATTTGAGAGGCCAGGTATTTGGGGCGAGTTGCCAGTTCCTTGTCTTTTGCCGTGAAGCATTCCTTGGCTATTTTCGAGTCGCTCACCACCAGGGCTGGTTGGGAGCCGAGTCTGATTCGGAAAATAGGGCCGTGTTTATCCGCCATGGATGCCAAGATCTGGTGAATAGGCGTCTTCCCACCAGCGAGCAGATGGAGATGGCCGATTATGGGCCATGCTCCTGAGGCCTCCGGCGGTAAGTTTTGGCGTTTTGCATCGTTTTTGGGTGAACGTAATAGCTTAATGAAGAGAAGCACGAAGATGGAGCAGGCTAAAGTTGGAACGATAATATTGTTGCATAGTAGCGAAGGGAATTCCATGGCTTTGGAATTTGGATGCACAAAATATGAACATATCTTCATGATTTATAAACAAACTATTATTTGATATGATTTATGTCGGTTTCTTGAAAAATCGTGAAAATGATATTTAAATTGAAAAACTGGGCTAATTCATAATTTAGTTCTATTATGGTAGTTTTTTCTAGGTTTTTCATTTCAATGATTTTATCTAATTGAGTTCTTTGTAAGTGTAGCTTGATAATTTTTCTTTCTATTAATATTTAAAGTAGTCTTTGATTATAATGGTTTTATCTAAAATAGTTATTAGACTATAGTAGTTAATACCCAATTAAATTATAAAATAGTTATTAGACTATAGTAGTTAATACCCAATTAAATTATCAAATATAATGATTTTCTTAATATGTATATAAAAAAAGTTGTGCTAGGTAAGCGCTCTCCGAGAACGGATATACGAAGATAAACATCAAGCTTCACCATCCAAATCCCCAACACCAACTTCCAAATATCATCACCACAAAATTCAGGAACTTTCTCGTGGCAGTACTCATATATATATATATATATATATATGATATATATATATATATGATATATAAAGCTAGAAACATGCATTATATTCCATTAAAGGCGAATCATAATACACTTGTAGACCACTGCTGCTCTCCACGAAGTGATCAAACCATCATGCCTCAACCTCCCTCTGAATTTAAAATAGATGAAATCATAAACATAAAATTATATTAAATTATCGTTTTAAATGTAACTTTTTTTTAATAAAGTTTTTTTTACTTCACTATTTAATATTTTTGTGATTAAAAGAATGAGAAATTCTATACTTTTCAACTCACAAATCACAACCCGGCATGGGGAAGCTTGTTTAAAAAAAAAACACCAAAATATTCTTGACCCGGCATAAATGGCCCAATTTCTCTCCAATTTTGACAAATTATGGTGGTCCATATAGGAGTGTGTGAACCATAACATAAGATACATTTTTAATATTTTAAAAGTAAATTATTCGTGTTTTTATGTACATTATACAAAATAATGTACTTTAAATACTCAAATAATATATTTTTCACGAATACAATGTATATTTTAATATATTAAAAGTACATAATTTATGTATTGAATGTACATTATTTGATAGTATTGTGGACAGTGGTCCATGTAGCAGCATGGATCAAGAAGTAAAATGATATTGCTTGATTTTAATTTTAAAAAAAACGTCATCTTTTTATGAGCTCTTTTTTATTTTATTTATTTATATATTTTTTTGAAATCATTATAGTAACAGTGAAATATTATTTTAATTACACTCCATATCTCTGCTATATAGTTTCATTTTATACCCACAATAGATTATTATAACATTAAAGTATCATATTAGTTCAACTATATGTTTATTTGACAATACACATATTTGTATGAGTTTTACTATTCAGTTTCATTTTATACACACAATAGATTCATTATGGCAATACTACTATGTATATATATATATATATATATATATATATATATATATATATATATATATATATATATATATAAAGGTTTTGCTACTCAATTTCATTGCATATACACAATAAGTTAATTATTATAGTAACATTAAGTTAGCATTTTAATTATACTACAAATTTATTTGACAATATGCATATATCTAATATGATAAGTCATTGGTTCACAGTAATCACCATTTCTTTTAATTAAAAGAAACAACGTCATTGGTCATCATATAACGATTGTTCAAATCCACTTTGGGCCTTAACAGAGACTCCATCACATGTTCCCCATACCTTCTGGTCATCTAAAAAGACCAATAGGTCGTACTAGGGATCGAACCCACGACGTTAGGCTCGCAATTTGAATTCCTGTTTGTTGCTAATTCCCTTGGTCTTTCCCCTAGCCAATAATGATTCCTAATTGGACTCAATCTGCACTATACCGATCCTTTTCCAATACAAATTTTTCCTCCACCTTAGAGCATCCTTATCAGTGAGTTTTTTTGCGGTTTTTAAGGAGTTTTTGTAAGGATGATTAGGAAAGAGAGAGTGGAAGAAGAAAAAGAAAAAAGGAAAAAATAAAATAAAATCTGCCAACAAACAAAAAAAATTGAAAAAAAATAAAATAAAAAGTGGGTTTGGAGTCAGAGTGGCCGCCAGCTGGTGTACACGCGCCCGCTGGGGCGCAATGTTGCGCCCAACGCGCGATTGGGCGCTTTTTTTTTTAAAAAAATTTCTTCTGACAATAACTCACATGTTGCAGGAGAAATAACTCCTCTTATTTTGGCCTTCACACCAATTGATAGAAGCAAGATGAAGATCATTCACTGACATTAACTCTTTATTATCTACATCTTCTCTTATAAATCTTCAATTTTAAATCTTTTGTAACTCCCGAGTTCCTCATCATAATTAGGAATAGGAATAGGTCGGGGTCCCATTTTAACGCAAATTATACAGGACCATGACCTAAAATTGTGCTATTTCTTTTAATTGAAAGAAACGATATCCGTCTGCGCAATTAGGAGTAAAGTAGCTATATATTAGTATAACATATTCAATATGATTTTATATAAACTGCAGTTTCCTTTCAACACAACTACGATTTTTTTTACAATATAACTACAGTTCCAGTCGACATTATACACTCAAATATGTAAAACTGTTATTCAGTTTCATTTTATATACACTGCAATTTTCTTTTAACACAACTACAGTATCATTTCGATACAACTACAGTAGTTTCATTGGATAATATACACTCAAATATGTGAAACTGTTATTCAATTTCATTTTATATACTACACTACAGTTTCTTTTCAACATAACTACAATATCATTTCGATATAACTACAACTTCATTCAACATTATACAGTCAAATATGTGAAACTGTTATTCAATTTCATTTTATATACACTACAGCTTATTTTCAACACAACTGCAGTATCATTTCGATATATATTATTTTTGCTTTATTTTGCTTTATTTTATTAACATATAACGTCAGTTTGTCAAAAACCGACGTTGATTGGGCGACGTAGTATCCTTTTTCTGTAGTTGTGTAACCTCGTAGTAGCGGAAGCGTAAATTGTGTTGATCTCTAGCCATAGTTGATATCCTATTGTGTTGCCTCTTGAACGGTAGAATTGCAGGGTGTTAGCCGTTTTGTCTCACACTTAACTCAGAACATTAGATGGTGTACTGGTATTTTCTAAGTAGTATGAATACCATATCTTTAGGTGCTATATAATTTGTTGTGCTGCATCCCATCAATACAGGCTTTATATAGACTTAATGGGCCTAGTCCACTTGCACAACATAATGAAGACCCACAATATATAATTATATTGTATGGAAAAATTCTTACATTCATCACTTGTATTTGTGTTGAAATGCATAGTGAAATCCCTCGAGTTAAAAGAGAAGAGTGAAGTAAGAAGTTATTCCAAATCACTATAAAATCTATGTCCCATTACTTTCTTTTATATTATTGTTTATCTATTGATCCATACTCACACACTTTACACATTCCATTATAACAAAACAAAGCTACAAGCAAAACTTGACAAGTATAAGAATTCTACTGTCAAAACTCAAAAGTTATTTTCTTTTTTAAAGTTTTTAAAAGTCTATTAAACCCTTTTATATATCTACACTTTTACTTACATGGGACTCATAGATATTGATTGATAGAGTTGAGTAGGTAGGTGATAGGAGTAGATAAATAGGTAAATAAGTGATCCATGCAGGCGGGTTACATATTTTTTTTTTCTCTAAATTAATCAAATTATGTTAGGTCAATACAAATTTTTAAAAATATAGAATAAAAAGAGTGGTTAAGGATTTATGAAAAGACGTAACATATCTTGTTGCTGTACTGTTAAATGTTGCAAAAGCAAAAGTGAGGTGCTCTAGGGACTGATACAGACTTCAAGTGGAGAGAAAACAACAAAACAACGTTGTTGTCTGTGTTCTTTCCATTCAGCAGTCTTATTCAACAATCAACAGTGGCAAATTATTGTTGGAACACGTCCAAAATGAAAGTTGTTGAAGTTTATTATGAGTTAGAATAATGTATTTTTATGTGTTAAAATAATGTATTTTATGTGTTAGAAAAATGAAAGTTCTAAGATAAGATATGTATTTTATGAGTTAAAATAATGTACGTTATGTTTTAGAATAATGTACATTATGAGTTATAAAAATATTTTAGAATAATGTACATTATGAGTTAGAATAGCTATTTGTGATGTTTTGTTTATAAATCGGGATAAGATTTTCATATTTTGTGTATCCAAAGCCATGGAATTCCCTTCCCTACTATACAATAATATTGTCATCCCTACTTTATGCACCTTGGTGCTTCTCTTCTTTATGTGCAAGCTATTTCTTGCACCCAAAAACCATAAAAGGCTAGCGCCGGAGGTCCCAGGGGCATGGCCAATAATCGGCCATCTCCATCTGCTCGCTGGTCAGAAGAAGACACCCACTCACCTAATATTGGCGACCATGGCGGATAAATACGGCCCTATATTTCGAATGAGACTCGGCTCACAACCTGTCGTGGTGGTGAGCGATTCGATAGTTGCTAAGGAATGTTTCAAGGCAAAAGACAAGGAGCTGGCATCGCGGCCCAAATTCATGGCAGCTGAAATCATGGGCTACAACTACTCCATGTTTGCGATTGCCCCATACGGGGAGTACTGGCGTGAAATCAGAAAGATAGTCCTGCTCGAGCTGCTCTCTAATCGTAGAATTGAGATGTTAAGGAAGGTGAGGGAATCCCACGTAAGAAAAGCCATCAAACGTACCTTTGATCACTGGTCACACAACAAGGATCCAATTTCTGGGGCGGTGGTAGTGGAGATGAGGCAATGGTTTTCGAGACTGATCATCAACCTCTCCATAGCCATGCTTTTCGGGGAGGAAGAAGTGGCAGAGGAAAGCCAACTCTTGAAGTCCATTAGGAGCTTTCTTGAGCTGTTTGGAGAGATGCCGGTGTCGGATTTTATCCCCTGGCTGAGATGGATGGACTTGGGAGGGTACGAGAAGGCTATGAGGAAGACTGCTGAGGAAATGGATTCTGCAGCAGACAGGTGGCTTAAGGAGCACAGAAGAAAAAGAAATTTGAAATCTAAAGAAGAAGAAGACTTTATGGATGCCATGCTTTCTTTATTTGATGCTTCATCCAACCAAACTCATCCTCTTGGACTTGATAATGATGTCATTATCAAATCTACTTGCTTGGTATGCATAAACATTTTTCTAAAATCTTTTTTATTATTTGCGAAAGAAAAATACATTTTTCTGATGTCATTGTGTTGAAATTAAAAGTAGTAATTATATGCATATGTACGTATTTGATAGATTTTGCTTGTAGCCGCCACCGATACAACTAGCTTAACATTGACATGGGCTCTTTCCTTAGTTCTGAACAATTATGATGTGTTGAGGAGGATCCAAGATGAAATAGACACCAAGATTGGAAAACATAGTGCTATTCAGGAATCCGACACAAATCAGTTGATTTACCTCCAAGCTGTTGTGAAAGAAACATTACGTTTATATCCACCAGGTCCACTCTCTATACCCCATGAGGCTATAGAAGACTGCACCATTAACGGCTACCACATTCAGAAAGGCACTCGTGTAATACCAAACCTTGCAAAGATTCATCGTGATCCAAAGGTGTGGGTAGACCCTAATGAGTTTAGGCCACAGAGATTCTTGACTACTCATAAAGATATTGATGTTTGGGGCAATAATTTTGAGATAATTCCATTTGGTAGTGGTCGAAGAATGTGCCCAGGTATAGCTCTGGGTTTACAGATTATGCACTTAACACTTGCTAGCTTGATTCAAAGCTTTGATATGAAACGACAATCCATAGAGCCAATTGATATGACAGAAAGCCCAGGATTAACTAGCCCCAAGGCCACTCCACTCCATGTTGTCCTAATACCACGCCTGACTTCAGATTTGTATGGCTAATTAACTTAGAAGATATAAGAAGCATTTGAGTTAAATAAATAATAATGAATATATAAAGTCAATAGAGTCAATAGTATTCCAAAAAAAAAATGATGAATATATAAGAGATTAATTTTGTTATAAATGTGTTTAATTTATAATGTCTTATTGTGAACTTAATGCTGTACTAATAAAAGTTTAATTTTTAATATTTCTCACTTTTAGCCTTATATTTTATTGAATTATTGCCATTTTCAACTTTGATTCTTGATTTTCAAAGCAAGCAATTTCGGTACATAACTTTCATCCTTTAGCAATTTAACCATATATATATATATATATATATATATATATATATATATATATATATATATATATATATATATATATTCTTGCAATATATCCATCAAAGCAAGCTCATGTTGTGCATCCATTAATCACATGTTTAGGTAAGATCGTGAGATCAGATCTTGTGCATCCATTTAATAATTTAATGGTCTAGATTGATTTAAGATGTTAAGTTGAAGTGTGTGCGAACGGTAATAAAATGTGTGCGGATGGTGATTAAGTGTGTGCGGACGGTGATTAAATGTGTGCAAACGGTGATTAAATGTGTGTGAACAGTGATTGATGTACAAAATTTGATCTCAAAATTTTTTAATGATCTAGATTGATTAAGATTCCAAGTTGAAGTGTGTGCGAACGGTGATTAAATGCGTGCATACGAAGTATATATAGTATAGATTGGTTTTATTATTTGTGCCAAGTTTTCCCCTCAAAATTTAGGTGCATTTATTATAAATTAATTTCTGTTAGAGCAAATACCAATTTTAGTCCCACGACTATTGGTAAAATGACAATTTTAGTCCACATGTTTAATTCCTACCAATTTTGGTCCCATGACTATTGTTTTAGTACCAATTTTCATCCACGACTATTATTTTAGTACCAAAATTCATCGCGCCGGTCACTCATCCGTTTAAAACGTGCAAAAATCTAAAATTGTTAATTGTATTTTCGTTATTTTCAACTTAATATCCCAATTTGAGGATAAATAAATGTATATAAGTTCTAAGATTGATCAAAATTCACAGTTTTCCTCTTCATTTTACCGCGAATTTTGATCAATCTTAGGACTTATATCCATTTATTTATGCTCAAATTGGAATATTAAATTGAAAATGACGAAAATACCATTAACAATTTTAGATTTTTGCACGTTTTAAATGGATGTGTGACCGGCGCGATAATTTTGGTACTAAAATAATAGTCGTGGATGAAAATTGGTACTAAAACAATAGTCGTGGGACTAAAATTGGTAGGAATTAAACATGTGGACCAAAATTGTCATTTTGCTAATAGTCGTGGGACTAAAATTGGTATTTGCTCTTTTTTGTTAAATAATCATACTTTACTATGTGTTTATGTTTATTGGTTATAATGTTATTTATAAACAAGAAAATTGCAAATTTTATTTAACAATATCCCACTCAAATAATGATTTTAGTCTCCAATTATCTAATATAATAATAATAATAATAATAATAATAATAATAATAATAATAATAATAATAATAATTCTTGAACACTTGATTCTCTAATTCTTGATGATTTATTTTTGTTTTTAAATGATTCCGCCAAAGGAGAGGAGGAGAAGGAGAGAGAAGAATTTTTGTTTTTTCCTTTCATAATCTCGGTCAAAATAAGAGGAAGGGAGAAGAAATATTTAGCCAATAAATTCTAGCCAATCATAATTAAAACTAATAAGGCTAATTGATAAATCATAACAATTAGAAATATTAGGATAGGATGATTTTGTGAAGTATATCCATTACCATTTATATATATGTATATATAATTAACGTATGTATATTAATTTATATATATTTACATATCTATATATAACGTACATACATAATATATATATCTTTGATTATAAATCTTCATCTTAGTAATCTTAATATTTATCCATATAATACATATGCATATATATGTACCGTATAGTATATATATATATATATATATATATATATATATATATATATATATATATATATATATATATATATATATATCAAAATAGTGAAGATAATAATGACTATTATAAATGTTTGCAAAAATAGTGATAATAATAATAATAATATATAATAATATATATCTATACTCTATACTGTATATAAAAGCAATATCCTCCAAAATTTGTGGGTCGGCCAAAATAAGAGGACCATTGGTGCTGAAACAAGGCAATAAGATATAATAATCAGTAAATTGTAACTTGTAATCAATGAGCAATAATCTTTATAACTGATAATGCACCACCCATCTATTGCTAGGGTCTTTTTTAATCCAGGCAGTGTGGTCCAGAATCTGTGTTATCCCCTGTGAACAGCATGAAAGATGACAGGTTGCTAGGTCTGAAGAACATATACAGGATCTTTGCATGGGAATACATTGGTTTATAGTTTTGATGTTGTGTTAGCACCCAAAAAAAAAAAGCATTTATGCACAAAAGAACAGTGTTTAAAGGGCAAATTATTGCATGGACCATGGTCCACACAGCTATGTGGACCAAAAATAAAAAGTACATTATTTTTGAACTGAAAGTACATTATTTTTGAACTGTAGGTACATTATTCGATAGTATATATATCAAATAATGTACTTTCAGTACAAAAGTAATGTACCCTAAAATAATGTACCTACAGTACAAAAATAATGTACCTTCAATACCAAAATAATGCACTTTTTATTTTTGGTCCACACAACTGTGTGGATCATGGTCCATGCAATAATGATTGTGTTTAAAGATAATAGGATATGATACGGATGTAAATTGTATTTCAGATCAATCCATTTTGTAGACAGCTGTTTCTTGACCTTCATCTTAAGGCAATATTGTATCCTCTTTCTGTTGAAGACTGTTTTACTTAAATATTTGTTGTTGGTTATGGTGTCACATCATGCAATACTTTATCTTTACAATGTTCTTAGCAGACACATTTTAATGCCACTGTCAAAGTTCTAAAGTTATCTTTATCCTGCAAATATCTCTAATTATTTATTCTACATTCCTACAAATCTATCTCACTTTTATATTATATTATAAATATAATAATAAAGTAATATTAAAAGAAAAAAAAAAGTAAAATGGTTGGCAGCAAAAGCTGCCGCCCAGCTAATACGTACAAAAAGCTGTCATTGCCAATTCTTTCTCCATTTATTAATTTAGTCAACCCTCTCTTCATTTACAATACACTTAGCTTTAAATTAAAAAAAAAAATCTCTCTCTTACCATGTCACTTTGCCAATCTTAAATTTGCAGGGATAATGACCATCCCAGACATGGAAGGGAATATTTACAAAAGTACAACCAAACCTACTTCACAATTTCAGAGAAATAATAAAGAAGAAAATGAAGCTAAACTACATCCGGCAGATCACTCGCGTACAATGGGGTGATACCAAACATGTCTACTTGACGCAACCTCAAGAATGGTGTCTTGATATATTAACTTAACGATGTAGTCTGTGACTCTATTATGTTTCCTATAAATATAACACATTTAAACCATAGTAATTTTGGTATGCCAACTTAACGAGATAGTCCGTGACTCTATTATGCTCCCTATAAATATACACCAGATTGATTTCTCATTATTGCTTCAACTCCTTACAAAGTGCAATTAAATTTATGATTGACCCTTCGCATTACCATTTTTGTACAAGCTTACCATTCTAACTAAATCTCCAATTACAACATTCAAATCACTTTCAACCTTCGCATTATCCATAATGGGGAACAATTTTTGCGTTGAAATCAATTGACTTTTTTAGGCGAACGTTCATTTCACACTTTTATGAATATGACACATTTTTTAGTGTGTCACCAAGCTGTAAATAATTTCACAAAAGTATTTGAAGCCCAGTGAAGGATGTCCAAAGAGCCCATCAAATCCTGAGGTCCAGCCCAGTATCAGTTATCCATCCGGAAACGGAGGATCAAGGATGGGCATTTTAGTCTAAACATATTACAACGGATCTTTTGGTATTTCAAAAAAGTAGCCGTCGGTGCTTTGACATCTATAAAACCATCGTTTTCTAGTGAATCTCTCATTTCTCTGTTCTCTGCGCTTTCTCCGAATCCTACCTGGTCAAGGCAATCCACCATCGGCGGCTCTCCATCTCCAACACTTTCAATCTCAATCATCTCCCGTTTATCTGTTCTCTGCCCTAGCTTTCTCCCTGATCAAGATTCAAGGCAATCCACCGTTGGCGGCTCTCGATCTCCAACACTTTCAATCTCGATTTCTTGTTTGATATATATTTTCTTTTATTTCATTGTGTTTTCTTTCTCTCTCTCTCTCTCTTAACGCTCTAATCTGTTCTATTTCAGACCCCTTGGGCCCTTGCTAGATTAATTCTTGCGCGATTCTTTAGTAGTAGTGTTTTTTTGGTGTTATTAACGTGATGGATGCAGGATTAAGGAACTCTGTTTCTTCAAACAAGACTCAATCCCGTTTCCCTCTTCAGGAAGAGTATCTTCAGAGAAAAAATTCCCGTGAAAATGTATGTTATATACGACGTTCTTTTCGTAATTAAATTGAATGTATGTAATGCTGAAGAGTATATATATACAGCCTTGATCTTAATATTGCTAATAGATGTAAATCTCACTGTATCTTTTGGGTATTGACGATGGACTTTGCTTATAATGATATGCTTTGCTAAATGAGTTTTATAATTTAATCTGATTTAATAAATTAAGAGTATATATACCCTTGATCATAATGTTCTAATGATGTAACTTTCACTGTATCTTTTGGGTATTGAAAATGGATTTTGCTTATGATGATATGCTTTGCTAAATGGGGTTTATAATTTAATCTGATTTAATATTTTACCCAGATTATTTTTAGGGCTGTGAGAAAGATTTTTACTGTATTGATCTTACAGCCTTGATCTTAATGTTGGTATTGACAATGGACTTTGCCTATGATGATATGCTTTGCTAAATGGGGTTTATAATTTAATCTGATTTAATGAATTGAGAGTATATATACTCTTGATCTTAATGTTGCTAATTGATGTAACTTTCACTGTATCTTTTGGGCATGAGAATGAATTTGCTTATGATGATATGCTTTGCTTAAATGGGTTTTATAATTTAATCTGATTTAATATTTTACCCAGATTATGTTTTAGGGCTGTGAGTAAGCTTTTCAAAATGGTCTATTTTCATGATCAAATTTTGCTTGTGCCACTGTTATATTTGATCTTGATCTTGATCTTGGCAACCTAACTCTTTAAGTTTTTTGTTTTTGTTTATAGTTGGATAGGTTTATTCCAAATAGATCAGCAATGGATTTCGACTATGCACATTATATGGTGACGAAAGGTAAGGAAAATCCAGCCACCAGCTCACCATCCAGAGAGGCATATAGAAAGCAGCCAGCGGAGGCATTGAACATGAACAGGACAAGGATCCTTGCATTTAAGAACAAACCACCCACCCCTGTTAAGGGCATCCCGAATGAGTTTTCTTTTGCTGCTTACCCGGCCAAACCAACGAAACCCAAGCGTCACATTCCTCAGGTGGGGGTTCATAATGGCTGATAATACTGGAGTTAGTTTATGATTATCACTTTTTTTATGAAAACTTTACCTTAATTTGAAAAAAAATGTTCTTAGTATAGTTGTGGTTTGCTTATGCAGACCTCTGAGAGGACTTTGGATGCTCCGGATATTGTGGATGATTATTACTTAAATCTGTTAGATTGGGGCAGCAGCAATGTTCTTTCTATAGCTTTGGGTAGTACTGTTTACCTGTGAGATGCATCTGATGGCAGCACTTCCGAACTGGTCACAATTGATGATGAAAATGGTCCTGTTACAAGTGTTAAATGGGCTCTAGATGGGAGGCATATTGCTATTGGCTTGAACAACTCGGACGTGCAGCTTTGGGATACCACAGCTAACCGATTGGTCTGCTCCTTGATCTCTCTTGTCCTTGTTTTCTTTTCTGGAGTCACAAAAAGTTTTGCACTGATTTTGTTTTTTTCTAATAATGTCTGCTGCAGTTGAGAACTTTGAGAGGCGGCCACCAATCACGAGTTGGTGCCCTTGACTGGAACAATCATATACTCACTACAGGCGGAATGGATGGTCTGATTAACAACAATGATGTCCGAGTGAGGGCACCAATCGTAGAAACATATAGAGGGCATCATCAAGAAGTCTGTGGCCTAAAATGGTCGGCCTCAGGCCAGCAGTTGGCTAGTGGAGGAAATGATAATCTCCTCCACATATGGGACAGATCAACTGCTTCTTCCAACTCCTCGACGCAGTGGCTTCACAGGCTTGAGGATCACACAGCTGCTGTTAAGGCCCTTGCTTGGTGTCCATTTCAGGGTAACTTGCTGGCCTCTGGTGGAGGTGGAGGCGATAGGTGCATAAAGTTCTGGAACACCAATATTGGTGCTTGTGTGAACTCAGTTGATACAGGGTCACAGGTCTGAGCGCTGCTTTGGAGCAAGAATGAGCGTGAATTGCTAAGCTCTCATGGGTTTACTCAGAATCAGCTTACTCTCTGGAAATACCCATCAATGGTTAAGATGGCAGAGCTTACTGGACATACATCCCGAGTTCTTTTCATGGCTCAGGTTAAGTATCTTGCCACTCTGAAATTTTAATCTCTGAGAAAATGTGGGGGGAGAAAAAATAACCATGTTTGCTAATGATTCTCTTTTAATTTTTATACAGAGTCCAGATGGTTGCACAGTGACTTCTGCAGCAGGAGATGAAACACTCAGATTTTGGAATGCTTTTGGAACCCCTGAAGTAGCAAAACAGGCTCCAAAGTCAAATCCTGAGCCATTTGCTCACATCAACCGAATTCGCTGAATATTATAACCCTCTTCCTGGTGATACAGTCATACAGATGATGATATGGCTTTACAGTCTCAGGTATAAGTCTGCTTTTCACTTTTTCTTTTCACAAGTTTTTTCAGTTTCAGACGAAATTGTGCATGTATATCGGAATATATAAAGGATCTGCCATTTTAATATTTCATTTTTTCAAAAAACAAACAATTTCTCTTTTCACTTCTTCAGTAGATATACACTACAAGGAAAGAAAATGGTACTGGGTATGCTTATCTCATAGTGCATAAGTTATTGCATGAATTTTCATTTTTTAAAAACTAAACTTTTTCTCTTTTCAAAAAAAAAAAACAAAAAAAAACATTTTCTCTTTTCACTTTTTCAGTAGGACATAATGCAACAAATGAAAGTGGCCATACTATGGTTTATGCTAGCATGCTTATTTTACTTTTCTTCTGACTTCTATTTACTTGTCAATACAGAAAAGAACATCTTACAACCTAAATGGAAGAAGCATTCAAGCATTCAAATGTCCGAGTTAACTATAGATAAATGAAAAATATGTGTTCTCGACTGTCAACCGAAATAATAAGCTACTAAATTTACTCATTAAAACCGAACATTTTGTGCTTGATGTTTCGTATGCTCTTATCAATTCTATATGAGCTAAAACTTAAAAGCCTGCCCACATAGGTAACAATATTAAATACATGCTCAATATTATATAGGCATTTCTTGAAAGTTAATTGATTAAGCCATAATAACATGAATGTAAGCAATGTTACAGAGTGACTAGTAGTTGATTACTACTGGAGTATATTTACATATATGCTTGTGTTTGTTTGATAAGACTTGCCTAAACCTTAAGGTTCATGTATAATGTATGGATTGCCAAAATTTGTTTAGTGCCTCTCAGGATATTACTCCAGAGTTATTAGAAAATAATCTCTGTGTTTCTTTTCCTTGTCTAAAGATATGGTACCCTACTCTTGTAATAGGTGTGAACACTGCAAGAGACTTGCTCCAGAGGTGATTACTTTGTTAACTCATAAAGAGAAGAGGGCTTAATCTTTGCTTTCATTACTTCTATAGCTTTTCCTGTCTTCCAAATGTAAAACAACTTATTATTTATATTTTGCATGTAGTATGAAAAAGCAGCCTCCTTGTTGAGCAGTCATGACCCTCCCATAACACTTGCAAAAATTGATTTGAGTGATAAAGTAAACAGCGAAATTGCTACCAAATTTAAGATCCAGGGTTACCCAACCATTAAGATCTTACGCAGTGGAGGAAATGCTATTCAAGAATACAAAGGTCCTCGTGAAGCAGATGGTTTAGTTGCTTATTTGAAAAAACAAGCTCGTCCCTCGTCAGCTGAAATCAAGTCAAGGGAAGATTCTGCAAACCTTATAGATGAGAAAAGACTCTTTGTTGTAAGTTCTGTAGTTGACACTTCTGTCTTAAATCCTTAATTAAAGCGATGGAGTTGCTTTCATTGTTCCACTCAAGAGTTCGTTGATCTGAATTGTGTATTATACTTCTAGGCTGGTGTGTTTCTAGTATTCTCTGGGGAAAGTTTCCAGAACTTCTCAATTGTAGCTGAAAAACTACGAGCTGACTATGATTTTGGTCACACCCTTGATGCCAAACTCCTCCCACACGGTGGACCAGTTGACAAGCCAACACTCCGGCTACTTAAGCCATTTGATGAGTTGTTTGCAGACTTCCAGGTATTATATACTATTGTTTTTTTAGGATTGATCCACATGATTATTCTTTTTTGGTTTGTTTTTGTTGCTAACCGTTGCAATAACTTGACATCGTTGCAGGACTTCCAAGTTGATCAATTGTAGAAATTCATTGAAGAAGCTAGTATCCCTACTGTGACTATTTTTGGCAAAAACGAAGAAAATCGTTGTTTTGTTGAAAAGTTTTTCTACAGTCCCAACACTAAGGTACTTGGATTATTTCCTCTAAAAAAAAAGGTACTTGGATTACTAAACTCTATTATCTTGGAAATGTTCCTTATGTGAGCCTGTATTTGTAAATGTAACTTCTTAGATGCATTGCTCATATATCTCTATTGTTTTGATCTGTATGTTTTCTAGCTCAGCCCTGCCAGTTTAATATATGTTTTCCTTGCTCTTTCTTTTGAATTCTAGAGCTTTGCATACGTGATGCTCAATTTCTCAAAAGCTTTATGGAGCTCTTTGATGATTGGCCACCCTTATAACTGTTGAAATTTTAATTTTAATTAGATATATTTTTATCTGTAGGCTCTGTTGTTTGTAAACTTCAGCCGTGACTCTGATGCTTTCAAATCAAAATACCATGAGGTTGCATCAGGTTATGAGAGAAAGGAAATAAGCTTTCTTTTGGGAGATACTGAGACCGATGTTGGTGTGCTTGTTCATTCATTTTCTAATTTTTCTACTTAACTAATCTATCTAGTGTACTACTTATCAGCTGCTGTGATTTGCTAAAGATTATTATTTGATCTGGAATGTAGCACTATGGACTGAAAGAGGATGAAGCACCTGTAATCTTAATACAGTCCAATGATGGAAAAAATTATTTGAAGCCAAATGTGAAACCTGATCATATTGCAACTTGGGTTAAGGACTACAAGGTAATGCTCTCATGATTATATTGCTTGGTGCTCGAGCGTAATAATAATATAAAATATAAGTGTATAGTCCAGCTATCAGTTTAGACTTTTAGTTGAGACGAAAAACGTACTTCAGTTGTGTTGGTAGTTGTCAAGGTTGGTTTGAACTTGAACCTGACTTTGCTGATGCAATTTAATTAAGAGAAATAATATGATTTTGTACATAATGTTTTTAATCAAGGGCTTGTGAATGACCCATTTCTAACTCATATAATCCGGGGTGGAGAAATCATCATAACTTTTCTTTGGATAATAATCAAAATAATTTTCAATAAATTGCTCCTTTTTTTTTTTCTTTCTTTTTTGTGTGGTGACTTGCTCTACCCCAACCAAAGAAATCATCTTTGTATGATACTCTTTTTTTTTCTTTCTCTTTTGTGAGGACAATGAATTGCTCTACCCCAACCAAAGAAATCATCTTTGTATGATACCCTGCAAAATTTTATGCAGGTGTGTACTATCAGCCGGCATCGAACAGGGGTGGTGCCAGGTAAGTTCGCATGTGCCAGGTAAGTTGCCTAGTCAACATGAAGAACCTAATGTTATGATTGTTTTAAGAAGTGGTAAAGTTATTGAAAATAATATAAAAGAAAGTATCACTCCTAAACAAACTGAAATAGTTGAAAATTTGAATGTTGATGATATAATGTTAATAATGATGAATCCAAATTGCATAAATTTGATGATCCATATATGCCGCCCCTAAGTCTTATGTTCCCCTAGTTCTATTTCCTGGCATATTAAAAAATTCAAAATTTGATAAATCCTTTTCTAAAATTTATAATTTGTTGACATAAGTGAATGTGAATTTGTTTTATTAGACATGATTAAAAAATATGGCTGCCTATACTAAGTTTTTAAAAGAATTGAACACTAAAAAATTTTCATATCTAAAACTCTGAGTGATGTTTTGCATACTGACTTGCCCCCAAAATTAATAGACCCTAAGTTTCATAATAACAATTACACTGAGAATTCTAAAAAAAAAAAAGAAAAAAGAAAGACAATTTTTGAGTTGGGACCATTAACTTGGTGTCATACTTGTCTATTTGCAGTTTGGTCTGGATAAATTGAAGTTTATTACAATGTCTCTAGAGCTTGTTGATCGCGAAGATACTCTATTCCAAGTTGATAAACCTAAACCCTAAACACTAAATCTAAATGCAAAACCCTAAATTTTAAAATCCTAAAACACTAAACGCTGAAACCTTAAACCCAAAACCCTAAAAATCATAAGCCCTAAAATCTTAAACCCTAAACCCTACCTCTTAACCCCGTACCCTAAATCCTAAATCAAACTCAAAACCCACACACTAAACCCTAAACCCTGCAACCCTCTAAACCCTAAAATCTTAAATCCTAAACCCTAACCCTAACCCTAAAATCTTAAACCTAGCCCTAAACCCTAAACCAAAAACCCTAAACTTAACCTTAAACTCTAAACCCTAAAAACCTTAAACCTAACCCTAAATGCAAAACTCTAAACCCTAAAATCTTAAACCTTAAACACTAAACCTCCTAAAACCCCTAAAAACCTTAAACCTAACCCTAAATGCAAAACTCTAAACCTTAAAATCTTAAACCTTAAACCCTAAACCCTAAACCTCTTAAAACCCTAAAACCTTAAACACCAAAACCCTCTAAACCTTAACCCTAAACCCTAAACTTAACCTTACACCCTAAACCCTAAAAACCTTAAACCTAACCCTAAATGCAAACCCTAAATCTTAACCTCCCACACTAAACCCTAAACCTTGCAACCCTCTAAACCCTAAAATCTTAAATCCTAAATCTTAAAACCTTAAACCCTAAACACCCTAACCATAAACCTTGCAAACCTAAATCCTAAATCATAAACCTAAAATCTTAAATCCTAAACTTAATCTTAAACCTAACCCTAAACGCAAAACTCTAAACCTTAAAATCTTAAACCTTAAACCCAAAATCTCTTAAAACCCTAATACCATAAACCCCAAAACCTTAAACCCTAAACCCAAAATCTCTTAAAACCCTTACCATAAATCCCAAAACCCCCCTAAACCTTAATCCTAAACCCCTAAACCTTGCAAACCTTAAACCCTAAACCCCAAAATCTTAAACCTTAAACTTAAACCCCAAGCTCTGCAAACCTAAACCCTAAAAACCTAAAATCTTAAACACTAAACTTAATCTTACACCCTAAACCCTAAAAACCTTAAGCTTAACCCTAAAATCTTAAACCTTAATTCTTAAACTCAAACCCCAAAACCTCTTACCCTAAACCCTAAACCCTAAAACCTTAAACACCAAAACCCCAAACCCCAAAACTTTTTAACCTTTACCCTAAACCATAAAACCTAAAACACCAAAACCCTGAACTCTAAACCCTAAACCTTACAAACCCTAATCCCTAAAATCTTAACCTCTACCCTAAACCCTAAAACCTTAAACACTAAAACCCTAAACCTTGTAAACCCTAAACCCTAAAATCTAAAATTTTAAATGCTAAACCCTAAGTCAGCCTCGTTCGACCCTCGCAAGTGATGCTACGATGAGATGTCTACTGCAAAAATTACACAACGAAGCTAAAGTAAACACTTGAACTTTGTAGGGAACTTGTATTGCATTCACTCTTGAGTTGTTACAAATGAGGCATCTTGAGGGGTATTATACCTATTCTACCACCTAAACCCTAAACCAACCCCTAAAATCTTAAATCCAAAACCTTAAAAACCCAAACCCAAAACCTCTTAAACTTACCCCTAAAAACCTTAAACCTAACCCTAAATGCAAAACTCTAAACCTTAAAATCTTAAACCTTAAACCCTAAACCCTAAACCTCTTAAAACCCTAAAACCTTAAACACCAAAACCCTCTAAACCTTAACCCTAAACCCTAAACTTAACCTTACACCCTAAACCCTAAAAACCTTAAACCTAACCCTAAATGCAAACCCTAAATCTTAACCTCCCACACTAAACCTTAAACCTTGCAACCCTCTAAACCCTAAAATCTTAAATCCTAAATCTTAAAACCTTAAACCCTAAACACCCTAACCATAAACCTTGCAAACCTAAATCCTAAATCATAAACCTAAAATCTTAAATCCTAAACTTAATCTTAAACCTAACCCTAAACGCAAAACTCTAAACCTTAAAATCTTAAACCTTAAACCCAAAATCTCTTAAAACCCTAATACCATAAACCCCAAAACCTTAAACCCTAAACCCAAAATCTCTTAAAACCCTTACCATAAATCCCAAAACCCCCCTAAACCTTAATCCTAAACCCCTAAACCCCAAAATCTTAAACCTTAAACTTAAACCACAAGACTCTAAACCCTAAACCTTACAAACCCTAATCCCTAAAATCTTAACCTCTACCCTAAACCCTAAAACCTTAAACACTAAAACCCTAAACCTTGTAAACCCTAAACCCTAAAATCTAAAATTTTAAATCCTAAACCCTAAGTCAGCCTCGCTCGACCCTAAACCCTAAACCCTAAACCCTAAACCCTAAACCCTAAACCCTAAACCCTAAACCCTAAACCCTAAACCCTAAACCACACCATAAAAACCTAAAATCTTAAACCCTAAACTTAATCTTACACCCTAAACCCTAAAAACCTTAAGCTTAACCCTAAAATCTTAAACCTTAATTCTTAAACTCAAACCCCAAAACCTCTTACCCTAAACCCTAAAACCTTAAACACCAAACCCCAAACCCCAAAACTTCTTAACCTTTACCCTAAACCCTAAAACCTAAAACACCAAAACCCTAAACTCTAAACCCTAAACCTTACAAACCCTAATCCCTAAAATCTTAACCTCTACCCTAAACCCTAAAACCTTAAACACTAAAACCCTAAACCTTGTAAACCCTAAACCCTAAAATCTAAAATTTTAAATCCTAAACCCTAAGTCAGCCTCGCTCGACCCTCGCAAGTGATGCTACGATGAGATGTCTACTGCAAAAATTACACAACGAAGCTAAAGGAAACACTTGAACTTTGTAGGGAACTTGTATTGCTTTCACTCTTGCGTTGTTACAAATGAGGCATCTTGAGGGGTATTATACCTATTCTACCACCTAAACCCTAAACCAACCCCTAAAATCTTAAATCCGAAACCTTAAAAACCCAAACCCAAAACCTCTTAAACTTACCCCTAAAAACCTTAAACCTAACCCTAAATGCAAAACTCTAAACCTTAAAATCTTAAACCTTAAACCCTAAACCCTAAACCTCTTAAAACCCTAAAACCTTAAACACCAAAACCCTCTAAACCTTAACCCTAAACCCTAAACTTAACCTTATACCCTAAACCCTAAAAACCTTAAACCTAACCCTAAATTCAAACCCTAAATCTTAACCTCCCACACTAAACCCTAAACCTTGCAACCCTCTAAACCCTAAAATCTTAAATCCTAAATCTTAAAACCTTAAACCCTAAACACCCTAACCATAAAACCTTGCAAACCTAAATCCTAAACCATAAACCTAAAATCTTAAACCCTAAACTTAATCTTAAACGTAACCCTAAACGCAAAACTCTAAACCTTAAAATCTGAAACCTTAAACCCAAAATCTCTTAAAACCCTAATACCATAAACCCCAAAACCTTAAACCCTAAACCCAAAATCTCTTAAAACCCTTACCATAAATCCCAAAACCCCCCTAAACCTTAATCCTAAACCCCTAAACCTTGCAAACCTTAAACCCTAAACCCCAAAATCTTAAACCTTAAACTTAAACCACAAGCTCTGCAAACCTAAACCCTAAAAACCTAAAATCTTAAACCCTAAACTTAATCTTACACCCTAAACCCTAAAAACCTTAAGCTTAACCCTAAAATCTTAAACCTTAATTCTTAAACTCAAACCCCAAAACCTCTTACCCTAAACCCTAAACCCTAAAACCTTAAACACCAAAACCCCAAACCCCAAAACTTCTTAACCTTTACCCTAAACCCTAAAACCTAAAACACCAAAACCCTAAACTCTAAACCCTAAACCTTACAATCCCTAATCCCTAAAATCTTAACCTCTACCCTAAACCCTAAAACCTTAAACACTAAAACCCTAAACCTTGTAAACCCTAAACCCTAAAATCTAAAATTTTAAATCCTAAACCCTATGTCAGCCTCGCTCGACCCTCGCAAGTGATGCTACGATGAGATGTCTACTGCAAAAATTACACAACGAAGCTAAAGGAAACACTTGAACTTTGTAGGGAACTTGTATTGCTTTCACTCTTGAATTGTTACAAATGAGGCATCTTGAGGGGTATTATACCTTTTCTACCACCTAAACCTTAAACCAACCCCTAAAATCTTAAATCCAAAACCTTAAAAACCCAAATCCAAAACCTCTTAAACTTACCCTAAAGCCTTAAACCATAAACCTTCAACCTTAAACTCTAAGCCTTAAACCTTGCAAAACCCTAAACCCTAAAATCTTAAACCCCAAACCCTAAAACCCTAAATCTTAAAATCTTAAACCCCAAACCCTAAAGTTCATCCATTGGTGCTACGGAAAATTTCACTTTCAAGGAAGTTAACAAGTCGAATATCCGGTTGTTTTCGCCAGAGTCTGCTTTTACACTTGAGTGATAAGTTAAAAGGGGCTCTACAGATACAACTAACATAAGTACAAGAAGGCGGGCATCGGTTGTTGCGGTGGGGCTAGCTACCCGACCGAAACAATCGCCTGGAGGCTGAGGTCAGTAGTCTCCCCTTGAATAATTAATTCAAGGAAGTAGGCATCAAGGGCGAAGAAGCGAAGAGGCCATACGGGGATTACAATCAGGTTGTTAAGGCGGTATATTCTTGTTATGAGTGCTAAGGGGATTGCTATATATCTAGACAAAAAACATATGTTCAATACAAATGATTTAAGATAACAATTGATTGTATAACTGAGTTGCTAGAGAACAAGTACATTTGCCCAATTTATAAAATTCCTAAATAATGATATATAAAATCTCCAAAGTTAAAACATTGCATGCGTAGATCTACACATTAACTATTAATTTGAGCAATTATTTGCTCAAACTCAAATAATGATAACATAAAAAAACATAAATGATCCAAAACATATCTTCAATTGCACTATATAATATTTAATGTTTTAATTTAAATAATTATATATTGATCCAAATATTTTTAATATATTATAACAAATCCATTATGTGCATCGCACGGGCGAAACTACTAGTACAATATAATAGAGATAATACTAATAATACTACTAGCATGTGCTCCATCTCAACTAAAAGCCTAAGCTGATAGTTGGACTGCACATATTATATTTATGCTTACACGCCCCCTCAACGTGTGCGGTGGATTCCAACCAAGCAACACGTGGAAGTCTCTTTTTGTGGGTGACGCGGAGATTCGAACCCATGACCCTTTTGCATGGCTCTGATACCAGATGAACGTTTGGTATTTTGTCCAACAGTTACAGAGAGAGAGGAAGAGTCCTATAAGTGTATAACTCTCCTATTCCCTAGCTAATACACTATTGACTAGGTACATTATTGACTAAGGATATAACAGAATAATAAAACCAATACAATATAATAGAGATAATACTAATATGGTTAATAATATGGATGCACAAGATGTGATCTCACGATCTTACCTAAGCAAGTGATCTCACTAGAAACCTACCCTATATATGTGTATATATATATTTATATTACGATATAACATAACTAAAAATATCTGAACCTAATATTCATGATTATCATACTAACCATGCAGAAAAGGGAATAGAACACTCTCTGGAAGTTGAAGGTCCCCAACAAGATCAAGACTTTCCTTTAGATAGCTATTCACGACCGTGTGATGGGAAACATGCATGAGAGAAAGATATATATGAGGCCTCACTGTACTATGGAAGGCAGTTGTGGCGTCTGTACGGGGGAGATGGAGTCGGATGATCATATTCTCAGGTACTGTATGGAAGCTGAAGACCTCTGAATGGCGTTTGTACTAAGAGACAAGCGAAGCAGTTGGAGGCAAATGGACCTCAAGAATTGGATTGTGAATAACATTACCAGGGAATCGCCTGGCAACGAAGGCAAGGAATGGCCACGACGTTTTGCCATCATTGTCTGGTGGTTGCGGAGATGGCACTGTGATAGAGTCTTCAATGGACGGGAGGTGATGGTGCCTTCGCCCGTACAACCATGGCGATAGGAAACAGAGTCATCAGGCTTTGTTGGTGTGCGTCTTAAGCCCATCGTCTCACACCCAATGTCGACGGGAGTGTTAAAATGAGTCATAATAAGGCTGGATTCGGCGGTGTCATAAGGAACAACATGGGCGAATGGGTTGAAGGTATTATGTCTAGAACCGATTACGCAGATCTCCCTCACTTGTCGAGGCAAGGACAATAGTCGAGTGTCTAAGTTGGGCGTGGCAGAAAGGTATCCGCGACCTGGAGGTTCAATCAGATGCAAAGAACGTTATCCAATGAATCTAGGAGAACACAGTAGTACGCGGTCCGCTTCGTCATAGTATCAATGAAGCGAGAGGGTGGATTAACAGGGATTGGAGGATTTCTTTGCGAGTGATTTACCAAGAGAAAAAATAGTGGCGGACTGCCTTGCGTCGTTTGGAGCTCTTCAAATGGATGAACGGAAAATTGTTGAAGACCGCCCTGTCGTTGGCGAGGAGGCTTACTTTGATGACTTGGCGCATGTCATGAAGACGCGCAGAGTGGTGGAGTCAACATAGCGTTAGGCTCTCCAGGGGTCCCCTCCATTTTCGATTTAAAAAAAAATATCTGAACCTATAATCTATTAAATTAAATCAAAAAAAAAAAATCTAAAACTTGGTGTAGAGTTTAAGTTTTAATTGTGATAATATGAATAACGTTTAACTTTAAGCGTAAGTAAATAAGTTTTGTTTATATAAGTAAATGCGAGTAGAAAAGATTGAAGATAGTGATAAGTAAAAGAAGATGATAATGAATGTAACCATAGTAATGAATTGAATAAATATGTAAATAAATAATGAAGAGAATGTGGTTATAGTAATGTATAACTAAATAGATAATAGAGATTCTATTTTTTCCATTTAAAAAAAATAGTTTTTAAAAGTTCTCCAAATTATAGAAAATAAAAAAATATTTTTTAATTTTCAAAATTGAAAACTGTACTGTGATAATAAATATGTTTTCTGTATTATATATTCTCTAATTTTCCAAAATATTAGAGATAATAAATCAGCTCTAAGAAATTCTCCTGTTATTCTCTAGTTCTATACTGATTTTCTTTATATATATATATATAAAAGAAAAGTTGTGCTAGGTAAGCGCTATCCGAGAAGGAAAATACTACATGCACTCCCATTTTATACCCTCAACATGTACTTCATCTCACAAATTTTTTATATATAGACACCTATTCTGGGATCCACATGATGAAAATATTCAATCTTTATTTGCCACATCATGGAGTAAAAGTGAGAGGTAGAAATTTGAAAGTACATGTAGTATAACTGATCCAAGAAAGAACGACACGAAGAATAAACATCAAGCTTCACCAAATATCATGACAAAATTGAGGAACTTTCTGGTGGCAGTCCTCATATATGAAGCTAGAAACATGCATTCCATTAAAGGCGACTCATCATATACTTGTAGACCACGTACTGCTGCTCTCCACGAAGTGATCAAACCATCATGTCTCAACCTCCCTCTGAAATTAAAATAGATGAAATCATAAACATAAAATTAGATTAAAGAGTCGTTTTAACTGTAATTTCTCTTTCTTTTTTTTTTTTAAAGTTTTTTTTGTTCTTCACTATTTAATATTTTTGTGATTAAAAGAATGAGAAATTCTATAAGATTCAAGTCACAATTCATCTTAAAGAATCTCTCCAACTAGCCCAGATGGCGAAGTTTGTTAAAAAAAAAAAACCCCACTAAAATATTATTGACCATGCCTAAATGGCCCAAATTTCCTGGCCCAACTTCCAACCACTAATTTCTGAGAAATTTTATTATGGACTATAGTCCATGTACCAGTGTGAACCAAGAACTAAAATAATATCGTTTGATTTTAATTTTAGGAAAAAAAAAATCGTCACCTTTTTATGTGCTCTGCTTTTTTGTTTTATTTTTTCACAAACATTAGTTTCATTATAATAACGGTGGAGTATTATTTTAATTACACTTTATGCTATCTACTTTTATTTTATATCCACAATAAGTTCATTATAAATTTATAATGTTAAAGCTTTATTCCATTTGGCCGTCTTATTCAATAGTGGCAAAGTATTGTGCGTACCATGGTCCAAAAAAAGTTCGATGAATTTTATGAGCTTGAATAATGTACTTTATGTGTTAAAATAATGTACATTATGTGTTAGAATAATAAAATTTTTAGGGTAAGATAATGTACTTTATGAGTTAGAATAATGTAAATTATGACTTAGAATAATGTAATTATGAGTTATAAAAATATATGTTGCAGTAGATTGCCTGAACAAAAAATTATCTGAAATGATGTCGTTTTTAGACTGTGATCCAGTTGGATCGTCATGCCACCATGGTCCACACAAAACGTACTATTGTTGAACAGTTGCAACTTGCTACTTGTGATGTTTTGTTTATAAATCGGGAGAAGATGTTCATATTTTATGTACCCAAAGCCATGGAATTCCCTTCCCTACTACTTGCTACTGTAGCTTGCACCTTGGTGCTTCTCTTCTTTATGTGCAAGATATTTCTCGCACCCAAAAACCACAAAAGGCTAGCGCCGGAGGTCCCAGGGGCATGGCCAATAATCGGCCATCTCCATCTGCTCGCTGGTCGAAAAACGCCAACACACCTCATCTTGGCGTCCATGGCGGATAAATACGGCCCTATTTTTCGAATGAGACTCGGCTCGCAACCACTCGTGGTGGTGAGCGACTCGAAAATAGCCAAGGAATGCTTCACGGCAAAGGACAAGGAGCTAGCAACGCGGCCCAAATTCATGGCGTCTGAAATCATGGGCTACAACTACTCCATGTTTGCGATTGCCCCATACGGGGAGTACTGGCGTGGAATCAGAAAGACCGTCATGCTGGAGCTTTTGTCTACTCGTAGAATTGAGATGTTAAGGAAGGTGAGGGAATCCCACGTAAGAAAAGCCATCAAACGTACATTTGATCACTGGTCACACAACAAGGATCCAATTTCTGGGGCGGTGGTAGTGGATATGAGGCAATGGTTTTCGAGGTTGGTCATAAACCTCTCCATATCCATGCTTTTTGGTGAGGAAGAAGTGGCAGAAGAAAGCCAACTGTTGAATTCCATTAGGAATCTGTTTGAGCTGTTTGGAGAGATGTTGGTGTCAGATTTTATTCCCTGGCTGAGATGGATGGACTTGGGAGGGTACGAGAAGGCTATGAGGAAGACTGCTCAGGAAATGGATTCTGCTGCAGATAGATGGTTTAAGGAGCATAGAACAAAAAGAAATTTGAAATCTAAAGAAGAAGAAGACTTTATGGATGCCATGCTTTCTCTATTTGATGCTTCATCCAACCAAACTCATTCTCTTGGACCTGATAATGATGTCATTATCAAATCTACTTGCTTGGTATGCATAATCATTTTTTTAATCTTTTTTTTATTTTATTATTTGAAAAAGGAAAATACATTTTTCTGATGTCATTGTGTTGATAGACCTTGCTTGTAGCTGCAACCGATACAACTAGCATAACATTGACATGGGCTCTCTCCTTAGTATTGAACAATTACGATGTCATGAGGAGGATCCAAGATGAACTAGACGCCAACATTGGGAAAGAAAGGTGTATTAACGAAGGTGACATAAATAAATTGATTTACATCCAAGCTGTTGTGAAAGAAACATTGCGTTTACATCCACCAGGTCCACTCTCTGTTCCCCATGAGGCTATAGAAGACTGCACCATTAACGGCTATCACATTCAGAAAGGCACTCGTGTAATGCCAAACCTTGCAAAGATTCATCGCGATCCTAAGGTGTGGGTAGACCCTAATGAGTTTAGGCCAGAGAGATTCTTGACTACTCACAAAGATATTGATATCAGAGGCAATCATTTTGAGATAATTCCATTTGGTAGTGGTCGAAGAATGTGTCCCGGTATAACTCTGGGTTTACAGATGCTGCATTTGACACTTGCTAGCTTGATTCAAAGCTTTGATATGAAAAGACCATCAATAGAGCCAATTGATATGACTCAAAGCCCAGGATTAACTACTGCCAAGGCCACTCCACTCCATGTTCTCCTAATACCACGCTTGGCTTCAAATTTGTATGGTTAATTAACTTAGAAGATATAAGAAGCTTTTGAGTTAAATAAATAATGAATAAATAAGAGAGATTAATTCTATTATAAATGTATGCATATATAAATCTATATATAAAGATTTAATTTATAATGTCATTTTGTAAAACTATTGTTGTACTAATTAATAAAAGTAGTTTTGAATATTTCTTACTTTTAGCCTTATGATTTTATTGACATTTTTAACTTTGATTCTTGATTTTCAAAGCAGGCACTTTCGGTACATGACTTTCATTCTATAACAAACTTAACTATATATTCTTGCAATATATCCAACAAAAATATATTTTTTGCGCGTAGCATCTAGGAGGTGCCGTTTACTTCAAGAATTATTTTTTCTTAATTTTTTTTTCATTATTTCATTCTTTGTTTTCTATTTTCTGTTTTCAACAAATGCAAATTTGCATCCCAGGTCAGCAATTAAAAAATAATAATGTGTTATTTTTTGCCACATAAGATTGCAAATGTGAAGTTGGCAAATTCTCAAAAAAAATGTGAAGTTGGCAGGGATGGGGTTAGTCTAAGCCTTGTTAGAATATTCAACCTAGCTACAAGCTACCCAAATGAGATAAGATAGGAAGGGCCTAATAAGTGATGAGCCAATAATATTATGAGACAAGATAGCTGCCATTCTGCCAACATCATCGTACGTTGTTGTCTATATGCCATTATTGGTGTACCCGAACCCTCGTGCGTCTTCAATCTGAGAAGGAAATCCTCAAGATTTTTATGACCATTAACCCTGAGACTGCTGAGTATATAATATATAAATATAAATGTGTAATTTAACTATCAGTTTAAACTTTTTAGTTAAGATGGAACACATGTTTTAATTTGGTATGTATCAGAGTAACGACCAAAGGTTATGGGTTTGAATCTCCGCATCACTTAGATAAAAAAAAAAAAATGGTCCACGTGTTGCTTGAAACACGAGAAAAAGTAACGCATGCATTTGCTTTAATTGAGACAAGCTAAGTTGCAAGCATCCACACACTTCATGAAAAGGGCCCCCCGCACAAACTACTAGCACATGCTTTAATTCAGACAAGCTAAGCTGCAACTACTAGCACATCCACACACTTCATGAAAAAGGGCCCGTAGAAACTACTAGCACATGCTTTAATTGAGACAAGTTAAGCTGTATGCATTCACACTTCATCAAAAAGTAATTGACCTGCACATGCACGAGAAAGACCACTGTTTCCCTACCTTAAACAAATATCTCAATACAAGCCTTGTCTGATAATGATAATTCTCAAGGCGATAAATTTTTTTCCGCGGTCAAAATAAAATTGAGATGATTTCTCGCCTCTTTTTACTTTGATGCAAGGTGAGTATAATTTTTACCAGACAAAGATTCCAAATAGTAGACGGAAACCAGAATGGAAATAGTTCAACTAGAAGAGATAAAAATCAGTAGTGACCTTCAGTCCAACACATAACTCTTTGGTACACTTTTAAAAAAAAAAAAAAAAAAAAAAGGTATAGGAGATTGACTTTTATAGTAGATTGTAGACCAATAAAGTTTAGAGCCAGCTGAAGTTTTTTTAACGAGGTTTTCTCCTCGCCCCGTGACCCTAGTCGACAAAAAATCACAAGGAGGTAAACCAGCCTAGGTTACCCATAGCTGACCGGTTCAAACCCAAGGATTTGAGGATCGAACCTCCAACATCTCAATCATAGGTATAGCACTCTTACCACCTGGGCTGTCATTACGGACTTAGAGCCAGCTGAAGTGATTGAAAGGCCTGTAGTATTTAGCGTAGCTGTATGGTTCAGAAAGGTCAGACTGATCGACAATATGGAAATTAATATTAATGGCTGATAGTGATGGAGGATCAAGTTGGCATTAGGGGCCCTAGAGGTGGTGGACCAAAATATCATTAGGTTTGCTTGGAGGATTTTGGTTAATGCCCATGTGGAAAAATGAACTAGCTTTTCACATTTGTTAACTTAACTGCAGAATATTTGTCACCAAGTGGCTAATTATATTTAACTAAATGTTGTACTATTATTAGTTGATATAGGTATGTGTTGAGAACATTTGTAGTAAAGTGTGACAGATATTGATTATATTGCTGGCATGTGCAAGTAGTTTTGTCAAATAAATAATGTTTTTTTAAGAGGATATGCGTTTGGAACAGACGCAGATTGTATTTTTTTTTTAAATGACAATATATGTCTGGTGTCGACCAATCTGCGTTGTGGCATATGCGCATGTACTTTAGACGCAAATAGTCATTTATTTCATACACAAATGACTCATTCTGTACTAGTAATTCTTGAAATAGAGTTCCGTTTCAACAAGTGAAGAAGAAATTTAATTGTGTCATGAACAAACATAAATCATGGAGGGCTAAGAGATTGACAAACAGTTTGAAATGCTTTGAGATTACTCTGAAGAGTTGAGAAAAAGTAATACAGGAACCACTTCAAAATTGAAACCTGATGGTGATTTAATTTCACAATCAATGGTAGGTCTAGGTTTTTGAGGTTATATATTTGTTATGCAACATGTAGAGAGAGATTTCTATCTAGCTGGTTGTAGGCCTTTCATTGAATTGGATGGATGTCACTTAAAGAGATGTCAAAATAGAGGACCAATTACTAACTGCAATTAGTGTTGATGAAAATAATGCAATGTTCAATTTCCATTTTTTTTTAGTCATTGTATTAGTTGAAGAAGAAGCAAAAGTAGCCATGTCATCAGTTGAAGGAGAATCAGATTAAACCATGGCACAAACACTTGAGGATGTTGTTGTTGAAACTAAAGTAAAAACGACAATTCTACTCGTACCTTATGAGTTCCTTGCATCCCGCCCCAATGAAAAATACTCGCACTAGTTATAACATTAGGTGCACTTAGTATTGATACTCAGTGTACAATTTAATTGTACATGTAATACATTTTACTTGCACGTGTGCACTTATTTTCACTTACAAGTGCAAGTAATTTACCTTGTTAACATTTATGCACCTGGTGCACCTAGGTGCATCTAGCTATACCATTACGTGCATCTAGTATAACGTTAGGTGCAACTACATCCTGGACACGTGGCGCGCTGCGATTCGTCCGCAATTCTCTCCTAGATGGTCCGTACGCACCTGGACGCCATATTATATCTATTATACTAATAAGAGCCAAAGAAAGTTAGATCTATAATGGGTAGAAAAAATGACGGTCAAATTATTAAATCAAATGGATGGATGGTTCAGATTGTTTAGGTTTATATTTTTCTTTGAGATTTTCTAATTTATCCTTAATTATATGATTATCCGTTAAATTTTCAGTTAATTATTATTTTTTTCCGTTAACTTTTAACTTACCCATTAATTACTATAAGTAAGGTCTTAGGTTCGAATTGAACCTTATCCCAATCAAAGTTTACATAATTGTTGAACATATACTACGAATATTTTAGAGTATATTATTCAAAAGTAAGTAACATACTCTATTACTTTTATTAAATTAAATTAATTAGAAGTTACAAAAAAAAAAATACATATGCATTTCTCAATTTGATGTCTACACTGCCTTTTTCAAAAAAAAAAAAAATATTCATTATCAAAAAATTTAAAAAGAGATATAATTTCATTAGTTATATTGTCTATATTTTCTACCATACAAAGATTTCTTACCTTCAAATTTATGAATTAATTATATTCACTACATTGTTCATTATTTTTTTTACACTATCTTATAATTAAATATCAAAGTTAGACTAAAAAATAACGTTATATATTTATTACCAAGTATTATATTAATAACATGGAAAAAAAATTTAAAAAAAAACAGTATTATTAATCTTGCAAATTATACTGTGGACCATGATCATGGCTGAAAGGAAATTGCAGTTGCGCGGAACAGAGGTCGTTCATCCGTTCAACACAACTGCAGTATCCATTCAACACAACTGCAGTATCCATTCAACACAATTGCAGTATCAGTTCAACATAACTGCAATTCCAGACGGATGACGCGGCCTCTGTTCCGCGCAACTACAGTTTCTTTTCAACACAACTGCAATATCAGCCATGATCCATGGTCCACGGTATAGCAGCATTTGTATTAATCTTGTATGTAAATTACTTATTGTGCATTATTTAAATATAATAGAACTAATATAAATTTCAATTCATTTTATTTTCTACAATCAACCTGTTTGGGTTAAAGATAAAATCAACATCGATTTTAACAACAAAAATAATTGGTATATAGGATATAGCCACTGTTTAAAATGTTTATGCATAAAGTGGCAAACTATTTAACTACATGCATTGTGATAAAAAGAGAGTACTCCAAGATTAGTATCAAATCAACAAAAAAAAATACAAAAAAATAAAATAAAAATACACACATACACATCACACATGCACACACAAAATCAAGTACTACACTCATTCATACTAATTCCAAAAATATGAGCTTCAAAATAAACATGTGCAAAATGGATGTAGAAACTGTTGAAGAAACTAGACATATTGCAACATCCGTATTCGGACTATCTACAAAGCTATTGTTGTTACTATCAAGTAAACAAGTTATGAAACTAGAACAAAATGTACAACTCATTAACCTTATACAAATATAATAAATATTAATATTTTGCTCAATATTTTCACATGAAAATGTACAACACACATCTCACAGCACATGAAACATGTAGGTGGAAAACTACCACTATCAAATATCTATAGGCGCTTGCAAAATTAAGAGTTTATAGTACACCTAAGATCTCAGTCATATATACAAACACAACGAGACAAATTCACAACTTCCTACATCATAATCTCATTGCGTGACTTGCTTTCTATACTACTACAATAACTCAATTGCACATGACACATTAACAAATACCAATAAATAAAATTTTAAAAGAAGTATTGAAGATGAATGCAATGACAATGCTATCCGAAAGAGAATTAAAAAGGGTTTAGAAACATGCATTCCATTAAAGGCGACTCATTATACACTTGTAGACCACTGCTGCATGCTCTCCACGAAGTGATCAAACCATCATGCCTGATGCCTCAACCTCCCTCTGAAATTAAAATAGATGAAATCATAAACATAAAATTAGATTAAAGAGTCGTTTTAACTGTAATTTTTTTTAAAAAAATGTTTTTTTTTTTTACTTCACTATTTAATGTTTTTGTGATTAAAAGAATGAGAAATTCTATAAGTTTCAACTCACAATTCATCTTAAAGAATATCTCCAACTAGCCCAGATGGGGAAGCTTGTTTATAAAAACAAAAAAAAAAAAACAAAAAAAAAAACAAAAAAAAAAAAAAAAAAAAAAAAAAAAAAAAAAAAAAAAAAAAAAAAAAAAAAAAAAAAAAAAAAAAAACAAAAAACAAAAAACAAAAAAAAAAGGCAAAAAAAAAAAAAAAAACCCACTAAAATATTATTGACCTTGCCTAAATGGCCCAAATTTCCTGGCCCAACTTCCAACCACTTATTTCCGACAAATTTTGTTATGTACTATAGTCCATATACCAGTGTGAACCAAGAAGTAAAATAATATTGTTTGATTTTAATTTTAGAAAAAAAATCGTCAGCTTTTTATGAGCTTTGCTTTTTTGTTTTATATTTTCAGAAATACTAGTTTCATTATACTAACGGTGAAGTATTATTTTAATTACACTTCACGTCTTTGTTATCTAGTTTCATTTTATACCCACAATAGGTTCATTATAACGTTAAAATATCATATTAATTCAACTACATGTTCATGTTTTCAAAAAAATAAAAATAAAAATTACATGTTCATTTGACAATACGCATATTTGTATGAGCTTTGCTATTCGGTTTTGCTTTATACATACAATAGATTCATTACCGTAAAGTAATTAAAATACAATTTTAATTATATTACTGGCTCATTTGATTTTATATATATATATGTATGTATGTATGTATGTATGTATGTATGTATGTATGAATTCTGTTACTCAAATTTCATTTCATACACAATAAGTTTATTATAGTAACATTAAAAGATCATTTTAATTCTACTACAAATTTATTTAACAAAATACATATATCTAACATAATAAGTCATTAGTTCACAGCTAAAATGACCAATAGAATCCAATAGAATCACTAGGGATCGAACCACGACGTTAGGCTCGCAATTTGAATTCCTAATATTGACCCGCGACAATTGTATAGCACCGAATTTGAATTTCAAAAATTGCAACGATTGTAGACAACTCCACTTTAATTCCTGTTTGTTGCTAGGCTCTGGTCTAAAAATAATTTTCAGATTTTGTATGTGTAGTTGATACATTGTGTACCTGTAATTGATAGTTTTTGTACGTGTAGTTATCATATTATGTGTTAACAATTATCAAGTTATTTGGTTGCATGTACAAAAATTGTTATCTCGACACCTATTAAAAGCTCAAAACAACTATTTATTCAAGACAAAACAAATGAATCAACCTCGAAAAAAAATTTGCATGAAGAAGGTGTTCAGAGATTGAAAGGTATAAAAAAGCTGTTAGATGCATCCTCAAAAGTCTGACACTTAGAACTCTACCTAGGAGACTAAAGGTGATAAGTTGCAAGAAATCTTTTTGAAGCAAGAGTATGGGCTTTACACAGACCTTTCCCAATATGGGCCTTAATAATATGGTGCAAGTGGGTTAAGCCCATTAAGCTATAGGTTGGATTGGACATCTAGGTTTAGTCCAATCCACCATATGCCTATATAAGCCTGCATTGATGGGATGCAAGATAGACAATCATATAGACACCTACAGACATGGTACTCACACTGCTCAGAAAATACCAGGACACCATCTAGGGTTCTGAGTCAAGTGTGAGACAAAACGACTAACACAAGCAACACAACAAGGCATCAACTATGGCTGGAGATTTATGATCATCTATGCTTCCGCTACTACGAGTTAAGTTTCTCGTATATTTATTCTGTATGTTTAGACAGATTTATGATCTTACATTTGGTATTAGAGCAAACTTTAGATTATATTTCTTAATTTACCCACAGGGATTAAGAAAAGGAACATGATTTCTTAAGTTTTATCATAATAGTTGTAATGAATCTCGTTGATTAAAACTTTAGCCTACAGACAAGTCTTATATCACTTGATTCTTCAACTCATTTGATAATTGTTTCATCATAAAATTTCAGTTGGATCTAATTGAGTAAAACTTTAGCCCACAGGCAAGTTTTATGTCTCTAGATTCTTCTGTCTATTTAATAATTGGGATAAAATTTTATCATAAGGGTTTAATTGGATTTAATAGAATTAAAATTTTAACCTACAGGCAAATTTTATGTCAATAAATCCATCATCCATTAGATAATAATTTTATCACAATCTTAGAATTTATAAATTTAGTTTAATTATACTTCTAATTTAGTTTTCATGTTTTGCATTGGCAAAACATGTATTTAGTTAGTTCCCAAAATTTAACCACCTTTATTAATTATTTCGCGAATCTTGCTTGGTTATTTGGACTAACTGTAGTAAGTTACGTGATATATTTGATATACCTCTTTTGGTTTTCAAGAATAAAAATGTACCTCTTCGAGCCAAATTCCAACTTGGTTTTGAAAAGTGTATTTTAGTATATCCAACTAATGGTGCAGAATTATATCTTCATTATTTAGTTGGATTGGAACCAAATATTGATTATTTAGTATGCCCAACTAATGGTGGGGAATTATATATCTTCATTATTTAGTCGGTCAAATCAATTCTGACTACGTATATCATTAATTCTGCTGAAGAATATATTTTAATTAGTGGGAGTGATAATTTAGAAAAAGATCATTAAGATGCTCCATTAAGAGATTCCACAAGTATTAATCTTGTATTTGTTCATATAAATTCATAAGTTCAAATTATTGAACATTTGGTTGTGCAACATATTTATGAAAATGTTTAACAATATTAAGGAGTTTATTAGAACAAAACATTTAACTTGTGATACACTGTTATTTAAATAAATTCTTTAGCATTTAATAGAGTCTTTAGTTTCTTCAAAATTGATCCTGGGCCATTCTGGTTTATAAGGCTCAAGACAATTTTGCAAGACATAAAAGTAAGACTCATAATGTTCAGTTCATTATAAAGTGGACCTTGAAGTTATTTGGGAAGTTATGGTGTATATTTAAAATTTCACATTTATGGACTTAGAATTTTAGTTTACTGTCTAAGTTGTTGGAATGCTTCTATGACTAAACTATCTTTTGGCTATTTTGATGAGTGGGAGTGACAGACGTGTCAACTCCAAACTCTTGGCCATTAGAGTTAGTGCTTAAGTTAAGTTATAAAACTAGTCATGGAACATAGTTAGCATTATGCTAACATTAAGAGATCTCTACTTAAGACATAGTTAACATTAAGAATCTTAGAGATCATGAAGTGTACTCTCTTGTATAATTTGGATGTTTTTCTCTTTTAAGTTGCGCATATATATTTTATTTTGAGAAACATCCCTTAAGGTACCAAGAATAAACGTTGGGTTTGTTCATAAAGGACTTAACTTGGGGAATAAAAATGCATGTGATGCATAGAAGATATTACTCTGTCGAGTAGAGGACATATCGCTATGATTCATGTGTTTTGTTCTTTGATGAGAGTTGTGCTAGTACTTGCACCAAGTGGGAGAATGTAAGACCTTTCCCAATATGGGCCTTAATAATATGGTGCAAGTGGGTTAGGCCCATTAAGCTATAGGTTGGATTGGACATCTAGGTTTAGTCCAATCCACCATATGCCTATATAAGCCTGCATTGATGGGATGCAGGATAGACAATCATATAGACACCTACAGACATGGTACTCACACTGCTCAGAAAATACCAGGACACCATCTAGGGTTCTGAGTCAAGTGTGAGACAAAACGACTAACACAAGCAACACAACAAGGCATCAACTATGGCTGGAGATTTATGATCATCTATGCTTCCGCTACTACGAGTTAAGTTTCTCGTATATTTATTCTGTATGTTTAGACAGATTTATGATCTTACATTTTACCCTATGTATGATAAATGATAGTGCAAGTTAAGGGCTATGATAATAGAAAATGGGGATTGCGACAGCTTTTGGAAGGCTATCACTTACTTGAGTGACAACGGGAAGATTTGTTTTTCAAATCTATGTACACTCAACCTCCTTCATTTATAAATGGAAGTCCCCAAGCTTAGAACAAAAAAACTTACAAAGTTACCAAGAATACGTGAGAGAAAGCTTTCAAGCTAAATCAAATGTTCTAAGCTAAAAGAATGATCTAGATTCTAAAATTCCAACCCCAAATTAAAAACCATCTCTTTATTTTAAAGTTTTTAAAAGTCTATTCAACCCTTTATTCTACATTTTTACTTGTCCTGGGACCTATAAATAAATAGATTGATTGGTAGATTGTAGAGTTGAGTAGATAGGTGGTAGGAGTAGATAAATAGGTAAATAAGTGATGGATGCAGGCAGGTTTAATATTTTCTCTAAATTAATCAAATTATGTTAGGTCAATACAAAATTTTAAAAATATAGAATAAAAAAAGGGGATAAGTATATATGAAAAAAAAAAAAATCTCGTGGCTCTTAAATGTTGCAACAGCAAAAGTGAGCTGTTGTAGGGACTGATTCAGACTTCACGTGGAGAGAAAACAACAAAACAATAGCGAACAAATTTTAGTATTGTGTTCTTTCCATTCCGCCGTCTTATTCAATAGTGACAAACTATTGTGCGGACCACGGCTAAAAATAGGTTGCTGACAAAATATTGTGCGGACCACGGCTAAAAAAAGCTCGCTGATTTTATAAGTTTGAAAAATGTATTTTTTGTGTTAGAATAATGTACATTATGGGTTAAAATAATAATTTTTTTAGAGTAAGATAATTTACTTTATGAGTTAAAATGATGTAAATTATGTCTTAAAATAGTGTACATTATGAGTTATAAAAATATATATATTGCAGTAGATTGCATGAACAAAAAATCACCTGAAACGACATCAATGATCCACACAGCCACCACAGTCCACACAAAACGCACTATTGTTCAACAGTTGCAACTTGCTACTTGTGATGTTTTGTTTATAAATCGGGAGAAGATGTTCATATTTTATGTATCCAAAGCCATGGAATTCCCTTCCCTACTACTTGCTACTTTAGCTTGCACTTTGGTGCTTCTCTTCTTTATGTGCAAGCTATTTCTTGCACCCAAAAACCACAAAAGGCTAGCGCCGGAGGTCCCAGGGGCATGGCCCATAATCGGCCATCTTCATCTGCTCGCTGGTCAGAAGACGCCTACTCACCTCATCTTGGCGTCCATGGCGGATAAATACGGCCCTATTTTTCGATTGAGACTTGGCTCAAAACAACTCGTGGTAGTGAGCGACTCAATAATAGCTAAGGAATGTTTCACGGCAAAGGACAAGGAGCTAGCAACGCGGCCCAAATTCATGGCGTCTAAAATCATGGGCTACAACTACTCCATGGTTGCGATTGCCCCATACGGGGAGTACTGGCGTGAAATCAGAAAGATTGTCCTGCTTGAGCTGCTCTCTAATCGTAGAATTGAGATGTTAAGGAAGGTGAGGGAATCCCACGTGAGAAAAGCCATCAAACGTACCTTTGATCACTGGTCACACAACAAGGATCCAATTTCTGGGGCGGTGGTAGTGGAGATGAAGCAATGGTTTTCGAGGTTGATCATTAACCTCTCCATAGCTATGCTTTTCGGGGAGGAAGAAGTGGCAGATGAAAGCCAACTCTTGAAGTCCATTAGGAGCCTGCTTGAGCTGTTTGCAGAGATGCCGGTGTCAGATTGTATCCCCTGGCTGAGATGGATGGACTTGGGAGGGTACGAGAAGGCTATGAGGAAGACTGCTGAGGAAATGGATTGTGCTGCAGATAGGTGGCTTAAGGAGCACAAAACAAAAAGAAATTTGAAATCTAAAGAAGAAGAAGACTTTATGGATGCCATGCTTTCTCTATTTGATGCTTCATCCAACCAAACTCATCCTCTTGGACCTGATAATGATGTCATTATCAAATCTACTTGCTTGGTATGCATAATCATTTTTTTTTCTAATGTCATTGTGTTGAAAAGTACTAATTATATGAATATTTATTTGATAGACCATGCTTGTAGCTGCCACGGATACAAGTAGCATAACATTGACATGGGCTCTTTCCTTACTTCTAAACAATTATGATGAGTTGAGGAGGATCCAAGATGAAGTAGACACCAAGATTGGAAAACATAGTTGCATAGAGGAATCCGACACAAATCAGTTGATTTACCTCCAAGCTGTTGTGAAAGAAACATTGCGTTTACATCCACCAGGTCCACTCTCTATACCCCATGAGGCTGCAGAAGACTGCACCATTAACGGCTACCACATTCAGAAAGGCACTCGTGTAATACCAAACCTAGCAAAGATTCAGCGCGATCCAAAGGTGTGGGTAGACCCTAATGAGTTTAGGCCAGAGAGATTCTTGACTACTCACAAAGATATTGATATCAGAGGCAATCATTTTGAGATGATTCCATTTGGTAGTGGTCGAAGAATGTGCCCCGGTATAACTCTGGGTTTACGGATTTTGCATTTGACACTTGCTAGCTTGATTCAAAGCTTTGATATGAAAAGACCATCAATAGAGCCAATTGATATGACACAAAGCCCAGGATTATCTAGCCCCAAGGCTACTCCACTTCATGTTCTCCTATCACCACGCTTGGCTTCAGATTTGTATGGTTAATTAACTTAGAAGATATAAGAAGCTTTTGAGTTAAATAAGTAAGAGAGATTAATTCTATTATAAATGTATGCATATATATATATTTTGATGTGATTTCTATTTTGTAGCAACGGGTTCATACAAAATACAAATAACACACATTTCAACTATAACACATCGTCACAGGTAACAACATATTCCCATATTACATGCAGTATTAATCCTACACTAAACCCCCAAACAATTGCATATTTCTCCTTCTTTGGTTATTCACAAAAAATTCCAGCTTGTTGCACCTCAAGTTTCTTCTTTCCCATCTCAATTTCAAGCTTGTGGGTGGATTTCATTCTAATGCTTATCCAATAGTTTAGTAAGTCTCTAATAAGTAAAAAATAAACGTACAATTTAACTCAATGCTTCTTATTTCTTCTATATAAGTAAATTAACCATACAAATCTGAACCCAAGCGTGGCATTAGGAGAACATGGAGTGGAGTGGCCTTGGCAGTAGTTAATCCTGGGCTTTGAGTCATATCAATTGGCTCTATTGATGGCCTTTTCATATCAAAGCTTTGAATCAAGCTAGCCAGTGTCAAATGCACAATCTGTAAACCCAGAGTCATACCAGGGCACATTCTTCTACCACTACCAAATGGAATTATCTCAAAATTATTTCCCTTGACGTCAATGTCTTTGTGAGTAGTCAAGAATCTCTCTGGCCTAAACTCATTGGGCTCTACCCACACCTTTGGGTTGCGATGAATCTTTGCAAGGTTTGGTATTACACGAGTGCCTTTCTGAATGTGGTAGCCGTTAATGGTGCAGTCTTCTATAGCCTCATGGGGTACAGAGAGTGGAACTGCTGGATGTAAACGCAATGTTTCTTTCACGACAGCTTGGATGTAAATCAACTGATTTATATCAGATTCCTCAATGCCCCTAAATTTTCCAATCTTGGTGTCTAGTTCATCTTGGATATTCCTCAACACGTCGTAATTGTTTAGTACTAAGGAGAGAGCCCATGTCAATGTTATGGTAGTCGTGTCAGTGGCACCTAGAAGCAAGTTCTATCAAATACACATGCATATAGTTAGTATGCAGTATTTTTTAACACAATGACATCATAAGTGGAAATATTGGAGGGAAAATTTGAGAAGAGAAAAAAAATTGTTTATACATACCAAGCAAGTAGATTTGATGGTAACATCAGTATCAAATCCAAGAGGATGAGTTTGATTGGATGGGGCATCAAATCGGGAAAGCATGGCATCCATAAAGTCTTCTTCTTCTTTAGATTTCAAATTTCTTTTTGTTCTATGCTCCTTAAGCCACCTATCTGCAGCACAATCCATTTCCTCAGCAGTTTTCTTCATAGCCTTCTCGTACCCTCCCAAGTCCATCCATCTCAGCCATGGAATAAAATCTGACACCAACGTCTCTCCAAACAACTCAAACAGATTCCTAATGGACTTCAAGAGTTGGCTTTCATCTGCCACTTCTTCCTCCCCGAAAAGCATGGCTATGGAGAGGTTGATGATCAGTCTCGAAAACCATTGCTTCATCTCCACTACCACCGCCCCAGAATTTGGATCCTTGTTGTGAGACCAATGATCAAAGGTACGTTTGATGGCTTTTCTTACGTGGGATTCCCTCACCTTCCTTAACATCTCAATTCTACGATTAGAGAGCAACTCCAGCAAGACAATCTTTCTGATTTCACGCCAGTACTCCCCGTATGGGGCAATCGCAAACATGGAGTAGTTGTAGCCCATGATTTCAGACGCCATGAATTTGGGCCGCGTTGCCAGCTCCTTGTCTTTTGCCCTGAAGCATTCCCTAGCAACTACCGAATCGCTCACCACCACGACTGGTTGCGAGCCGAGTCTCATTCGAAAAATAGGGCCGTATTTATCCGCCATGGAGGCCAAGATGAGGTGAGTAGGCGTCTTCCGACCAGCGAGCAGATGGAGATGGCCGATTATAGGCCATGCCCCTGGGACCTCCGGCGCTAGCCTTTTGTGTTGTGCATCATTTTTGGGTGCAAGAAATAGTTTGCACATAAAGAAGAGAAGCACCAATGTGCAAGCTAAAGTAGGGGTGATTATATTGTCGTAAAGTAGGGAAGGGAACTCCATGGCTTTGGATACACAAAATATTAACATCAGCCCACGATTTATAAACATAAAACATCAGAAGTAGCCATCGTGATATTGTGGACACTTTGTCCAATACACTGAATTTGGCCTCATAACGTACTGAAGTTCATAAGGCACATAATTCATGTTCATAATACACAAAATTTTAATCCCAAATATTTTTGAATATGTAACATATTGTTTTAGCATTAAAATTAATATGACCCATGATTCATGTAGTGTGGATGAGATGAAGCAGATCTCTTCCAACTTAATCACGAGCCTCAAGTTCTGGGAATGCAACTATTTCAAAAGATTCATAAGAATAACAGTACACAAATTAATCAATCATCATTTATATATATATATATATATATATATATATATATATATATATATATATTATTTTTCATTTTTAATACATAAAATCAAAGTATAAACAATTTATCATTAAAAATATCTGGTTGTGCTATTTTTAATGACACCCATCCATTATATTATGAATGGTTACTTAATGAGCATACATTAGTAATGACATTTTGAACTTGCAATAGTAACTTAATGACCTTATGAAGCTATATTAGTGACTTAATTTATAAATGTGTAGTAGTGATTTTTTGAATAATCTCTAATAGTGATTTTATGAACATGCAGTAATGATTTTTTGAACTTACAACCATGCAGTATTTAGTGGTTTTATGAACATGTAGATTCATGTTGTTTGTGTGGCGTCTAGATATGCAAGTAAAATTATACATAAAAAGTCATGTCAACATAACTTGCAATAACATGAATTGTACTCGTAAAAGGTACTAATTGTTGTTTGCTTAGTAGCCACAATGTTACAGGTTCAACTCCACATGGAAGCATGCAGTCTATCGGTCTTCTTGGTTTGAATCACTCTATACTATATGTAATATATGTTGATTTACCTCATTGTGATCTTTTGCTTGCTATAGTCATATTACTCAATGCATACTTTAGGGTAATGATTGTGAATATACCTCGTCCCATAAGAAGACATCCAGAGCTAATGTTATATTTTTATTTGTTTAAAATTTTCAATTTTTTTATAAACTTTTTAGTTGTGAATATTATAAACATATCACATACATGTGGTTATATATATATATATATATATATATATATATATATATATATATATATATATATATATATATATATATATTCAAATGTGAGCGCGCCTTCCCGTGTGGTTAGTGCAGTTCGCACCACTCAATGTTAGAACACGCACCACAATGAAAATACACAAAAACACACCATACACCCAAAATAATGCATCATAACTCCCCTGCCTCTAATGGTGCATTTGCTAACATTGTGTGATGTATATTTGCATACCTAGTGATGCGTTTTTGGGTGATGCGTACCTAATGATACATATTTGTGTGGTGCATTTTCTAACATTGAGTGGTGTATATTTGTATACATAGTGGTGCGACCGCACCACCGCACGTTAAGGGTCGGTCACCCTGATTATGACTATATATATATATATATATATATATATATATATATATATATATATATATATATATATCAAAAATAAATAAAACAAATATGATATATGTGTATTAATTATAATTAAATTGAGATGTGAATAGGGATGGCAATTACAATCCGCCGCGCTGATATCCATGCAAATTCACTCTGCATGTCTTAAAAAATAATACTCGTGTTAGGTTGGGTTGGACAAAACCCGCCTAGAATCCCACCCGTGACACGACCCACCATGTGTGCGTGCGGCGTGTGTGTATAGTAAAATAAGTATTAGTATGTAATTCTTTTATATACTCATGAAGTCATGATTCTTTGTAAGAAGTATACATTTTTTTTGGTAACTTCTTACTATTTATATTTCTAAACTACCAAGGGTGTGTTTGGTTCCCACATGGAAATCAGATTCAGATTGAGAATCAAATACTTGGTAATGTGAATAAGTTTTGGTGAAACCGTGAAAGTATTTTGCATATTTAATTTGATAGTAGGGTGGAATTAGAATGATCAATAATATTGATGTTTGGTTATGTATGACCCTATAATGCAAATAAATGTTTAAAAAAACAAAAATCAAGGTAATTGATCCTAAAATAATGATATCAAAGCACCAATATGACAAAAAAATCAAAACAAAAATGTAAAAGCACGTACTAATCCAAATTTAAAAATTAGATTACCAATAAGCTCGATGGAATATTGATATATACCAATTTTCAATTAGGGAATGCAGTTTTTAATTAAAGGGTAATCAAATCCATAGTTGTGTTTTAAAAAGTTGTCAACACTAACTATGATTTTGATTCTCATTCCTAGTGTATAAATCAATAACCCAAACACACCCTAAGTTTATTTTAAAAAGGTAACAATTTAATTATTATATTTGAATATTTTTATTATTTTGTTTTAAAAAACTAATAAATTTTATTCTAAAAAAAAACTAATAAATTTTATTATTTTATTTTATTATGTGTAAGTAATTCAAATATTATATTTTTTAAAAATTAATAATATAATAAGTGGTTGGTATTAGTGCGCACCCACACCACGTGAGTTAGGGTAAATTTTGAAAAAGTTCGCCTTATATGGATTCGAAGGTGGGGATGGAGGGAGAAATTAAAGTATCAAGTGAATTGGATGATAAATGTAGCCCTTCTTAACTTACCCCGAGGCCCGAACTATTATCATCGATCCCTAGATGTAAAGCGTAGTTAGACTTTTAGAATATATATCCAACCTACCCATATGAGATAAGATAGGAGGGGCCTAAGTGAGCCAATATTATGACTTATTATGAGCTCTAGATAGCTCGATCGTTGTCTATATTATGCCATTATTGGTGTCCCCAGCATCGGTACGGTCGTTGTCTAGCTATATGCCATTATTGATTTATTGGTGTGCCCAAACCTTTGTCTTCAAACTGAAAAGCAAATCTCTCAAAAGATTGTGAAAGAAAATTTTAGTTAATAGCCATTCAGTGGTTATATCGTGGCATTGTGGACCGTGGTTACAATACGACGTCTTTTCGGTAAGTGGGAGACCGAGCTTCGTAATTGATACTACAATTTATCTCAAAAGATATTGTCTTACATTTGGTTTTATATTATCGAATGAAACTGTAGTTATATCGAAATGTAAATGTAGTTGTGTTGAAATATAGCTGCAGTGTATATGAACTGATACTGAATAACAGTTTCACATTTGTGTTTTATATTATCGAATGAAGCTGTATTATATCGAGATGTAACTGTAGTTGTGTTAACATGTAACTGCAGTGTATATGAACTGATACTGAGTAACAGTTTCACATTTGTGTTTTTATATTATCGAATGAAACTGCAGTTATATCGAAATGTAACTGTAGTTGTGTTGAATTGTAAATGTAGTGTATATAAACTGATATTGAAGTTGTGTTGAAATGTAACTACAGTGTATATGAAGTGAAAGTGAATGGCGCGGAATGGAGGTCGTTTCATCTGCTTTCATTAATCAAAACGGCGTCGTTTTGATGCACGGTCCACAATATAATTTGCGATAGCCATTAACCTTGGCCTTGCATGAACAAGAGAGCCGAGGTGGGATGGCAAATTTTACTGTGGAACATGGTCTACGCAGTTGTGTGGATCATAAAGTATATATCATTTAAATTATAACTCAGTTTTATTTGACAGTGTTGCTATGTTTTTTAGTTTCATTTCTCTCCACACTAGTTTCATTATAATAATACTAAAGTAACCAACATGGTTGGCGTGGTGGTTCAGCACCTCGTCCCTTAAGCATGAGGTTGGGGGTTCGATCCTCACCCAGGTGAATGGAGCAAATCATTTGGTCAGTCCCCTACCACTTAGTGTGCTGACAGTTGGGACGGAGGTTAGTCTTCTAGCGGTCGGCTGGAGGGATACCTTGGGCAAGAACCCAAAAAAAAAGTATTATTTTAATTCTACTATAGTTTCATTTGATAATATACATTATTGTTTGAGCTCTAATTTTTTGTTTCATTTCCCACACAAACTAATTTAATTATAGTAATGATGAAGTATTATTTTAATTGAACTTCATGTCATTTAACAATATATGTTATTGTATGTATTTGGATTTTAATTTCATTTTTCACGCACACTAGTTTCATTATAGTAATACTAAAGATATCATCTTTTTGAGTAATACTCAAAAAAAAAAAAATGATATCATTTTAATTATACTACAATTTCATTTGACAACAATGTGTTCTGTTTTTTAGTTTCATTTTCTACGCACACTAGTTTAATTATAGTAACACTAAAGGATCATTTTAATTCTATTACATTTTCATTCGTCATGATCCACACATGGATGTGTGGAAACTGAGGGAGGATGGCTACAAAAAGACAAGCTGCATGCATCCACACTTCAAGTGGGAGGGAGTGGAGAACATGCACGGTTCTACTTGCCCTACCTTCAACAAATATCTCTTGTCTGATAGTGATAATTCTCAAGGCGATAAGTTTTTGCCCTATATAATCACGTGGTTTGCAGACAATAATTTGCCCTATATGAGTACATGACCACCTAATGTTCTTATAACCAAACATACACACTTTCTTTTCCTAACCACACAATAATTTGCCATAAATGGAAAACTCTTCTTATCCCCCCCCCCCCCCCCCACCCCACCCCATAATCTTTTCCTTCTTTAAAAAAAAAAAATAAAAAATAATAAAAAAAATCTTTTCCTTCTTAAATTTCCTCCATGGCATGACTTCTAATTATTGGGTGCTATGAATTGATTGCCTCTACTAACTTTTAATAAAAAAAAAAATCAAGTAATCAATCAAATAATGTCATGTCAAGAGAGAAAATAATGAGAGAAAATTTTTTAGGAGTGAGTAACATTACTTTTTGTAAATATAGTTTTATTCAAAATTTCAAAATATATTAACGACCTTGCTAGACTCCCATACATTACCAAAAACACAAACTCACTTCCTGATGCAACATTTTGTAGTGAGTTGAAATTTAAAATTATATATAAAAAAATTTATCACAAAAAAATGATTTTGGCTCAAATCTCATCGCAATTTATATTGAGGACCAAATTCTATCTTGGATTGTAAACCCTGATCCAAAACAACGTCGTTTTATATTATGCCTTCAATGGCATCAACTAGTGCATCACGCTTAATATCATTCATTCTATATTATGTTCATAATATTTGTTCTATATGTTCATAATATTTGTTCTATATGTTCATAAACTTAAACCTTAATGTACATAAACATTGATGGGGTGGTGGTTTCGCCGGCCGATGGTGGGGTGTCATCTAAGTTGGTGGCCGTGATAGTGTTGGCAGGGTTTGTAGCCATAGATCGTTAGGTCTACTGATGCCATATATATCAAAACAATAATTCGGAGAATAATTTTATTTTTGATCAGTTCAATCTACAAAGTATAGGAAGAGATTTTTAATTTGTATTTTATTTTGATTTTCCTTTTACGAAGTCTTATTTTATTACTATTACATTATATAGTTTTGATATTTGGAAATTACAAACTATAGCAAACTCACCCGCGATAGCATGCGAAAAGCCAGTTGAAAGCATACAATTGACGACTATTCCAAAGGAGGATATAGAGAGTGTCGTATTTATAAGAACATAAAGAGTCTTAGTCAAATCAAGAATAATAAAAAGGTAGATTTACAACAATACTGACAGAGGCGGAAGGAATTCTAGAATACAAAGTCCTAATGTAATTAATCATACAAATCTAAAGTCAAGTGTGGTATTAAGAGGGCATGAAATGGAGTGGCTTTGACACTAGTTAATCCAGGGCTTTCAGTCATATCAATTGGCTCCATTGATGGCCTTTTCATATCAAAGCTTTGAATTAGACTAGCAAGTGTCAAATGCACAATCTGTAAACCCAAAGATATACCCGGACACATTCTTCGACCACCACCAAATGGAATCAACTCAAAATTATTATCCTTGAAATCAATGTCTTCGTGACTAGTTAAGAATCTCGCAGGCCTAAATTCATCAGGGTCTGCCCACACCTTCGGATCTCGATGAATCTTTGCAAGGTTTGGTATTATACGAGTACCTTTTTGAATGTGGTAGCCATTTATGGTGCAATCTTCTATGGCCTCATGTGGTATAGAGAGTGGGACTGGTGGATGTAAACGCAATGTTTCTTTCACAACAGTTTGGATGTAAATCAATTTATTTATGTCACCTTCCTCAACACACCTTTCTTTTCCAATATTGGTGTCTAGTTCATCTTGGATCCTCCTCATGACGTCGTAATTGTTCAATACTAAGGAGAGAGCCCATATTAGTGTTATGCTAGTTGTGTCTGTCGCTGCTAGAAGCATGCCCTATCCAATACATATGCATATAATTAGTATATGTTAGCTCCCAATTGTTCAATATGCTGAAATAATTAAATTGGGGGCCGGGAAAACCTAGTTGTTATACCGTGGACTATGGTCTACAATGCATTGTGGACTTTGCATCATGGCTGATACTGTAGTTGTGTTGAAAGGGAACTGTAGTTGCCCGGAACAGAGGCCGTTTAATCCGTAGAATTGCAGTTGTGTTAAACTAATATTTGCAGTTTGAACTGATACTGCAATTGTGTTGACGGATGAAACGACCTCTGTACCGCGCAACTGCAGTTCCCTTTCAACACAATTGCAGTATCAGCCATGATCCACAGTATAATTTGGGGGGAAAATCTTTATACATACCAAGCAAGTAGATTTGATAATGATATCCGTATCAACTCCAAGAGAATGGCTTAGATTGGATGGAGCATCGAACAGGGAAAGCATGGCATCCATAAAGTCTTCTTCTTCCTTAGATTTCAAATTTCTTTTTCTTCTGTGCTCCTCAATCCACTTCTCTGCAAAACAATCCATCTCCCCAGCAGTTCTTCTCATAGCCTTCTCGTGCCCTCCCAAGTCCATCCATCTCAGCCAGGGAATAAAATCCGACACCGTCATCTCTCCAAACAGCTCAAACATTCTCCTAATGGACTTCAACAGTTGGCTTTCTTCTGCCACTTCCCCCTCCCCGAAAAGCATAGCTATGGAGAGATTGACGATCAACCTCGAAAACCATTGCCTCATCTCCACTACCACGCCCCCAGAAATTGGATCCTTGTTGTGTGACCAGTGATCAAAGGTACGTTTGATGGCTTTTCTCACGTGGGATTCCCTCACCTTCCTTAACATCTCGATTCTACGATTAGACAGGAGCTCCAGCATGACGATCTTTTTTATTTCACGCCAGAACCGCCCGTATGGAGCAATCCCAATCATGGAGCTGTTGTAGCCCATGATCTCAGAGGCCAGTAATTTAGGGCGAGTTGCCAGCTCCTTGTCTTTTGCCGTGAAGCACTCCTTCGCTATTTTCGAGTCGCTCACCACCAGGACGGGTTGTGAGCCGAGTCTCATTCGAAAAATAGGGCCGTATTTGTCCGCCATGGACGCCAAGATGAGGTGAGTAGGCGTCTTCCGACCAGCGAGAAGATGGAGATGGCCGATTATTGGCCATGCCCCTGGGACCTCCGGCGCTAGGTTTTTGTGTTTTGCATCATTTTTGGGTGCAAGAAATAGCTTGCACATAAAGAAGAGAAGCACCAGGGTGCAGGCTAAACTAGGAATGATAATAGTGTTGCATAGTAGGGAAGGGGATTCCATGGCTCAAATTTGATACACATACAAAAGATGAACAAATTAAACTATATATAAGTGAGTTATGCTGATGTTATGGCTACAAAAAGACAATCTGCATCCAGACTTCAAGTGGAAAGAATGGAGGCATTGCTCCCTATTTTATATGTTTTAAACGTTCTTCACACAAATAACAACTTATAAAATATAAAAAGATATTCAGATTCTTTTGGAGTACTAGTAACTCCTTAACAACTTATAAGATATAAAAAGATATTCAGATTCTTTTTGAGTACTAGTGACTCCTTAACAACTTATAAAATATAAAAAGATATTCAGATTCTTTTTGAGTACTAGCGAAAGCACAAAGAGTCAACAATTGACTCTACTGAGACTCTCATCATCCATGTGGGAGTGTAAACCGGGACACCGGGTGTTCAAATTCTTTGATTACTCTTCAAATAATAATTTTCTTTGTTGAGAAGAATTTCGGGAGAACCAAAGTTCGATTCCCACAAGTGACGATTCCCCTAAGCTAGCTCCTGTGCTTTTCGGAGCGAACGCGAGTGGATCTGGACCGTTAAACAGACGAAGAAAGTCTCGGTGAATTTAACAAAAAAATAATAATTTTCTTTTGAATGTATAACTTGAGAAATTTGTCTAAAGTATTTTTTTTAAGTGTTGTTGCTTTCGGTGACTAGCAGGCTAGCTAATTGACCAACACAACCAATTAAACAATTGAATAAATTAGAAGTCTTAAGAGGGCAAAGGACCAAATAAAAGTGAATTATATTACGGGAAAAAATCTTTTAATCTTTTACACAGTGTTCTCGGAGTGGTATTTATACACCTAACGACGAATTAAATGACTCTATTAATCCCCCAAACTATTACAACTGTTACGGCTATAACAGACATAACGACTGTAGCCGCTACCAATCCAACCCACGTCATTGATAAAGAAGCACCTGTATGAACAGATACTACATTGTAACAGGATTAATAATACTACAAAAAAAAAAAACTACTCGACTCCGAGTACTAAGTTGGCTGCTCGATTCAGACTACCTTTCGACACAACTACCCATGATCCCCAACCCATCAAATGTGTACTGCATAATAAAACATACAAGAAAAATTAAAATAAGACAATAAAACAAGATTGATTTTAAAGAATTTCATCATCCTTAAACGCTCGGACCGTTTGGTATGATAGAATTGCAATTTCATTCCTTGAATTTTACAATTTCATTATTTATTTTAATGAAAAAAACAATTTCATTATTTAGATGGAAGGAATTGCAATTCCAAGTGTCTAGCCTATGGAATTGAAATTTCATAGCAAATGACAACTTTACCTTTATTATTATTACTAGTTTTTCTTATGCGCGATGCGCAAAAATTAGGTGCCCAATATTAGTATTTTGTATTAAAATTTTAAATTTATTTAAATTTTAATATAGTAAATAATAATAATAATAATGTAAAATATTTTTATAAATTGGATATTTATATTTTAAAAAATAACTAACATATAACTCTAATATTTAATATGTATATATTATTATTATTATTATTATTGAAGAAGATAACAATTTTAAATTTCGCTTTGATAAAAAAAAAAACAATTTTAAATTTCAAATATATTAATAGACTCAAAATATCCATGAAGCAGCAAAACAAATGTCTCATTAATTCTCGAGGTGATTTCTCATCACTTTTTCCTTCGACGACTATAATTTCTACTAGAAGAGGGAAAAAATATAATCAGAGTCTAACTGGTAGTGGAAAATTCAGAGAGTAACTAGAAGGGGTCATACTTGTGTGAAACTATCTCACGGATTGAGATCAACATAATTTGGATCGTAAAAAAAACTAACCAAAAACCAACTCACCAAATTATGTTGACCTGACCCGTCTCACGGATTAAGACCCGTGAGATGATCCTACAGAAGTTTTTGCTATTCTTAATATTGTTTAGAAATTAATTAAGGATAGTATTAGATGACACGGCTATTTAGTAAAAATCTCGCTAAAACACTTAAAATGATGTCATCCATAATTTGAATGCAACATCTCCGTGCCACGTGGTAGAATAAGCCCAAAGTAGCCGTTGGTGATTTGAATAAAGATCCACGCTCCCCTCTGTTTGAATGCCTATCCACCGGACTCCTTCAATCTCTCTCTCTCTCTCTCTCTCTCTCTCTCTCCTCTTCCCCCTTTGGGGGTTTTTGGCAGACTCTTCTCTTTCTTCTCGGGTGGGAAGGAAGTTTGGGATGGGGGAGATCAGGCACATCATCCCCAAGAAACCAAAGATTGCAACTGAAGAAGAATTCTGAAGATTTCTTCTAATTTTTATTTTTTTTTATCTATGGTTCTTTAAAGCCTGATTATTCAAATTTCATTTTTTAAATTGCTACATCACAGCAACACTATCACGAGGTATTGTACTGTGAATTCCCATTTAAATTTCTTCTTATTTTTTATTTTAAAGTTTTTGAAAAAAGAAAATGATCTCACTGGAAATGGCTCTCAATGATGTTGAACAGGAAACCAAGAAATCAAAGATTGCAGGAGGTTCCAGGACGTTGAAATGGAGGATATATTTGAGGAAACTATATGGGTGATGAGAAGAACCCACTTGCAGTTGTGGACTATGTGGGTGATATCAATGCCTACTACAAACAAGTTGAGGTACCCAAATTAACATTATAGAAAGATTTTTTTTTTTTTTAAATGTTATAAACAGTTGTAATGGATCAATCAAGCAACAGTAACAGTTTCAAAATTTTCTTTTTTCAAATCAGTGATGTTTTCAAATCATTTGTTGTTTAAAAGGAAGTCTAATTTAAAGATTAGTATTTTGTGGGTATATTGGATTTCAAAGTTAGACATTTGGGATCTTATTAGGTAAAGAATACTTTTAACGATGCTTTTTTGAATTTAAAAAAATCTAAGCAGTACAAAATGGTCTTCTGTGAATGGGGTAGATCTGATGAGGTAAGAATTTCTTACAAGAAGACTACATATTCTGTTTTACCAGAAGTGGGCTGTCATTTTTGAAATTTATTTAATCATAAATTAAATATAATATTTGAAGCCTTTATATGAACAAACTGAAGAATTCCTTATGTTGTTTTTGTAGGAGGTTGAAACTTGAAATGGAGGATATGTTTGAGGAAACTATAGTAGACATTGACAGGGGTGAATGGTGATGAGAAGAACCCACTTGCAGTTGTGGATTATGTGGGTGATGTCTATGCCTACTACAAACAAGTTGAGGTACCCAAATGAACATTATAGAATGAATTGTTTTTAATGTTATAAACATTTGTAATGATCAATCAAGCAACAGTGACAGTTCAACAGATACAGTTTTAAAATCTGTGGTGTTTTCAAATCATTTGTTGTTTAAAAAGAAGTCTAATTTAAAGATTAGTCTTTTGTGGGTATATTGAATTTCAAAGTTAGACATGTGGGATCTTATTAGGTAAAGAATACTTTTAACGATGCTTTTTTGAATTTAAAAAAATCTAAGCAGTACAAAATGGTCTTCTGTGAATGGGGTAGATCTGATGAGGTAAGAATTTCTTACAAGAAGACTACATATTCTGTTTTACCAGAAGTGGGCTGTCATTTTTGAAATTTATTTAATCATAAATTAAATATAATATTTGAAGCCTTTATATGAACAAACTGAAGAATTCCTTATGTTGTTTTTGTAGGAGGTTGAAACTTGAAATGGAGGATATGTTTGAGGAAACTATAGTAGACATTGACAGGGGTGAATGGTTATGAGAAGAACCCACTTGCAGTTGTGGATTATGTGGGTGATATCTATGCCTACTACAAAAAAGTTGAGGTACCCAAATTAACATTATAGAATGAATTTTTTTTTAATGTTATAAACATTTGTAATGGATCAATCAAGAAACAGTGACAGTTCAACAGATACAGTTTCAAAATCTGTGGTGTTTTCAAATCATTTGTTGTTTAAAAAGAAGTCTAATTTAAAGATTAGTCTTTTGTGGGTATATTGAATTTCAAAGTTAGACATGTGGGATCTTATTAGGTAAAGAATACTTTAAAAGATGCTTTTTAAAAAAAAAAATTCAAAATGGTCTTTTATGAATGGGTTAGATGACTTTCTATTGTTCTTGTGGTCATTGTTTGGAATTCTTTTGTCCTGTATTCTCTTGTAGCATGGGAACTCTTCTAAAGAATTGTAGTGAGGCTATAAATGTTGCACTTTGGCGTGATGTCAAGTTTGAAAGTTAATGCTGCCAGCTTATTGAGGACACCCTTTAATTCTTATGCGAATGAGGGCTCCTACTGAAGGTTCTTGTGACCCTATTGCACCTCTTGAGCTGCCACATTCAATGCATGCGTTTAAGCGGGTGTCTCAAGCAGATGCATTAAATGAGGTAACAAGTTTATGTCCTCTTAGAGCTTACTTCTTATGGCACTAATTTGAATAGCTGTAAATATAAATTTTGAGGTAAGTGCAAATAAAAATGTTTTTAATAGTACTTAATTATAGTTGCTATGATCTTTTCTTCTAGAGAGTAGAGAGTATACTCAAATATAACACTTTTAAATGATCATGGCTCAGTATGCAGAAAGAGATGGTTAACTCAATATCATCTTAATATGTCATTTGTAAAGATCTTGGTTGTGTAGTTTTAGAAATAAATAAATGAAACTAATGTATTTAAGTTTCATTATGATAGTTAAAGCTTATATTACTGATGTATTTGAGTTTCTTCTGAATTTCCTTTGTATTGATTTTTCTCCCTCTATTTCAATTACACTACCTATACAAAGCTTGGCTTGGCTCCCTCTACCTAACAGGTTGGGAAAATCTCTGAAAATGGGGAGAGAGATCAGAGATTGGTGAGTTAATTGTTAAGGCTATGGAGAAAGTAGGCAAGGAAGGTGTGCTTGTATTTGTTCTCTTAACACTATTAACATTGCTAAAAGAAACAATGCAAATTTTCTTCATAATATAGGTACTCAAGGAGTTTGTGGGGTGCGAGTTTGTCAAATGTTGGTGTTTAGTACTCCGTATTTTTTTTTTTTTATCACTTGTTGCTTTTGAAGGTTAAGATGGGAGGAATATTATCTCACACCAACGCTAGTAGACTTCTTACACTCTTTCTTGGATTTCCTTGTGGTTTTGGCTTTGTAATTGCCGTCAATTCTAGCTTTGTAAGGGTAAACAGACCATCAAATTCTGCTTCTTTAGTTTCTTCATATGATCTGAGAGATTGTATTAGTGGTAATAGCAGTAGGTATGCAGACTTTATTTCTACTATTTTATTAATTCATCCATCAAAAACACACTGGACTTCATGCATTTTTCCTTTCTCCTTTGAACTTTTTACTTCATAGCTTATGGTACTTATAGCAGTCTCAGTTTGAATAGAAGCTTCGACCGCCCTAATTTGGGTTTCTAATGCCAGCTGTTTGACATCAATGAGAGGATGATGGCTATTCTGATTGACCGGTTGATTGAGGTCAAAGAAAAATGAGATTTTGGATTTTTTTTTAAATAGTGGAAATCTGCTGCCCAAATTGCTACCTCACAGCAACACTATCATGAGGTATTGTACTGTGAATTCCCATTTAAATTTCTTCTTATTTTTTATTTTAAAGTTTTTGAAGAAAAAAAATGATCTCACTGGAAATGGCTCTCAATGATGTTGAACAGGAAACCAAGAAATCAAAGATTGCAGGAGGTTCCCCCTTCATGAAGGGGGTAAAGCCAGGCTGTTCCCATGGCTTTGGAACAGGCAGATGAAAAATGTCACATTGGTAATAATCTAAAAGCTGTTCCCAAGTAATATAATATTTGAAGCCTTTATATGAACAAACTGAAGACTTCCATATGTTGTTTTTGCAGGAGGTTGAAACTTGAAATGGAGGATATATTTGAGGAAACTATAGTAGACATTGACAGTGGTGAATGGTGATGAGAAGAACCCAATTGCAGTTGTGGACTATGTGGGTGATATCTATGCCTACTACAAAAGAGTTGAGGTACCCAAATTTAACATTATAGAATGAATTTGTTTTAATGTTATAAACATTTGTAATGATCAATCAAGCAACAGTGACAGTTCAACAGATACAGTTTCAAAAATCTGTGGTGTTTTCAAAACATTTGTTGTTTAAAAAGAAGTCTAATTTAAAGATTAGTCTTTTGTGGGTATATTGGATTTCAAAGTTAGACATTTGGGATCTTATTAGGTAAAGAATACTTTAAAAGATGCTTTTTAAAAAAATAAAAATAAAAATTAAAATGGTCTTTTATGAATGGGTTAGATCTGAGGTAAGGAATTCTTACCAGAAGACTTTAAAAGAAGCATTTCAAAATCATGTTTTTGTGTATTTTTTTTTTCTTTTGGGGTCAAGTGGAATTGGGGTGGTCATTTTTGAAATTTATTTAATTTCAGAAGTGGCTGTCATTCTGTTTTACCAGAAGTGGGTTGTCATTTTTGAAATTTATTTAATCATAAATTAAATATAAAATATAATTCGATATAGCTAATAATATATCCTATATAAGCACAATTCTTACTACTTGTATTTATTTGACATCCTATATAATATATCAACATCCTATATAAACTACTAGTAAAGTAAATTCCTACTAGTAAGATTCCTTGAGTTGAAGCAACCATCCTAATATCATTTTGAAGTTTTTCTACAAGGTCTTATGATAATATTCCATGCTTATTTCAAGTTATTATGTGTCAATGTCAGTTTTAGTTTATGTTTCCATTTGACAACCACTTTTTTGATGTTTCTAGGGTTGTTTTAAGGGGAAGCACTACTGAAATAGATGCAAGATTTCTTGGATTAACAATGGAGAGCAATGGAGTCCGAATAGTTGAACCTTTTGATCCTCCATGAAGTACACAACTGCTTCTGAAAAGACGAATATACACTTTAATTTACTCTCTCAAATGTATTTATGAATTTTTCATTTAGTATCTTGAGACTATTTTTGGCAGTTGAGTAGGAGGATGTTTTGGCCTTTTTGAGGACAACATCAAAGACTATTTCTTTATATGAAGTCTGCATATATACCTACTGCATTGGGTTGTCGTGTGACCTCTCCTGGAGTATATATGCAGACTTCATTTCTTCTTTTTTATTAATTCATCCATCAAAAAGGCAGGGGAGTTCATGCATTTTTCCTTTCTCCTTTGAAGTTTTTACTTCATAGGTTATAGCTTATAGCTTATAGCTTATAGAGGTCAAAGAAAAATGGGATTTTGGAATTTTTTTTAAATAGTTGAATTGGGGGCATTAATTATGTGTTAAAGGGAAGATAGATTATTTCTGACAGTTTAATCGATAGGTTTTGACAGCTGTCTTGATCCTGCAGGTCGGCAAGCATTTTGGAACCAAATATATCTTCAAGGGTCAAGTATGATCCAAGTGTTAGCAAGCATTTTGGTATTAGAGCAGTTAGTTGTGATTCTATTCAAACCCAAGATGAGAAATCCCACATTTTTTAAATAAGGTGTGAGAAGATAAGTATGAAAAGTCGAAGAATAAAGGTTTTGGGATGTAAGATATCTGTACCCGTCATGCTTGTGCAGTATGGCATTAAAGACAATCTGTTTCAGCTCATTACATGCGTACTAGAGTGTGGAGTGTTTTTCCCTCCATTTCCGTGAGCCCACTTATGCTCTACCCGCTTCGGAAGTCCTTGCAACACTTTCATCCCTAAGAGAGACTCATGTTCCAAGTAAGAAGAACATCAAGTTCATGGTAGGAATTTAAACTTAGTGCGGATGACTTGGCTATTCACTTGGGGTTTTACACGAGACAGGTTCAAAAATCACTGCCCTATTAAATCGTTGACAAATGTCCCCGATCCTCCAGGTCGGCAAGCATTTTGGGACCAAATTAAATATATCTTCAAGGCTCCAAGTATTATCCAAGTGTTAGCAAACATTTTAGATCAGAGCAGTTAGTTGTGATTCTATTCGAGCCCAAGACGAGAAATCCCACATTTTTTCAAATAAGGTGTGGGAAGATAAGTATGAAAAGTGGAAGAATAAAGGTTTTGGGGAAGTAAGATATTTGTACCCGTCCATGCTTGTGCAGTATGGCATTAAAGACAATCTGTTTCAGCTCATTACATGCGTACTAGAGTGTGGAGTGTTTTTCCCTCCATTTCCGTGAGCCCACTTATGCTCTACCCACTTCAGAAGTCCTTGCAAAACTTTCATCCCTAAGAGAGACTCATGTTCCAAGTAAGAAGAACATCAAGTTCATGGTAGGAATTTAAACTTAGTGCGGATGACTTGGCTATTCACTTGGGGTTTTACACGAGACAGGTTCAAAAATCATTGCCCTATTAAATCGTTGACAAATGTCCCCGACCCTCCAGGTCGGCAAGCATTTTGGGACCAAATATATCTTCAAGGCTCCAAGTATTATCCAAGTGTTAGCAAGCAGAGTGAACTTTGACCAAAGTTGAGGCTCATCCACAATATTTTTGCCCAATCATTCATAGGCTGAAAGTTTTCTTCGGGGGTTGTGAGCAAAATTGATCTTTTATGTCTCTACAACATCGTCAATAGGGTTCCAATAATTCACTTGGGTGTTATTATGGCTAGTATGTTGAAAAAGCACACAAACAAGGATCTAGCGACATCGTACATTGGACTTTTTGTCACGAAGCTACTAACGATCCTTGGTTTTGAGAAAAAAAATTGAGGAATTGCTGCCCATTGCATAGATGATCCCTTAGTCCGAATTCATGAACTTAAAAATCCACCTCCTGAAACCTGAACCTATGCATGAACAAGAAGTCTCAGCTCCTCCCCCAACCCAGCCCATCCATGTGGTGGACTCCTAGGAGCAAATGCGAGCATTTCAGCAACAGTTGTTTGATCTTTGATGGCCTTATAACGGACATTAATGTTAGACTTTATGGCTTCCAATCCACAGTGCTCCATGAATTCTAAATTTTACGCTTCTCTGTGGGTAATCTCAAGTCACGGAAATGTGAACCCAGTGGTAGGATTTACATCACAGCCCCATTTGAGGGGCCACATTAGCACTGACTTTCTTGTCTTTTTCAACCACTTTTATTGCTTTACTGCACTTTTATTCATTAGTTACAACTTTATTTTGTCCCAAATCATTCCGTTTCACACCATAATCATTTCATCTCTTTATGCTAAGCTCTACATATCCATATGGCCTTTATTTTCACCATTTGGTTGAGTGCATAAGCGTTGGTTTGTTGGTTTGATTGGTGATTTTTCTTTTTATCATGTTATGTTTATTGTGCATTCCTATAAGGCTTTTTGCCATGTGTATAAAAAAAGGTATTAGTGGTGTGCCTCTCTAGTAAGTAACTAGGCCCTTACATAAGTATTGGACGTCTTTTTAAAAGGTAGAGTATCATATTCTAGTACGCACAAAAAAATGTGATTTTCTACTGAGTAACTAAGCCCTTTACTGCTTAAGTATTGGACGTCTTTTCAAAAGATGGATTATTGCTTGATTTATTTTTGAATTTTCTTGCTTGGGTTAGACCTTTTGTTGTGGCTCCGCTTCGATGCTTCCAATTGCACTTTTATAGAAGTATGAGCATGCTAAAAATGACTAGTGATATGATTTTTTACTAGTAACCAGGCCACTTACTGCTTAAGTATTGGACCTTTTTTTCAAAATGTGGTTCGTTGGTTGTTAAACTTATCCACTCTACCTAAATTAACTACTTTTATAAGGCTTTTGCATACCAATTTAGCATCCTTAACCATCCCAATCTTTAAGTCCTTTTGATCATGCCTTGAGTTTAGGAATTTGTAAGTATGAGGTTACCCTTGTGCAAGAAAAGAGAGTATTTGAGTGGCATCCGTGAGTTTGTGTGATCCCACTTGTTTTTAGTTCAAAGGACTGTTCCATAGCTACTTTGTTTTGGCTGCAAGAGAGAATTAAACTAGTTAGTTGTCTTTGTTATGAGCTTAATGCATTGTTGAGAAGTACACTTGTATCTATATGGAACAAATAAAGCTAGTCTTATAGCACTGTCTCTGCAGCAATATTTACAGACTGGGTTGCTTTTTTAATTAAACTATCTACTATGCTGTATTGAATATGTTGAATGTTGCCTCTAGATTGTGGTACTCTCTCACCCACATTGCACATCAACTAGTAGAGATTTAATTAGGAATTCCTGGCCATGGACCACCGCCAAATCTTTGGTATGATTGTGAGATGGAACATTTCCTTTTCCCTATACAAGCCTGTCAAGCAATATGAAAGATCAAATTAACAGAAAAATTTTAACCGATTTTCTTACGTAATTTTTTTTTTTTTAATTCATAAGTGCTCTCTGGCTGAGGCTATGTGTTAATGTTTCATGGCAGTGGTTATTTTTTGTATGTGAACTGATAGAAAATGTTAGGATTAAGCGCTTACCACTATGCCAAAAGCTATAGCTAGTAGTGAAGGGACTGAAAGCGTAACTTTATTTCTTATAGACTTTCATCACATTTTCGAGAGGCAGGGTGTTGGACTTGGCCCTTCACCAGCCTCCGCCCAATAGTTCTTTAGCAACTAATTGATGGATTTGGCTCTTTATCGGCCTTCGCACAACAGAAGAGAAAAAATGAACAACATGTAGAAAGCTAGAGAAAGAAAAACTACACCTTCTCAACAATATCTTTGTCAAGTGTGATTGAGACTTGGTCAAGTGTGATGCCATAAGGGTTTCCATATTCCTCCTCAAATAAAACTAACAGGTTTCCTGTTGGTTTGAGAAATGATCTAGGAACATTGTACCTGTAAATCTACAAATTTAGTTGTTGGCCTTTGAATTTTGCCATTTTGGTCATGATTTACCAACTAGGACTACAACTTACCAAGTTTGTGAAGGTGTGCCTGCAAGTGTATGAAATGAGACCCAGTATCGGCCAATACTTTGGCCATTAACCCAAGCTTCTCCTTTCCCCATAGACCCAAGGTTTAAAGCAAGAGGATCATTGCCCTTGGGCTCATCAAAAACAGTCTGTCAAGTGGTTTTAAACTTTGAACTTAATTAACAAGAAATGATGACATTAGTAATGGTTGCAGATAAACTTACTACACTTGAGAGGCAAACCATTATATTCACTTACCTTATACCATATAAGTGGTTGAGAAGAGCTAAACTCTCTCCACTCAACAGCATTTGATCCTTTTTCAGTGTAAATTTGTAAGTTCTCTCCCAACAATCCAACCTTTACACAACGACGAGAAGCTATGCATGAAATTGAACTGTGTAGTTTTAAAAATTAGCAGAGTAGTAGCTATGAACAGATACTACGAGTCAATAGTACTCAAAAAAAAATTAGCAGAGCAGGGTATGATATGTGAACTAATGGCTACCTGATATCCCCATGAATCATTAGAAAGATCCCGACTTCCTTCAATTGTCACTTTTCGGGGTCCAAGAGTTTTATGCTCAAGATATGCTCCTGAGTTCTGTAGATAATATACTATGAATTAGTTTTCTATGGTGTTGAAAATGTATGTTCATTATATTGTTTCAAATTTAAAAAATAATACTCCGTAATATATAAAAGGTAAATGTTTCAAATTTCAACAAGGAAGTTGAAAGTTTGAGATGAGTAATTACTGGTAATCCAACTGTTGCACTTAGCAGGGAAATGTTGTTCATCCCCTTATTCAGAGAAACTGTGCTCTCTAGTGTAAAACTCAAGTTCCTAAAAGTTCCATGTGCAGAACCTGAAATAAAGTGTTCCCTTCAATTCGCTATGAGTTATAGCTTTTGGCATAGTGGTAAGCGTTTGATCCTGACAGTCCAACTAACAATGCTTACCTGCTAGTTCTCCATTAACGAATATATGTAAAACGTGTCCTAAAGACTCCACACTGATTGCAGATTTGGGATTTGAGGATTCTTGCTGTAAACTGTCATAGAAATTCAGAGTTAGTATATTACAGAGCATCAAAGATTTTGCGAGATTGTATGCTTACCTCAATGTGTACCATAGGTAATCAGATACATCTTTAGTAGTGTTCATGTGGTCTAGCAATGTGTCTGCTCTTATGTTGGTGTCATCGAATCCGACGACTAGCTCTTTGAATTCTTCCCATTCCTCAGTTGAGTCAAACTTCAGTGCCGGCTGCATTGATCTTGTATTGGATTGTGTATTTACCTGTTGGAAATGGCCGGAGAGGCGAGATCAGAGTCGTTATGGATTTAGTCTCTAGCATAAAATGGTAAAAGAGAATTCTCCTTTGAGAGATCAAGAAAGTGAATCTATCAGAACTTGCCTTGGCAGTGTTGAACACTACTGTCTCGCAGTCTGGTAAGATGCTAATAGATTTTGGAGGGAGTTCATAAGAAGAATTTTGAAATTGCACCGTTGCACTTTGTTTGGCATCATTATTTATTAGAAAAGCAGCACAAGCTCCTGAATCTCCATGGAACACATAGGCCTGGTTGAATAATTAGGTATTAGGATCTCTCATTTTGGAATTGAAATAGTGGAGTGAGTTCCAACATGCCATAAGATCCATGACTTTTATATTGTTCTTTCACGGTGCATGCATCTTTGTTTTTCCTACCCTGTCACATTTTTAATAGGCAGGATACTGGACTTGACCCGTCAGCCCTTCAATTACCCTTAGCACCTGCCAGCCTAACCCGTGGCCTTGATACCACTTGTTAAGATCAAGTGCTTACTACTATGCCAAAAGTTATACCTAGTAGCGAAGACGCAACTTTATTTTCTTATACCCACCACATTTTCAATAGACAAGGTTCTGGACTTGGCCATTCATGCCTCCGCCCAACAATCTTGTTATTCTCTTTTTCATTTATATTTTTTTTCAAGCAATGAGGTAGGAAAAGGCAGGAAAGTGGGCTGAATATATAGACCAAGAAGAAGAGCATTTTTACTTGTTGAAATTGAGCCAGTGAAAAGTTAGAAGGTGTGCCGGAAAGAAGGATTTGTGAGCACATTTTGATGGCAGCATGCAACTCCTTAAGATGGCCCCATTTTGGCTCTCTGAGTAAACCTGCAGATGGAGAGTGTTTTTGTGCATACCTTATATTAGTAGAAAAATGCACATCTTAATGAAATACTAGGATAGGATTTCTTACCATATTCATCTAGGGGAGCTTGGTCATAATAACTTGTTATCATAAACGAAGCAGCTGTCCTGCCGAAATTGGTTCCCCCATGATACTATATATGTTTAGACCAAGAACAAGGTTTGTGTTAAGAGGATAGCTTTACTATATTTAGCTTTTTATATTACTTGTGCTTTGGCTTTCCATTGAAGTAGCATACTATTGGGCAATATATTGTTTTGTTCAGTTACCATGTAATAGTTGATATAGCTCCCATTCTTCCTGGCAATGAAAAGGGCAACATGGAATGCTATATCTTCAGCTGATCTCATCAGTGTATCGTTGCCGTATACTTGATAGCTTAGACCAAAAAGAAAGGAGAGAAATGAGCAAAGTGGATGGTTTCCAGATGTTGAATATTAATCCAGTAATTTTGAGTGACGAGGCAAACATGCAGTCACTACAGCATTGAGTGAACTCAGCCTTTTGACCTAGCCAGTAAAATAGCCTAGGTTATTTATAATTGACTGGCTCAAACCTTGAAGGTCAATAGGTCGTTCCTGGTGGGAGTTGAATTGTAACCTTGTGGTTATCAAGTCAACAATCTGACCAACTTGGTTGGAGTTGCCCCAAAAGCATAAAAAGGGACAAATGGGAGCTTTAGGCCCCTTGCCCTCAAGGTGAACCGAATCTCAGAACTCGGGCAATCGATTCAGGTAATTTGATAATAGAATAAGTTGGTTGTGATTTCATTTTATATATGCTTACAAGCTTGTCCAGTTCTCAGTCCAAATTGCTGGCTTATATGGTGAGTTTGGAGCAAAATTTATCTCTCCACATCTCATCCCATTGCATGCATTAATCTGGTGACAGATAGATAGTTGTGTTTATATATATACATCCAATATAATTAAGAGATTGATATATATATATATATATATATATATATATATATATATATATGTAAATGGAATGAAGGTTGGAGATGAGAGCTCACAACAGGATCAGGAGCATCATCTTGCTTACACATGACCCAGGGCACACCAGTCTCAAGTCCCACTGCCATTTCTGCTGCCCACCGAACATAAGGTGGACCCTTCTCCCTAAACGCCTTCTCTATATTTTTGTATTCGTTCTCAATCTGTCAATTGTGTTTATATTCTCGTTCACATAAATAGTATTAATTAGCTTAATAAAGGAAATTGAATAGATATGCAAATGTGGGCTTGGCCGATATGGGTTGGCCCGACCCAGTAGTGGGTCGGTACGACCCAGTCTTGTACATGAGAATGTGCGGGACTACCCTTTATGCCATTCGTTATACCCTGCACCACGGTGCACATAGCAATGTGCGCCACGTACGTAAAACGACGTCGTTTCGGTGTTAGTAGACGCGGACGCGAATGACTCAGGGAATTCATTATCTATAATACACATAATCATTATCTATAATACACAGAACGTTTGCCTAGAATACACAGAATGTTTGCCCAGAATACACATAATATTGACACAAAATACACATATGTTAGTGGACGCGACTGACTCTAGGGAATTCATTATTTATAATACACATAATCATTATATAGAATACACAGAAGGTTTGCCTAGAATACACAGAATGTTTGCCCATAATACACAGAATATTGATGTCCATAATACACAAAACTCATCCCCCTAACATTCGAATGCACAAACACATCACAACTTGTGTTAATAACATGAATACACATAATATTTACACAAAATACACATAACTCATCCTCCTAAACATTCGAATGCACAAACACATCACAACATGTGTTACTAACATGAATACACATAACGGTTGCCTATAATACACAGAACGGTTGCCTATAATACACAGAATGATTGCCTGGAATACACAGAATATTAACATAAATACAGAGATCGACCGAAACGGGAAACGTGATTTCCAAAAAAAAAACGAACAATTAGTTTACAATGCTCAAAACGACGTCGTTTAGGTACGTGGTGCACATTGCTATGTGCGCCGTGCACAGTATAATTTGCCCCTTTATGCAATGTAGGCCGAGTTAGGCTTGTGTTTTAAAAATGTAAGTTGGACTAACATGACATGGCCTACATTAGTGTCAGTTTTTTGTGGACATGACTTATTTGACATCAATATCACTGAATTAAGTAACACTTTTTTGACCAAACCTCGGATTTGTTTTGGACGGAATAGAGAAATATACTCCCTCCGTCCCATTTTGGTTGTCTAGTTCGTATAACGAGGCTTGACTGAAGTTATTTTTAATCCAATTTTTCATAATATTAAATTTAGTATTAATATATAAAATTTATATATTTAGAAACTATATCAAAAGTACTATTAAACACAAAAAATTAAATTTAAAAATAATAAAAAATTATTAAAGAAAATAAGCAATGAAGAAAGAGTTGGTTTGACCAATGAATAGTAAATAGGACAGGTAAAATGGGATGGAGGGAGTAATATTTAACCTGAGAAAGTATGATAGGACCTCCTTGAGAAGCATACAATCCCTCTGACTTCATCATGCTCACTATCTTTTGTGTGTAATTTTGCATGTAGAGCTGGCAGGAAGAAGAATGAATTTGATGATGAAAACACTGATTTGACATTTACATGAGGATCATAGGAAGTTGATGAGGGATTCATTACCTTAAAGGGTTCATTATCAGATCGAAAAATGATGCCAGGGACATCATGCAACCAAAACGGGAACCCCCTGTAACACCCACCACAATTTCTTCTCATTATTAAACATTACTTCATCTTAAAAGTCTCTTATAAATATAAAAAAATTTATTTCTTATGCCATTACACATTGTTTATCAAATATATTTATGTTCAGGTACGCACTTAAAGTTTTCCATATATATATATATATATATATATATATATATATATATATATATATATATATATATATATATATATATATATATATATATATATATATATGTATATATATATACACACACACACACACGCAACACTCCATATATAACTTGATTAACTTATTGAGTTTAATTTCTGAGTACTTAATTGATTTGATGATTTGGTGATTTTTTGGCATATGATTTTGATGGGGATATTGGGTATGGGCTTGATTTATTGGGCTTGTGATGGTGGGCTGGGTTGAGGTATTCACGGAAAGGTGGGCCCCGGTTGGTCAGGGTGTCGCCGGCGAGGCGCCGACGTGCCGGCGGCCAGGCCGGCGTGGCCGCCGGCGGGGGCGCTGGCAGCGCCGGTCACGGCGCGCCCAGCGCACCGGTGCGTGGCCGGGCCGTGACCTGGCGCTCCCTCGCATCGGCCAGGCCGTGGCCTGGCCCCCCCCCCCCCCCCCCCCTCCGTGCGGCGGTGTTATAGGGGGGTCGAGTGGGGTGGCGTGCATGCGTGGACCGGGTGGCGTGCGTGCGTGGACCACGTGGCGCAAGGAGCTGGAGTGAGATCTTGGAGCGTACGCGTGGGCGAATCTGAGAGGAGGGGGGCCAGTATAAATAGAGGGGTTCGGGTATTCATCAGGCACATCAAAAACACGGCAAATACTATGGTCTAGTGGTATCGCCTCTTACTTTCAACCCCCTGTCGCGGGTTCGATTCTTACTTTTGTAACCGCCTGGGTTCTAGTCTGTTAGACCCGGCCTCCCATATCCGGTTTATGGTGGATCCGATCCGTTAAAACCATCAGATTTATTAATTTACAAGTAATTTATTAAACTCTCGATTAATTGTTATATTTTTATATTTTTGTTTATAGCAAGGATATATTAGACATTATAAAAATATTTCTGAGAAAGTTTAAATGAGTCAAACATGTTAATTAATTTTGAAGTAATTTAATTGTTATGTTTCCTGAAAACACCAAACATGTTAATTAATTTTTTTTCTTTAAAGTTATTCCCATCAAACATATTCTTGGGAAACATTTTCTCCGGGAGTTTAATTCATGGAAATTAAAAGTAGTTTAATTGATGGAAATTAAAAGTACCAAACCGCCTCTAAAAGTAAAATTAGAGTGTCGAAATAGCATTTATCTTACCCATAATTCCATTCAGCTTCAATATATGGTCCGATACGAAGGCATGCATAAAGACCATGTGCTTGAATTTCCTTCATGAATCTTACTATATCCTTTCTTCCGCTAAAATCGTACTAAAACGCACATACATATACATATTCAAATTCTTATTTAAATTGTATTTTTTGTTGGGTACTGAAGTAATAAATGTTATTATATTTATAGAAAGATTTTTTTTTTGGGACAAGATATATGAAGGAGGACAATTATTTATGGATGCAAGAAGTATTAAATTACAAAATAAATTTTAAAAAAAAAATTAGAGTCTTATAATTCAGGGAACTTTATATTAGAAATTATGGTTTCATCAATATAATCTCTAAACTCTGATTATTCACAAATCACAATATTTCAAAATTTCTCTATCGGATGTAACAAAATAAATAAATAAAATGAGAGGCGTAGATGTTGTACGTACCTGACCAGGTTGAGGCTCATGAATATTCCAAAATGTGTATGTCTCGATTACGTCCAACCCTCCTTCTTTGGCTTTTGTTATTAGAGATGGCCACATCTTTTCAAAGTATTAAAAACAAAAACTATGCTATTAAAAGAATGAAGAATTTCTCTTTCAAAAAAAAAAAAAAAAAGAATGAACAATTTCATGGTAGCCATTGATGAGGACCTTCCGTCGTCATCCATGGCTGGACGAGGACGACTTGTCGTCGTCCCTAATTTGGAATGAGGGCTTTATAACGAAGAGGTCCCGTCCTAGTTAGTTTTTTGTCAAGTCTTTTTTATTTTATTTTTCCTATTCAATCAATTGAATGTTCTGAAATAGTTCACTAATTTATTTGGACATTTTCTCTATCTTTTATTTAAAGATCCTATAGGACTAAAATGTGACAATATATGATTCGTATTTAATTAATAAAACGTAAATAGATTTTTTTTAAACAAGGGGCGAGGTTGACCAATTTACTCATTCACTGTAGCTAATAAATAAATAAATAAAAAGTTTAATTGCTACATTAGTGAAGAATGTCGGTGATAATATTTTGGCACTGTAGCTTTCTCCTTTATTTAATTGCTTATTTTCAGCTTTACTCCCTATAATAGTGTTATTTTCTTTAAATTGATCTCCAATTACAATTTAACTGGGAAAAGCATCGTATGTAATAATTTTAACTCATAAAAATTATTGAGATTATGAAATATGTTTGAATAACTCATAAGAATAATATTGTTATTATACCATGGACCATGATCCACATGGTAAGGTGGCCGGACCACTATCATAAAATTTATTTTTAATATAATATGTTAAAAATTAATTTTAATATAAATAAACTTTCTATACATTATTAAAAATGAACAATAATATACTAAAAATAAACATTTATCTATTATCTACGTTGCAGTGTCTTTGACAATATAATTTGTCTCGACATATTAACCCAAGCTAATAAGAATAGACGGGAAGAAATGGAAGTGGTAGCGGTAGCTAACAAACAAAATTGTAGTCATCAAGTAATGCCGTAATGAAAATAATTGTGTCTTCAGCCTGCAGTGTATCTCGGTTATATAAATTATACTTTTTTATGTTATAAATTTGGATTCAAATCTTATATTTTATTCCTTTTAGAAATATAAAGCGGAGTTAATTGCTATGTTGAGGAAATTAATGACCTTATTTCACAATTAGATATTAGCTATTAATTAGCAAATTATTAAAAATTAACAATATATAACAAGTTGTGTTGTCCGTGGACTTGGACCGTTAAATGGACGAAGAAAAATACGAAACGTCTCGTGGTTTACACCCAAAAAAAAATTAATAACAAGTTGTGTTAGCTTTTTTGATCAACTGATTGTATTAGTTATTTATAGAAAGATTTATGGTAAAATTAATTGTTTAATGTTAGCACTTAATATGTAAAAAAAAAAAAAAAAAACAATTATAATGACTTGGTTATAACAACAACAACAACAACAACAATAATAATAATAATAATTAATAAATTATATAACAATTGAATTTAATATATAACAATAAAGAATAAATATTATTTCTAATAATATTTAAATAAAATTAAAATAATAACAAAAGCAATATAAAAAAAAAATCTAACAAAAAATTTAATAAGTTAAATATTTTAAATTTTTAAGTGGGGTTGTTTTGAGTTGAAAGGTAGGCTCCCCAATAATGAATTAAATTTTAAAATGAAGGATTTATAACTTGTAACTTGTAAGGTTAGAATAAAATTTTAAAAAGTAATGTAAATTTATAAAAGAGATATAGACCGAAATTAAAACTAGCTTACATCCGGAGTGCTACGAGGATAATGAATAGAACCAGAGAACAAAAGCTTCCGTTGGGCGTCGATGATTAGTGATCTCCCGTCATACGTGACGTCTACTCCACCCACGGCAACCGCCGTGGCCACGGCCACCAGCCACCATACCCACCACCGCCACCACCTATACATGTCTGTCTGTGTATATCTAATGAGGAGTCAAAAAACTTCAATTTCTCTGCAAAAGTATTGGTTGTGTCGTCAATGCACAATGTTGTTGAGGATTCATATATTATTTAAAGAGGAAAAAATTGTGTAGCTTTAAAGCAAAGATTTGAAGCCGACAAGTGAAATGAAGTGAAGGGATACATTAGACAAGTGAAGGGACAAGCAATGCATGGATTTTGGCTTATACGGAGGCTTAGAGCTGTCAAAGACTTAAATTCATGAAAAAACATTATACTATTTTCTCCTACTAAGTATTTATTATCACATTATTTATAAAGTTTTTGTAAACAATCTTTTATTTTTATTAGTTACCAATTAATTAGTTGACTTTACTGCAATATAATAAAGAGCTCACACTACAAACGTTCTTTTTTCCTCTTGAAATTCTCCTTCAAACGTTTTTCTCGTGATGCGGCTTTCATTCATTCAATGTCCATGAATTGACTGATTACACCACTAATAAAAGATGAATTTAGTTACCAATAATATGATGTCACATTAGGAGAAAAAATTTGTAGGAAAAATACGAGGGATATATAGCATTGCTCTAAAAAGAAACTATTATAATATTATTTTTAAATTTGAAGTCAAGTTATTATCATACAATGTTTAGTTATCAAGGTAAATTAATAATGTAATTAAATTAATACGTAGAAAGCATATATATATATATATATATATATATATATATATATATATATAGGTGCTAAGTGCTAACCTTTTATTACTTTTAAATTGATGTGTACCATGAAAACTCATCAAACAACGGATGCTATGCGTATTTGGGTGAGATATGACTAGCTAGCTTAATATTGTCATGTATCTTACGTCTCCTACACCTCACATTTTCAAATATGTCCATTTCAATCTTATCATATATATTAATATTGTAATGTAACCACTAGTATATTAATTTGGTTAACTAGAAAAATCCACAGCCACTATTCAAACTAATTAGGTTTTTTGTCAGACTCATTTGCCTTTTAACTTTTAAGCATGATTTGAGGCAATTTGGCATACTAATTAGGAGTATTTCTTTGATGCTTTTATGTTTAATAGTAAATTAGTAATCGTTAATTTATTAGTTTCAATGGCTACGGATTTGTTCATAGGTTTTACGTTAGAGATAGTTCTCATGTGAGTATGACCTAAATGGCACATTAGGTCCATTAGGATAGCTAATTGGGAAGGGTAATTGTAAGGGTCTCGATTCTCATTTTAATTAGACTAATATTTTGAATTGATTTTGATAATTAAAGTTACCTAATAGTTTGTTCAATTAGTCTAATTTCTTGATTAATGTAGTTAAATTTGAGTTGCGAATTGCGATTAATTACTTAAAGTCCAAATTCAAATAATGTTGATCCAAGAATATTGGCGAACCTAGCTACCTACTTATGCCCATTTGGATCCTTTGCTGAATTAGGAATGTACACTAAATTGTTACACAATTATCTTTGGGTGCGGAAGCAAGAAGAATTAGAAGATTGGATTAAATGTTTAAATTCAATACGTTATTAGTTAAATTTAAATATCTGAATATATCTGATGAAAGTATGAAACTGGATTTGATGGTGGCTAGCTGAATTGATACGCTTTAGATAAATTTGATATTATCTAAAGGGTGTGTTTGGTTGGTGGGTTTAGGCATAAAGAATGGGTGTAAAAGTGATTGCTAGTGCTTGGTTGATAGGTTTTTAAATTACTATTATGGGTTTGAAATACCTCATTAATTGAAAAACTCATACCCTAATGAAATAAGGGTTTCATCACTAGCTTCCTCCTCAATTGTTTCTCCAACTATTAATAATCATTTCCATTCCGCCCAACTATCAAACATGTAAAATATACTTTCACCAAAACTCATTTACCCTTACCAAGTATTTGATACTCATTCCGATTCCAATTCCCATGTGCGAACCAAACGCACCCTAATATATTTTTAATTATTAGTATAAGGATAATTTCAAAGAGTTAAAAGATTTAAAGTATAAGGAGTCTCCTAAACTTTGTCGATATTATCTCAAGAGACATCAAGACTGCCCTGCTAATATATCGTTACAGCGTTTACCATGTAAGTGCACACGTCTAGGTATCTTATTAAAGAAGTATAAATTTTTGTGTGCAGTGAGGATGCTCCTTATACACAGTAAGCAAAGGTTTAGCCTTTGTACGTGTTCAGTTGAGTCACCATGATTTACATCCTCTGAGATACTCTGTTGGCCTGGCCGGGACCTAGGGATCTTTGGGATTCAACCTTTGGGGGAAAAAGAAGTATGAACTTTTTTGTTTTACAAATTTTAAATTGTTTTCTTTAAAAAAAAAATTAAAGAATTGGGTGTCCTCCCAACTTATTTTAATCATTAGAGAATCCTCAACAGGCATAGATTTTGAGGAGTTTTTACATGTGTGACTAAGAAAGACAAGATGAGATGGCAGGAAAAAAAAAAAAAACAAAACAAAACAAAACAAAACAAAACCTAAACATAAAAATAAAAATAAAAAGGAGAAAAAGTAAAGATTTACGCGCAGGCACCCGACTGGGTGCGAGATTTGTGCCTCACATGCACGAGACAGTTTTACATTTTTTCTTTCTTGGTGGGTCCCACTATGGAGACAAAAATCAGATCCTTATGTTATGAAAATCACTCCTTCCATTTGTTGAAAAACCAGCTTCAAAATTTTAGACATTGAAAATCACTTAAAATTCACTATTGTGGATGCCGTTAATGCTACATAGACACTCGTCATCATCTCAAACAGAAGTTGCTGCAGACACGTCAAAGCCTAATTACTGCAATGCTATAATTCTATTGTTTATGCTAATTTGCCATTCATAGTTCATTGTGTTTCAATTGTTCAAATGAATACTATATTTATTACAAATATATAAAATAAAATAGTTATCACAAACATAAATGCTGCACGATATGAATGATAAATAATTCCAAATTAAACACATGTTATACTCACGATTTATACTAAGAAGTAAAGTTCCCTCCACGCAACGAAAATGTAGATAGGGATTAGACCTAAAATAAGATATCAATCTTTTTATTTAATTAGTAATAGTATTGGAATAAAATTTCCATAAAAGAATAGCATAAAGGAGCTGGTGTGTTGGATCTTGGATTTGGCGTGCCCTAGGGAAAGAAATTAAGCCTAAGGATCCAAAAATAAGGCACAATCAGGAAGTAATGGAACTATAGAAATGGTGATAATTTCAAAAAAAAAAAATTGATGATAATAATGGCAATCAATGTAATTCTTTTTCTTAGTGCTAAGTCCCCAAAAAATGTTACAACTAGAGTGTATGTTCTCACTCTCCGCATCCCTCATTTGATGGAAAGGTTATTATAAGATAATGTTTGTATTTTAGCTCTAGCCAATAAGAGGAGAATGAGTAATATCATTTTCGGTCTCAATGCTAAATATTACGTTTATGTTTGTACTCTTTTTTCCTTATTTAAATTTTTTCCCACTAAATTTTTTCTTAGTCTAAGGTTTTTAACAAAACAACCAGCGTAATTTGTGCCCTTATGCTCAGATCAGCTCAGACTTAGGGGCTCACCAAGGACCGCTCAATTTGATGGTTGCGTCCAAAAGGACCACCACCTGAAAGGTCACACCCATTCAATGATGTGTTGGATGAGAAGTAATTGGACTGAAGAAGACTTGACTTTTTAGAAGTAGGGAACGAGCCGAAAAATATTTTTGAAATACTTTCCTGAGACATTGACGTCGTGAAATCTCAAGAAAGTGAGGTACTAGATGATGGATGGTATATTGGGCACGAGCCATATGGACTGACCCAAGAAAGTAACTAGATCAAGGAAGCTCAAGAAGGATACACTATACGGAGCAACTTAGGAGTTTAATAAGGATTAGGCCTTATTATTCCCAATGTAACAATGACTCCCAATATGAGGGCAGTCTAGGATTCTTATTACTTGTAGAGCTCTAAGACCCAAAATGTGTATAAATAGATCCTTATACATGAGAAAGGGGAAGAAACTTACACTATTCACCAGCAATATTCAGCAATACAACATATTTATTCTCTGATCTCCATATATTTCCTCTATATTTTTCCCATATACTCGTCAATCGTTAACTACCCAAAAATCATAAAATCAATAATGTATTAAACGTTTCTTCTCCAATTGTGTTTGCGTTTGGAAACTAATGAAAAAAGATAATGCCTAGCGTTAATATGTGGTGCAAAGATTTATGGAGTATTATAATATATATTCATCCAGGTGTTTATGCAGTTGTCCTTCTATGTTTATATTTTTGTATTCTAATTTTGTGTTTAGGGATTATATTTAAATTTATAAGTATGGATGTTCAATAGGTTTTTTAAGGTTTTTTTGAATGATTGTGTTTAGGGAGATAGCAAATTTTTGCCCATATATTATGCATGCTCAAATAAGTGTAGCTGAGATTTAATTTGCAGTGCATAGATTTATGGAGTATTATACTATTCACCCATATTTTAATGTATGTGCCCTCATATCTTTATGTTTTTGAATTCTTACTTTTGGTTGTTTTTTATTTGAATTTATAAGTATGGATTAGGGCTACAAATGTGTTTATCCAAGCTCGAACTCAAGTTAGCTTGAACTCGAGTTTGATAAATATATGGTGACTCAAGCTTGATCCAACTAACTGTGTTTACAAAATTAATTAACTAGGGTAGCTGACCAAACATTTTTTTAGTGCGTAATTTAAAGTTTAAACATATGTAACATTTGAGAAGAAGATAGATTAAAATATATGATTACATTCGAATCATGCAACCTGTCAATTAGAACAAGCACATGCTTCTAATAATTGGTTTTGTGGAGAAGTGGTTGCACATGTTCAAGAACACTTGTTATGCCAGGTATCTGGATCCATCATGTAAGGTGGACTTGAGTCCGAAACAACGTCATTTTGCTTGTTATTTTAGACGCGCGTTTTGGATCTAAGACCAGTTCAAGAAATCATAACTACTTTCTCAACCAAATGAAGCACAATCAAAGAACCGATATCGTCTACACTGATATTCGAACCCACCCTCTTCCAAATGAGAGTGCAACCAGGTGCCACTAGACTACAAGTCTTTGGCATTAATAGATCTTTTTAAAATAGGATATTAATATGACAAAATTCTATTATACATAAATATACTTTCAATCATTATTACATGGACCAACTGTGTGGACCATAAATAAAAAGTATATTTTTAATATATTAGAAGTACATTTTTTTTGTACAGAAAGTACACTATTTAAATACTGAAAATACATTATTATTATATATATACTATCAAATAATGTACCTTCAGTACAAAAATAATGTACTTCTAATATATTAAAAATGTACCTTATATTCATGGTCCATATAGCTATGTGTATCATGGATTCATGTCCCATACAATAATTTGCCATATACTTTAAAGAAGTGTTACTTTGACATTGTAAATTAAGGGTAAAAAAAATAAAATAATAAGAGAATGTGAGCGTAGTGTTGCTCTTAATTCTAAAATAGAGCTTTGGCTTCCAACTTGATCATGGAAAATTATTCTGTGGACGCGAATTCACTATGCAAGGTAGGTCAGTGTCTAAAATATACAATTTACACACAAAATGCTTACAATTTACATATTAAATATTCATGTACAATTCAAATTATAAACATTCAGTATATAAATGGACACTGATCTACCTTACAAAGTGGATCCGGGTCCATCCATGGTATAACTATTGCTTGATCATTGCATGCAAACTTGAGTTAGGGAAAGCAATAAATGGATTGTCCAAGTTAATCATATTAACAAAACATAGAACATGGGTTCTATAATATGATGAGGTTATCCCTATAGTAGGTTTGGCGCTTAATGACTCATGATGTCTCTCTCTCATTTTTCGCCATAAGGTTGCCATTAATAGGGATTGACAATGCTTCCTAATAAAATCCTTTTTACATTTTATTTATCGAGTTGGTTCCACTTTTAATTAGTTAAAATGTCCTTAATTTGTAAAATATTTACAAAATTACAAATAATAACCTAGGGCAAACTTAAGTCGTCGCAAATTTTATTGTGGACTGCGGTCCATGCATCAAAACAACGTTATTTTGGTTAATGAAAATAAACAAGTAAAACGACTCCGATCCACGCGCCGTTAACTTTGATTTTATATCGGCTTCGATCCGCGCGCCGTTAACTTTGATTTTATATATACTGCAATTCTCTTTACGGAACTCCGTTAAGACTTATCGCAGCCGTTTCTTTTCTTTTACGTAATGAAACTGACATTTTGTGACCATGGTCCACTGTATAATGACTGAACTTTTGAAGTGATAGGTAATAGGTAACCTAAGTTGGTTAGAATTTAGGCTTATAAACTCTCCAAATTGACCGCAATGTGGAGATGAATTCCCTCAATCCCTTGTACGTAAAGTCAAGGATGAGAAAGATTGCTTGGACAACTCAGTGCAGGGAAATTTCAATATTTATTCAAATTATAAAATTAGTGTTAGTATTTTATAAATATATATTCTCTTTTTCTCAGTCTTTTTTTTTCTTTTTCTTTTTCTATGTATCTCTATTTCCCCTCTTGAATTTAATAATTTTTTTTTTTGAAAACGAATTTAATAAATTAAAAATATTGCATTTACATATATTAAATTTCACATATAGAACACATAAAAGAAAAAGAAAAAAAAAAACTTGGATTATATTGCAATTTTGGAATACACAGGATGGTGAAATTATGTAAAACGAAAGATACTCAAAGTGACAGTGTTATCGCCGATCAGAAATCAAACCCAGAATCAAATCCATCGGAGTATCCGGCATCATAAGCAGCGGAATCAGAAATTGCATCTCCGATCAGCATACCGCCGATGGCACCGCCGAGAAGCCCCGCCCCCAATCCTAATCCGAATTTATTCTTCTTCGCCGGCTGTTGCACCGGTGGATATCCGTACCCGGGTTGCGGCGGGTACCCGTACCCGGCTTGTGGAGGCGGCGGGTACCCGTACCCGGCTTGTGGAGGCGGTGGGTACCCGTACCCGGCTTGTGGAGGCGGTGGGTATCCATACCCGGCCGGAGGATATGCTGTCGGCGGTTGACCATATCCTCCTGGCGGCGGAGGTGGTCCACCCGGCGGTGGGTATGCTCCGCCGCCTGCTGGCACATCACGCGGCGGCACGTATCCAGAACTAGATCCAACTACCGGGTAGGCCGTCACCGGTTCAGGAGGCGGATAATATGAACCGGAACCCGAACCGATCGCCGGTCCAACCGGAGGATGAGTTTTTACGGGCTCATCCACCTTATGAGCCGCCGCCGGCGCCGCCATCGCCACCGCCGGCGCCGCCGTAGCGCCGCCACTAATTTTCTCGCCAAACTGATAAGAAAAAGTCAACTGCCCCTTCGGCTTCCCGGACGGTTTCCTCACCTGATAACTCACGAACTGCTTGCCACTCCCGCCGGTCGCCGGAGAATCAAGAAGCTCCTTAATCGGAACCCAGACTTCCCCAATATCCTTATCGCCGAGAGCGCGGTCGCAGCGGACCTTGAACAATAGATTCAGCCGGTTCTGGCGCGCGGCGGCCTCGTCGATGGTAAACCTCATCGGAGAATTCCAGGACGGATTTGTGTCGCCCAAACGGTCAACGGGGGTTTTGGCCTTCTGATTTGACTTCTCATCCCCGCCGGAGATCGAAACGACGACGTACACATCCATCTTGGAAATCAGATTCACTTTGTTGAGATCTTTCGCGGACATAACATTGATTTCTAACGTACGCTGCTCCATGTCTGTAATCGGAAATTCAAGAAACTGATGGCTGAAATCAAGGGGTTGGGGGGGAGATTTAAGAGACGTGAAATCTATGGGAAGAGGATGAGAAAAGTCAGAGGTCAATGTATACGTGTAGGGTCGGATCACCTTCCGATCTTTCTTGGAAAAATCAGCTATAACCACGGCTAAGGTTTTTGTGGGCTTACTCGTTCCTTAATCGTGTCTATTAACCATGGTCTAAGACTCTTTGACTTACCAACTTCTATTTTTCCGTTATGCTTTCCCTTTTTCAGGTGGTATAAAAAAAAATATGACACCCTTTATTTTTTACTATATGCCCCATTTTAGTAAAGTCAAGTCAGATGAAAATTATACTTTTCATCTCTAAATTATAAGGTAATTATAAAATTTGTTTTTAAGTGTTGACCGTATTCATTTTTCACCACTAAACTATTATTGATATTGCACTTTTCGTCATTCTGTCATTTTAGATCGTGACAAGTGAAGAGGGGCTACGTCACTCTCTCAGTTGTTGTCTAGGAACTTGGCTCTGAATACTAACTGATGTAGGACAAGAAAAACCAAAAGAACACAAATAATATAACTCAAACTCAAAGACTTTTGATAATATTTAAACTTGAACTTCTCGATACAAAAGTCTATTTAAATAGACAATTAAGAAAAACTAAAGGATTGCAAATATTAAAAACATACCTAGGAACTATAAAATAAACATAATGAGAATTAATAACATTTAAAATCTAATTTAAATTTTCCATAAAAAAGTAGCCACGTACCAAACTTCACGTTTCTTAGACTTCATGCATGTGACTATTTCTCTATTATTATTTTCTCAATTCCTGTTCCGCATCAATGTCTTATTGCATAGCAACAATAATATGCTCATCTTCTAAGTCAATCAGCCTATTTTAACTTATTTGACCACTATTAGTTGTTTTATTTGGTTAAAAAATCAACATAAATGTTTGGTTAATCAATTTTTGTAACTCCAAAATGCTAAAATTCAAAAAACTGCTCAAAAAAACTTTTTCAATTAAATTTTTGAGAAAAAAGAAATTATACCAAAAAAGAGTTAATTCCATTTTTTGTCCTAGATTTATAGGTGGTAGTTCACTTTTAGTCATTTTTTATTAACAATCCACATTTGGTCCTAATATTATTGTGGCATGACCATTTTTTGTCCTCCTTCAACAAAATCGTTAAAATGATGTTAAATACAATGGCATTTTGATCCTCTTTTTTTTTTGAAAAAGTAAGTTGATCCGCTATATTTTTGTTTTTGTTTTTATTTTTTGAAAAAATCCTTATTTGAAGACCAAAATGCCCTTGTATTTATGAGAATTTTAACGATTTTGTTGATAAAGGACCAAAATGGTCATGCCACAATAATACTAGGAGCAAAATAAGATGTTTTGAAAAAAAAAAAATGACTAAAAGTGGAATGACGCCTATAAATCTATGACAAAAAAATGGAATTAATTCTACCAAAAAACTATCAGTTAACAGTTAATTTATCAAACACTTTTTTTGCAATCAGTTAATGTTATTAACCAGTCATACCATTTAATTCAATTAACTAATAATTACTCCGTATCAACTATCAGTCATTTACCAAACAAGTTTGCTCTCAGGTGAAGATAGCAGATTTGATTTGCTATTAGTCTATTATCAATGCACAATTTTTCAAGGTTTGGAAATTGGAATATATATCCTTATATGTCACGTCGTGAATATTCAAGAAACTCATTTTCCCATGCCACCTACCATTACAAATTTCAACAATTAACACTACAATTGGTTAGACCAACATATTTTCTTTTCTTACTAGAATTTTACATAGTGTTATCAAAATTGATCTAGGCAGCGGTCTTGACGCAAGGTGCCCCTAGGCTAATGCGTATTTAGATGTAGGCACCCATTTAGGCGGTTGTTCTACTAGTTGGTCGAGTTGACTGACTAGTCGGACAAAAAGATCAAGAGTTTATAGTACTACTAAGATCCAATCATATACACAGACAAATTCACAACTTCCTACACTATAATCTCATTGCATGACATTGTCTTGTATGCTATCACTAGTAACTCAATTACACATGTCACACTACCAATAAAAAAAGAATAGGACAAGTACTGAAGATGAAAATTGACAAATGCTACCAAAAAGAGAATGAAGAAGACTTAGTAAAATTCAAACAAAAAATAATATTTATTTAGAGTATCATTTTTGAACTAAGTATTTAGATTAAAGTTTTTGAAGTACTTATTTAAAAATAAATATTAGACATTATTCCTTTCGTACTATGCACGTGAAAAATTGTGTGTGTGTGTATGTGTGTGTGTGTATTAAAAGAAGTGGAATAGGATTAAATTTTTCTCTCAGCCCAGCATATGAATTCTTTGATTTCTTTTGATTGTTGAGTAAATTGGATTGGGTTTATTAAACCTGTATACAAATAGCAAAGAGTATTTGAGCCCAATTTAGAAAGTTGATTGGGTCCAAATTGTTTCCATATTCGTAGTTTTCATCATGGGCTGAGTGGAAGTGGGCAAATTATGCTATGGATCTGGGTTCACCTTGCAAGGTGGACCCGAGTCTATATTCACAATTTCATAACTCTATGTTCACAATTTTATAACTCTATGTTCACAATTTTATTGTCACATGTGTGTCAGATCAATTGTTTATCGCTAGACTAAAATCTATAGTTAGTATTAAAGAGCAATGTTGCAAAAATCGCGCATAGGCGCCGATTGCCGATTAATCGGCGCCTAGGCGCTAGGCGGCGCCCGGCCGCGCCGAGGAAGGCCGAAATCGGCCTCCTCCGCGGCCGGGCGCCTAGGCCGGCCGGCTGGTTTTTTTTTTCTTTTTTCTTTTTTCTTTTTTATTAAAAAATTATAAATCAGAAACATTTAAACTATTAATGTTATAATGTATTAACTAATACTCTAATAATAAGTAATAACTTAATAAAATAATAAGTAATAACTAAATTAAACTAATAAGTAATGCACTAATAATTAATAAATAATACTAACTAATAACTTAATAAGTATTAAATATTTAACTCCTTTCAAAAAAATATTTAACTATTAAAGTGTAAAGACTTACAATATTAAACACTTTACAATTATTAACACTTAAAATATATATTTTTTAATTTTTTTAAATTAAAAAAAAAAAAAAAAACCTAGGCGCTAGGCGCCCCCCAGGCGCCTAGCGATTTTTGCAACCTTGTTAAAGAGACAACTTTATTTCCTTATACTTGCGTAGTAGCAGGCCCCGTGACATACTCTAATACTAATTGTCATTGAATAGGTCAAGAATGGAATAACATTCCTTGAAATAGACATATTCCATCGTTTGGTTCAGTCATTTTGTCATGGGAATAACATTCCTAAGAATAAACTATTACCTTTGCAAAGAAAATAGCCATTCCTAGGGGTGCTTTGGTATTAGTTATTCCCATGCCCTTGGGAATAGCTTTTATATTGAAAATACCAAAAATACCCTTTGCAATTTATTTAATATTTATATTTAATAAATATAATGTATTATATAAATGTATATATAATTAATTATAATTTTATCTATCATTAAATATATATTTAAATAAATTATATGTATATATAAAAATAATAATAATAATAATAATAATAATAATAATTATTATTATTATTATTATTATTATTATTATTATTTTATTATTATTATTATTATTATTATTATTATTATTATTATTATTATTATTATTTTGTATAAGGGTATTTATGTCTTTAAAACCTATTCCATTTCAATTCTTTTAACCAACCAAACATTGGAATACAAATCCTAAAGTCTATTCCTTCAGCGAACCAAAAAATAGAATACAATTCTTGTTCTATTCCTTGCATACTTCATTCCCAGTGGAATAGTATTCCTATTCTTCCAAATTCATTCTGTGAACCAAACATGCTGCAAAAATTATAGTGAACTAACAACAAAGGCACAACTTTATTTTCTTATACTTCATGAATAGCAGTTAGTGCTACATTTCAATAATAGAATACTAGACTCGATGTTCCAAGTCATCATGCCCAACAATGTTATTGAACATTAGAAGTGAAAATAACATTTTTTTCATTTAGAAATGTCATCATAGTCTAGAGTTAAATTGAAAATTAACTCTATTTTAATTGTAACATAATTAACAAGAGATTCCTTATGAGTCATCCGCATGCATTTGTTTGTATGTTTTTAACAACAAATGAAATAAAGATTGAATAAATTAAATCCCAGAACTAAAAGTAAAATTGCATTTGAAGTCATCCGCATGTATTTGTGTGTGTTTTTTAACCACAAGAATATACTCATGCATTAAATTCAAGTTGTGAAAATTTTAGTGGTTAATTTGTGACATTTGAACAACCACCACGATTTATGCATAAAACTTAAGTTGTAAATATATAGTTTAACGTAGGGGTGGATCTAGAGGTGGGGGGCAAATGGGCAATGGGGGCAGAATATTCTCAAACTCCCAAAAGACTTTATATATGTGCAAAAAATTTTAGAGATTGCCTATTAATTATAACACAGTATCTATTAATAAGAGTTGTTGGACACATTAATCAAAGTAAATACATGGGATCTTGATATCAAGGTAAATAAAATCAAAAGTTTCACTGATCTTTTTTTATCCTTGCAAGAAGGAAGACTCACACAAAAATGTTATGGTAGTTCACCAACCATGCAAGACAAGCAGAATTTTTTATGGTAACTTTTCGTGGACAAGATTGTCAACCTACTAAGGAGCACTATAAAAAACGCATTAAGAGAATCACTATAAAAATCTCTCTCCTTACACTCAAATATAGCAAATTAAAAATTCAAACTTATGCTACAAATTAAACATTCATAAAATAGGGAAGTAAAGGATTTATGTTGTGCATTACGTTTTACAAGCTTTTAAAACTCAACTTTAACTTGATTTTTTTTATATAAATACAATTAACATATAAAAATGTCAATAAAAATTTTTAGTTGATATATTTCTTAAATGACACACATATTGAATTTTGTTCTTCAATATATCATTTAATAGTTGCATCATTGATCTAAAGTAGTGATTTGATGAACTTGTAACAATGAGTTAATGAATGTACAGCATGAACTTGCAGTAGTGATATAATATATCTGCAGTAATGTCTTAATAGATGTATAGTAGCAAATTGATTAACTTGCAATAATTATTTGATACCTATATTATAGTGATTTAATGAGTTAATGTCATATGGGGTCCTTCGAGTGTAGTGATTTGACACGTTTAGTCCTAAACTTTCAAATTGACTACCCATGATTTGTCGAATTTCAAATTGTTACCATCCGTGGTCCAAGTTAACTATCCATGGTCCTTCAACTTTCAAAATTTAATCAGCCACAATCCTCCTGGAACGGTCATGGGTGGTTAAAATTTGATAGTTGAAGGACCATGGATGGTTAACTTTAATTTGACCACATATGGTAACAATTTGAAAGCCGAAGGACCATACGTGGTCAATTTAAAAGTTTAGGACTAAACTTGGCACCCCTAATTAGTTTGGTTTTCAGCTTCTTCATTTTCCATTTTCCAATATTACTTCATAAAGTTGAACTTTATCTCTTTATTCCCCTTTTATTCCTTATATTTCCGTATAGAAAATTGGGGGTGTTACACTACCTAAATTCAAAAGTAAGCTAGCTTCCTTCAAAACATAAAATGAAAAATCAAAACATTATGAGTTTGGGTTTCGATTGGACTTCTTGTGCGCATAACTATACCATTTAGTAGTTGAGTTTCGAAATTAGATTGATCCAATTTATCTTTTTATAAGCTTGGAGCTAGCGGGTTCATTTAGTCCAAGATATAGTCCAACAAAACTTCGGTTATCGCAACAAAAATTCAACTTGATCAAGCCTGCCAAATGGAAATGTCAAATACCCCAGGCCATACTCTGAGGAAATATTGGATTGGATATTTGAAAAGAAACCAAATCAGAAACTACGATCCGTTTCCTCTTTCCTATATATTATCCATCCAACTAACCTTATATATATGTCGAGAAATGAGAGAAGGAGATGTCATGGAATGCCCATTCAAAGGAGGAATGGCATAGGACTGACAAGAATATGAAAGATGGTTTTGGACTTTTGGCTTTTAAAACAACAAAATTTACACATGCATACTATCTTTATCTATGTTCACGTTGCATATATATATATATATATACATACATGCCAAGCTGGAAACAAAAAATTAATTGCACTTTTAATTTGTTTGTAAGATAATAAGACAGACGGTATGTTTTGGTCATGGCCTCCTATCCTGGTTCGTTCATTCAAAGTTGCATTATATTGTAAGAAAGTGAATCTTTAGAGATCCATCTATCTATCTATCTATCTTTTTCTTCTCTTTTCTTTTCTTTTTATTTAATTTTCCATTTCCCGGCCTATCTTTTTCCATTTATTTGGGAAATGGTTTAGCACCGGCCGATTTCTTCTACGTTATCTTGCTTGCGTCACGAATGACCTCAATTTCGATGCCATTAAGAATTTGATTGGGTTAGCATGCATTATGTTGTTGGTATTTGTTTTAATTATTCTATCATTTCAATATAAATTCATAAATATAATAACGTAAAATGAGATTATAACAATAGAGCAAGGTGAAGGTAAGAATCTCAATTGTACTCGTATCTGACGAGATGAAGATGGGAATAAAAATAGGAAGGGGAGGGGGGGTGGTGGAGAAATTTTAATTCCCCGCCGGGGACGGGAGCGGAGATGGAGAGTTACTCTTCCTACCTCGCCGCGTCCCCGAAAAATATAAGTAAGTAAATACACTAAGCCCCACAGCGCACACATATATGCAATGCATTACTATGTATATATATAATTGTAGAAATATTGTAGACATCTACTTGCCTTGAGATTTATTTTTTGGGATATGAATATTTTAGTAATATTTAAGTTGAATATATATGAATTATTTATTTAAATGTAGTTTAATTTTTAATATTTGTATAAATTAGAAACTGACTAAGAGATTCTCCGTCCCCGGATAATCCCCATGAGGATGGGGATGAGCGAGAAGGTTTTTTCCTTCCTCGACAGAGATGGAGACAAAGATGGAGAATGGAATAGAAAGTCGGGGTGGGGACTTGTCCCCGCTACGTTGACATGTCTAGGTGAACTATAGTGTATTCAATTTAGCCAAAATTTGTTCTTTTTTAGTACATGGAGATTGTACTTATAGGTTATAATGGGTTTTAGCAATAACATGACATCCAATATATATGCGGTAGACACATGTCAAAAGACAATTCTCCTTGTATTTAGGGCTAGCGTGCAACACAAGTATAAGGCTGTTAGTTGTAACAAATTTCATGTGTCCTTAACACTGTAAAGCATACTCTCTAATGACCCATAGTCAATACCTCATTACCGAACTATAAGAGTTTTTTTTTTTTTTTTTTTAAATACTATAGGGAAAAAGGTCAAATAGGCCCTTGAACATTTCATAAGGAGTCAATTAGGTCCACGAACTTTTAAAACTTGCAATTAGACCCTCAAACATGTCAAAATGAGGCAACGAAGCCCACGAACAGGTAATTGACCTGTTATAATAGGTCATTTGATTTTTTCCGACGACCGGCGACACTTTCCGGCCACCAGCGACAAAGTCCGACGACCGGTGACACTTTCCGGCGACCGGCGACGACCGAATCGACGCCGGTCGCCTTCTCCGCGGAGAAGGCGGCTAGATCTGGTCGGCTGCCTTCTCCGCGGAGAAGGCAGCCGACCAGATCTGGCCGCCTTCTTCGCGGAGAAGGGGGCCAGAACTCTGGCTGCCTTCTCCGCGGAGAAGGCAGCCGACCAGATCTGGCCGCCTTCTCCGCGAAGAAGGCGGCCAGACGCCGGAGACGGCGACCAGCGTCGATTCGGTTGTCGCCGGTCGCCGGAAAGTGTCGCCGGTCGCCGGACTTTGTCGCTGGTGGCCGGAAAGTGTCGCCGGTCGCCGGAAAAAATCAAATGACCTATTATAACAGGTCAATTACCTGTTCGTGGGCTTCGTTGCCTCATTTTGACATGTTTGAGGGTCTAATTGCAAGTTTTAAAAGTTCGTGAACCTAATTGACTCCTTATGAAATGTTCGAGGGCCTATTTGACCCTTTTCCCAATACTATAAGAGTTGATAATATTAAACTAAACATATATGAACACTCAACCTCGTTAGTTATTTAAAAACTCAGTTGTGTGATTATACTATCACTTTAATTAAAGAAGATAATTCAAGTTAAGACACTAATATATGGAAGCCATTATGAAATTGAAGATCACATACATTTAATTAGGCTAGACTAGGTTCAATCCATTGTTTGAAAAGTGAGAATAGCACTCGCCAACCCCTAATATAAGCTAACCCAATCCTTAGTCAGAGTAGCAGTTTTCAACTGTGAAAGGTTCTAATAAATTAAGATCCTTATCTATCTTGGTATATGTTTGGCAAGATTTTAGATTTTAAAGCATATTGAGAACAAACCACTTTTTCTACATTCCTATTTCACCCATGAGGCCTCGACACATCTGATCTTTTTTATTTGATTGAAATGACGACTATAATACAATCACTTGATAAATTAGGTACCTCAAATTACATAATCTCAACAAAATCCGATAAGGTGTGTATATATATTATTCTAAACTTTTTTCTCCCTTTATGGATACAAGAAAAAAATAGTAGTTACGGTTGAAAGAATATTACACCAAGTGTGCCAATGCCACACCAATGCATGCAATAAGAATCAAGAGTTGAAAAATGCCATTTAGTAGGGAATAGAAAAAAAAAATATGTAGGCCAAATAGAACAATAATATAACAACATATGTCACTACAAAAAAATAACAAATTACCTACAAATTTTACAACATATTAAATAGTTACAACTTCTTTTTTTTTTTTTTTTGAAAATAAATAGTTTCAGCTTAAATACTTACAGATTTAATTTAATTTTTTTTTCTTACGAAATTTGTTGGTAGCTTAGATTAAATATCTATAGCTTTTAACCAGCTTAATTGGCATGAGTGACCGTGCACTCTTGTCCCTTTAGAGAGGTCGAGAGTTCAAATCCCCTGTATAAAAAAAAAAAAATTTGGCCAGCATTTTGCCCCTTAATTGGGCTGGCTCGGTGCAAACGGGAATTAATGTGAGTCACTGTTGCAAAAATCCCCGCCTAGACACCCGCCTAGGCGAAATCCCCGCAGGCGACCGCCTAGGAGGCCGCCTAGCGCCTAACTCGGCCGACTGAGCCGAGTTGGCGGCCGACTAGGCCGAATTTGGACGAGTTAACTCGCCCAACTCGGCAGAGTTAGCCGAGTTAACTCAAGCCAGTAGGCCTTGTTAATTTTATTATTATATTTATATATATTTAAATTTATTTATTTATATAAGTAAGAGAAGTAAGAGATATATATATAATATATATAATATAATATATGACATACACCCACACACATGAATTAATTTTTTGTTTTTAAAGGTCGCCGCCTAGAACCGCCTAGATACCGCCTAGGCGCCGCCTAGACCGCTTAGGCGCTAGGCGCTAGTCTACCGCCCGACTAGCGCCTAGCGCCTAATGCAACCATGGTGTGAGTATGGTATGATTTTAACGGGCTTAAAAGTCCCTCATACAGTTATGGTCTGCTTAGGACACCTCGTGACTTGACCGAAAAAATATATCTGATCTATAGCTTTTAGTAATTTACGTATAAAGTTTTTCGTTGATAAATTTAATTTTTCTTAAAATGTGTATAATAATATTAAATGACCACTAAAACGAATTACATATATAGCTCGTACCAAAAGAAATTATATTTCCTTTCTTCTCCCAAAAATTATATTTCTTTATACTTACGTAACAACCAATGCCATATTTAGAGCAGTAAAATACTAAATGTGGCCCAACACTCATTTATCTTAAACCATATATTTAACAGTTCAAACTGGCAAGACGTGTTTTGACCACAATTTAACTCAAATTAAATCATATCTGTGATTTCAATTATCAATACTAACATTTTTTTTTTTAAATCTCGTTCTTCAATTCATAAAATTTTGTTCCTATTAACCATGACGAGGAGTGTTGGAACTTGGAACCATATAATAAGTTGTTTGGCCGGTTTGTTAGTGATCGAGTCCCTTCAAATAAACAAACGTCATATGTAAGCGTCCACTTCGTCGTCGCAGATTCTAATTAACGTAGTAGCAATAATATTCCTTTGATCAACTGGTCGGGGTTTCAGTTTGGGTGAGACATACAGCCCATTCAATGAACTTACGCACGTAAAGTGGAGTACTTGTACGCAACTCTCTTATGTGGGAACACTCACTTTATTCCTTCAACCATTTTCCCATCTATACTATTCAACTAATTTCTTTTTTTTTTTTTTGGCCAAGTTTTCCTGTCATGTTTTTTGTCCAGGTTTTCATGTCATGTTTAATTAATTAAACGTTACTTTGTCCAAAAAACTGAATTCTGAAAACTTCAGTCAAATATCGTTAACCGAAGTAAATACATAAAATGGAATAAAATTAATGTAGTATGTAACATGGTGTCTAGGAACACACGCAGAAAGTCTGCAATCTATTGTACTACCAATCTGCGTCCCCGGTATTTGTATTTGTTGTATAATAGAATCAAATAGCTAATTTTGTACTAGTGATGATAAAAAGTTGTGTGCAATTTGTTTATAATTAGATTTAGGTTCGTTACCTTACAAGCATAGATTTGAAGTATAAAACTAGTTTCCAACCTAATATTAAAATTGGCATATATATAGTTTATTACATCACATTTGGATTCTTCCCTGCCTAAGGGACATTCTTTAAATTTGAGTTTACCTCGGGTTTAATGGTGAATCCGATCCGCACTTTATGTTTGGCAGAGACTTAAAAGGTTTTTAAGACAAACTTTTATAAATAAAATATTTATTTATATATAATTGTATGGAACATGGATTGCAATTAGCTAGGGAATAATCAAAGCACTCGAGAAAGCATGTCACCCAATTTTGTGAAATTTTACAAGCTGTAATTTTTTTTGTACGAGGCATCACCTTGTTCAGATCATGGCCTCAACTTAAAAAGAAACAAAAACAAAAACAAAAAAAAAAAAGTACAGAAATTACAAAACACCCCAGACAAGAACTAACTAAAATGGCACCCAAAAAAATCAAAAACAAAAAACAAACGAGAGAGATAAGGGGAAAAGATGAATTTGGATAGATAAGGGGTAGAGACAGGCAGACATATATAGATATATCTACATATCTCTGACTTCGAACTCATTCCTGTTTTTGACGACAATATCGTACATGTGGATGGACTTGAACTTCTTGAAATCCTTGGGGAGGGAAATGAGGTGAACCGTCGATCGCTTGTGGAACTGGAGGAGTTCGGGGTCGTCGTAGTAGCGTTCCCAGCCCAGGGCGAACAGTTTCCTCTCCAGGACGGCGTACGAGGTTATAACCTCGTTGGTCGGGAGGTGGACCAGCATTTTCCGGCCCTGGCAGTCGCCCGGGTTCTCCACCAACCGGACCACGCCGTTGTTGAATACCCAAACGCCGGACATGATGCTAGAGACGGCGGAGAGCGGTGGGAGTGATCGATTAACGGAGCTGAGGCCGGTAGGTGGTGCCTTAGCTTCGATCGGAGATGATGATGACTTGAGAAGAGATGAGCGAGTGGATGGGGGTTTATATAGGGGCCTATGAGCTTTCGTTGTCCAAATAAAAAAATAAAAATTATTGTTTCACTCGCTTGTTCTATTCATTTTTTATTTATTGGGATTTTCTATATGAGTATGGGTAATGGGAACATGTTCCTCCTATAAAAAGCGAGAACTGAGTAAATTATTCAGTCTAAGTTATTCATAACTGGTTATCAAGTTTATTAACGATCTGACCAACTTGATTTATAGAGTATTATATTTATTAAAAAGTATTTATGTGTTCCATGATCTCGCATAAGACCAAGACCAATCGTTTATTATATTCATATAATCTCTATTTTATTTTTGTTATGTATGACCGGAGATTAGCTGGTGAGACTTGAATCTATGACATATATATAATAACAAATTTTTAAGAAATACTAACTAAGCTACTTAAACATTTAATAATTTATATATACAATTTGGTTTTATATATAATTTATTGCTATATATGTATATGTATACATGCATACATATATACATAAGGGGGTGAGAAAAGAAAAACCAAAAAGAGAATCTAAAAAGAAAAACGACCCAGTAAAGGAAAAAAAGCGATTAGAGATAGGGGAAGCCTGGGATACTTTTGAAATTATCCAAATGTTAAGGGGTTGCATTTTAATAGCCTAATCAAGTCTTAGAAAAAATCTTATATTACCTTTATTGATAATCGTAAAAATCTTGGACGTATGCTATTATTGCAAATTCCTGAACGGTCTGAAGATTTCGAGAAATGGAATAGAGAAAAGCATATTAGGTGCACTTATGCTGGTAATCCGTTATCTGAAACAGAATTTTCAGAAAATTGGTTGACCCAAGGTTTCAGATGGGTAACGCAAATTATATCTTGGACCGCGGTCCGCAATGGATTGTGGACCGCGCATCAAAATGACGTCGTTTTAATTAATGAAAACAGACAGATGAAATGACCTCCGTTTTGCGCCATTTACTTTTAGTTCATATACACTACAGTTACATTTCAACATAACTGTAGTTATATTTCAACACAACTGCATTTACATTTCAACACAACTGCAGTTACATTTTGATATAACTACAGTTTCATTCGATAATATAAAAAACACAAATGTGAAACTGTTATTCAGTATCAGTTCATATACACTACAGTTGCATTTCAATACAACTACAGTTACATTTCGATATAACTACAATTTCATTCGATAATATAAAAACAAATATGAAACTGTACGTTATTCAATATCAGTTCATATACACTGCAGTTACATTTCAATACAACTACAGTTACATTTCGATATAACTACAGTTTCATTCGATAATATAAAAACAAATGCAAGACAGTATCTTTTGCGATGAACTGTAGTTTCAGTGACCACGGTCCACAATGCATTGTGGACCGTGGTCCACGATATAACGACTAGATGGGTAAGGGGCAATTGTGCCCCCATTGCCCTCCCTCTAGATCTGGCACGGGTAGTGTTGTGGTAGTGGCAGTGGTAATATTAATCCAGAAACTAACCTGAAAATATATGAGAGAAAAGATAAATACAGAAAAATAAAAAATTTAAAAGATGTCTTTGCATTAAAAATTTAAGAAAACATTTTTCGTCAAATTAAGCATTTTTCTATTGACTTGAATGAATATTTTCTTTTGATTTTATTTTACTTGAATACCTAAACACGAAATTTTTTTAAAAAAATAACTTTCAGAAGTCATTTTTCGGGTTTCCAAATGGACTTTTATTGAAAAACTTCCTAAGTTTCTTGGATTACTTTTTTTTTTTTTAATATGACAACACCATAATAGGAGCCAAGTTTTTGGATATATATAAATATGTGTGTGAAGAGTCTTCTTGTAAAAAATGCAAATTAATGCTAGTCGTTGATTTGAAATAATTAACAACTCTAACACAAATTAAAGGAAAAATATGGTGATAATTTTATAAACATTACAAACTTCAAACGTATAGAGTACAAAACATCATAATGTTTCTATGAATATATAAAAGTGTACTCAAGATACTCAAAATTAATTGGTTAAATTTAAACATATTAGACAACATTACTCCGCAAGAAAACGTATTCTCACTTGATATGTTATATGTGAGTGTGAACACACTGCTATTGACACATGTCCAATGGATATAGTTTGGTCGAAGAGGACCTGAATTCTGGGGAAAAAGGTCGATGTTGAACTTATAAGACCATGTGAAGCCTCCGGATTTCTATATCAGTTTGTTTTGGTTTTTTCTTTTTGTTCTTCTTTTAAAGCCCTTCAAGACTCAAGAGTACAATGATTCTTGATTATTTTTTGGGATGCAATATTTTATAACACACAATTTTACTTTTTAGTCTTTACTTACTACAAGTACTAAAATGGAGGATATAATTAATAAAACATGGACTACATACCTTGTACAATTTAGAGTAGTGCATGATATGCCTTAAAATATTTATACATGTTTATATTTTATTAGTTATTAAATCAGTATTTTTTGTGGCAAGCACCTTGTGCTCAATTAGCACCTTTGTGAGTCTCCTTGAGTGAAGGTCACAGGATTGAACCCCAAATACTACACTCTAATAGAGTCGATAGTAGTCAAAAAAATCAGTATTTTTGCTATTATTTAACTACTATTTAGGCCTAATTTGCAGAATATTTTTTTAATGGACCATGTCAATGTGGGATCATAGGTCATTTCTAAAATACAAGATACATGTATTTGGATCATTAAGGTTAAAATGATACCCAATAATAATTTTTCATATCAAAGAAAAAGAAAAAAAAAACTTTGGATGGACAATCAAAAGAACTCATATCAATCTTTTCATTAATTTAGTTTATGACCAACTATAAAACTTTGACCATCCAAAGAATTATTTATTTTTGTAAATAAATTGTTATATATGTCACATAGCTGGAAAGACAATTTATATTAGTCTTGTGAGTATCTGTTCTTATTCGACTTTTATATATAGTTTTATCATTAAGTTTGTATATAAAATTTTCATTCATTGTTGATGGTACGGTGGATCAAATTTATTTATGACATTACACCTACCATTTCACCTGTTGTGATAAGTTGTATATTTTAATATAATATTTATAGTGGTTTTATTCGATTTAGTTTTCCATGAAGATCGAATAAGGGGGAAATTAGGAGAGTAAACTCACAAAAAATAAAGGACGAAACAAAGATTACCATGTTAACCCTGTTACTAACAGCCAACAAATGGAATATAATTCTTAACAAAAGACTAAATTGTGTAAAATCATCAAAGTCGATGACTAAATTAAATACAAAAAATCACTTAGAACTAAACGGAATAAAATCACTATAGTCGAGAACTATATTGGTATTAACTCCTCATATTAGTGTACACATATACACAATAGTCAAGTTAATTTTAGAATCATTAAGAAAACAACATATGATATATATTATGTCATAATAAAGTGTTTACTTATAGCTATTAGCAAAGATACACATTTACTTTTTTATATTTGTGTAGCAGTCACTCACACGTTTTGATAACAGAATGTTGGACTTGAACTTCTAAGCCTCCCCAACATAATAAAATTTGCAAATGAAAATATAGTTTTGAAACAATTTTTGTAAATAAAATTAATTGAACATTTAGAATATTAAAGTTAACTTTGTTAAATCTCTATTTAAGAAATAAAAATTAATTAAATTTAACATATGAAAAATAATTATACTTATTTTATTTTTATTGTCAATGTTAAAGCCACTATTCAAAACAAGACTATATATCATGCAATAGGTGAAGAGTAGATACTCAAAAATTTCCTTAGAATTGAGATAGACTGGATAGTGAATGTAATTAGGGTCCTTCAATACAAACATGACATGATTCATTTGTCATCCTTAATATCTTGATATAACTTTAATTTATGAGAAAGTTGTAAAAGCTATTCGAATTTGCACTCTAAATAAAGCTTACCCTATGACCACAATCAATAAAGAATCACAATGCGGTAAACCAGTTTAAATTACACATAGCTTAGCTCGATGTGTGTTACTTGCATGTGTGGATGTGTGTATGTACGTATATGCAAATAGTGTGTGACATCTCTTTTTCGTCAAGATCAAATGATTATTATTATGCCAAAAGTTATAACTAGTACCAAAAATTTAACTTTATTTTCTTATATTTGTGTAATAGTTAGTACTTCGTTTTAATAATAGTAACCCGTTTACTTGTCAAAATATATATGCACTTAGCACGACAAAAGTTATAAAAACTAATAGTTAATGCATAACTTTATTTTATTTTTTTTTATACTTGCGAAACAGTTAGCATCATATTTCAATAATAGAATACTAGACTTACTTTTGACACCTCTCGAAGAATCCAAAATGATTGCTTCTAAATTTTTGACTTTATTAATAATTTTAAGATTGATGTGCAAGCAATCAAGCTTTAACTACCCAGTAGTAATATTTCATACATAATTAGGTGAAAATTGAATATTAGTTCAACTTTTTGCAATATTTTATTGGTATATCTCTTTCAATAAAAATTTCTTAGTATTTGGGAATTAAGTCAATTATCCCCTTGCATGGAAGAAAGTGCCGGGTCTCATGGAAGAATGAACCAAATTAAAGTATCTTTCTGAGTCCGGATTTTATTTTTATTTGTATTTTTTTTCTTTTAACTATAACTTCTTCTTTTTTAACTATAACTATATCAGTATAATTATAAATTGTACAGAATACAATTTTATAGATGCATTACTAACATACAATTACATTAATGTATCATCATAGAATAAAAACAATTACTCCCATGAATGTGTAGGTTAATTTGGAATAAGTTGATATATCAAAAAATATAAATAAATAGAGCAACATGATTCGAAATTCTTAGAATATAATTCCAAATGAAAAAGCAAGTCGTGTGTATCACACACTTTCTATAAAATCAATTCGCTACCTACCGATGGTGCAAGAACGTTGTAGCGTCAGTATATTATGATAAAATGGATTACAACACTATATTTGAGCACTCAAATATAATGCTTTTAGCAAATTTAAATACGATGAGCCCTTCTTAACACACAATTTCTAGACACGGGTGAATTTTCAACAAGCCGCAACACAGTTTGCTAGTCTACATCAACCATTTTCATATGGCGCCGAGCAACAACAGTCATGCCAACGTGGTAGCTCATTTCAAATGTACCATTAAACATTTGTTTTAATTATAAGAAAATGTTAAAGAAAATATCCAAGGAATAAGGAGTTGGATTAATCAATAAATAGTAAATATGACAAGTAATATGAGATAGAGGAAATTTTTATTTATTTAAAATAAATAAATAAAAATAATATAGAAGAGTATTTTTTTATTGTAGAAATTAAGCTATCCTTGATAAGGTATAAATAACTTGTTGAAAAAATGAGTTTAAAAATGACATATAAGTAGTGATTTTGGGACAATAAATGTTTTGAGTGGGTTCACTTTCAAATTGGACGTGATCAAAATAGATTCGAGTTCTCATAAATAAGAAGTTTAATATGATATATTATACACTTAAAATTGGATAATTAGTTAATGAGAAAATAATTTTTACAATGTACTCACTATTGAGTTGAATAAATAAAGTTTTGGAAGGCTTTTGAGTAACATTTGTTCGTATTGAAAAAGCTATATATATATATATATATATATATATATATATATATATATATATATATATATATATATAATTCAACTTTTTAAAGAGTTTGAATTGTATAACGTAGATGTTTTTTTCCTCACGCACATGGAGGCCAGGGATGTCTGAAAATTAGCAATACAAACAAACTTAGGTTTTGCTAAATCGATTTTAAGAAAAGTATGCGTTGAATTAACCGAGAAATTACTGAACAATCTTTTTTGAATGAATTTTTATTTTCAAAATTTTTGTAAATTTTTTTACATAACTAATACTACGAAACGTTTTGAGAATGTCTATTCTCCTTATAAAGGGAATAAGTCTATTTCATGACATAAAAAATTAACCAAACAGAAAAATAGACTTATTTAATGAAATGTATTCCATTTTTTGGTTAATCTTGGGGGAACCAAATGTCACATTATTAATGGCTTAACAACTAGGCCAAGAATTGTTCACAAGTATAAAATCTCGTAATGATATGATGCGCACAAAATTTAATCCATACTCATGGATAATGTTATATATTTACATTAAATTTAAAAAGTTACTTCATACAGTAATTAATATTATATCAAATCAAATCTTATATTATTTACCATAATCACGTTAAATGTTAGTAAGTTTTAGCACAAAATTATATTTTTGAATGATGCTACTACCCTTTCTAATTTTACCTTCAAATAATCACTTCTTTTTATAAGAATAGCTGGCTTTTTTTGGGGGTATTTTATTAATATGTAGAGTTTTTCTAATTAGTGATGAAATCAGCCAATTCATGAAAAGTTAATGCATATAAACAATATGTATTAATAAAGGAACAAAATATTACTTTTGAACTACTTGAGAGTGTGTGCGGAAACCTTGACTTAAAGGGTTTTGATAAGAATCGAATTTGTGACTCATAAAAGTCACTACTCGAGTTTGATTCCCATAGAAGACATGGAGGGTCATTGTAAAGTTTACAGAGTGGGGTGGAAACTGAGGAGTGATTGGATGGCTCACGTTTACCTCCAACGCCCTTAGGCAGGGGTTCTGGAGTTTTGTGTGTGTGTGTGTATGTGGAGAGAGAGAGAGAGAGCACTTAACGTGCGGTCAGTGCGACCGCACCAATAGTTATGTAAATATGCACGCACCAACATTGTTAAAAAATGCATCACACAATATTTGGTGTATTTGTGCATTTTATTGTTGTGCATTTTTCTAACACTATTGATGCATATTTCAAGCGATATATATATATATATATATATATATATATATATAAAAGTCATACTCCATGCATCCACTTGATCACCTCTTGTAGGACTTAAAAACAATTTTTTATTGTGTGGATGGGGAGAATCTAGTAGCGGATTGGTAGGATTGGATTGAAGAGAATCCATTATTTTGTGTATCCAAATATCCTAAACCCCACATAGAGAATCTTTGTTGGGAGAGAAATATTGGCAATTGTTTCAGAATTTTCTAGAAAAAAAAAAAAAAAAAAAGATCCTCTGATCTATCAATGATAGCTTAAACTGCTATTTATTGTATGCAATGTTCTATTCTAATTAACGGAGCACAGCTAGCTGCCCATATTTTTCACGATATAAGGCTGCACCTTTCACTTTATTCTCTCTTTTAACAAACTTTTCTTGTCTTTTAGTTATTGTATATATTGTATATATATATGTGTATTGTATTTATTGGTGTTGTATGTATTTCTCACTCTATAGTTCAAATATAATTGGAAGACACAACATTATTACGTACAAGCTAAGACACCATTTTTAAAGATATTCGTCGTGATGTTATTCAAGTTTATACTAAACATTAATATTTATCCAAACCCTACAAGTTGTCTTAGATTTTGAAGTAGTCCTCCTTGAAAAATAAATAAATGAACAAATAAAATACTAATTTTGTTTTTTTTTTTTTTTTGTTATTGAAATAACGTGACATATTATTGCATTTTATGATCAAACATGTTAATGGGAAAAGTCCAAAAATGATCTTGTTTAGAAGGAGATTTCGAGTTACTAGACTTGCCCTCAATTAATTTACTCAATTCAGGTAACCTAGCCTAGACATGCACGTTGCATATAGGGATTATATGTTCAAGCTAATTCAATCAACGAAAAAGTTATAACTAATAGTAAATGTGTAATTAATGTGTAATTAATTGACTTGTATCATGTTTGCAGAGTTTGACTTTGAGTTGAACTTATAACTCAATAGTTACATTAATTTTTTTTAGTACGCCCTAAGGGACCAACAGGTTCGAAGTTTAGTAAATACGTCTCATAGCAACGCCTCTAATGTCCTTCTCAAGCAAATTCCTGATGCCCTCTGGAGAGAGGTCCAAAATCCATAATTTACTTACTAACACTCTCAAGTTACTAAATTAATCATTCAATTTAGTTATGAGTAAATGGTACTTTCTTAGCTTCTGGCATAACTTTGGATTAGGTTTTTTTTAGTGTGTAATTAAGTTTAGCCGTTGAATTAATCATTCAATTTTTTTTTTTTGAAAACAATCATTCAATTTAGTTAGGAGTAAATTAAACGTTACTTTCTTTGCTTCTGGATGGCATAACTTTGAATTAGGTATATTTTTTAGTGTTTAGCCGTTTAAAAAATTTGGAATATGTTCCCATTTCATTATCAATATTCGAATTCAGACTTTATTTGGTACGTTATTGTAGTCATGACATGTGAAAACAATGCAAACTATTTTTTTTTTTTTTTTGAATGATACTCACTCTATTACAATACAATATCTTAATATCGCCTATACTGAAACTCGAACTCACAATTTGGTGCCACTGGACTACAAAGTTCTCGTCACAATTCAAACTAATTAGTTCAAAACAAACATAATTTAATTTGTTTACCTTCTTTCTTTCATTTTTTTTAATTACAACCACAACTTCTTCCATGACTTATATTAATTTGTTTCTTTAAAAAAACAAAAAAAAAAAAAGATACATTTTTTTAATATACTAAATGTACATTATTTAATGTCTGAATATATATTATTCGATAGTATACAAAATAATGTACCTTCAGTACTCACATAATGTACTTTCAGTACACAAATAATGTACTCTTTAGTATATTAAAAATGTATCTTTTATTCATGGTCCATCGAATAATGATTGTTATTTTTTACCAAGGTAAATCATGATCCATGGTATAACTTGCCTATTAAATGTGATGAATATATTGAACTCGGTCCAACTAACAAGACAAGTCCAAGCAACGAAGTTCAAGAGAGTAAGTGCAAAACGAATATCTCTGAAGTCGGATGGACCAAACCTCGACTTTAAAGTTAGCTCTACCGAGAAATAATTTTCTAAATCAGGATATACCAAAAATGATTAATATAATTTATGATATAAAACTGATCCCATATTCCATCTGAACCCCTTGGGTTGAGATTTAAATTGTGTGTACCGAACAAGACCTAGGATTTAGCACGTCATTCAATGGATCGGAGTTGTAATGTACACGAAAAGAATTGGGTATAGCCCTTGAATAAGTTGGTTATAAAGGTGTAGGTATTTTTTGAAAAAGGAAAAAGAATTACTGTTTGAAAGAAAGTGTTGAAATTTTCTAGAAATTTTGGTTAGTATAAAGGAGGCCTGGGAAAAGAAGAAGAAGAAGAAGTGGCATTGATTCCTAATTTCTGGTCTAATAAGGCAGGGTATGTAGTGATCAATTGACAAGTTGGCAATTGGCATCATATTTGCCTAACTCTCTTTGACTATTCACATATTTCACATTGTATCTAGGAACCCTTTAATTTATTGAATCAATGAATTGGTTTGGGAGCCAAACCTAGTCAATAATATTTCATTTTTACCGTGTGAAAATGTTATTGTTGTACACTTCGCACAATTATGTTTAATCTAATCAATTAACTGTTAGTTTTTTCGTTCACCTAAAAAGTGGTAAAAATTTAAGATTTTAAATTTAAAATCATTTTGATCACTATATATGATAGTATGGCGATCTGAATTTCAACCACTTTTATTTATTTTCAATCATCTAAGAAAGGTGGTCAAAATATTAGAGTTCACACCGACGCACTATGTAACCATAACGTTTGAGCATCAGATAAGTGGTTAGAAAATGATTAAAAAAAATTCAATTACTTTGACTGGTAGTTAGAATTTGTCACGACTTTTATAGATACCAAAAGTGATCAGAACACTCGTTTCTGACTGAAAACCCTCAATTTTTTGGCGGGTTCTTGCAGGTTTCTATGACATGTGGCAGGAGAGAGAAGGTCAAGGTCTTCCTGCAAGACCTTAGTTTTTGTGGGACCCGCTAGAAAGAGAAAAGGCAATGACAGTCGCCTAGAGATGCAGCCTAGCACTACACATGCCCGTTAAAAGTTACCTTTTTAGTTTTTTTTTTCGTCTTTATATGTCAGATTTGCTTCTTTTTTCTTTCTACTCTCTTTTTTAGTTGACACTTCAAAAATCACCCCAAAAACCTCACTACTTAGGAGTTAGGATGGCTTAAGAAAAGGAAAAGGGTAAAAAAGAACATTGCATATATGTAGGTAGCAGAGTTGGTCAAAAGTTATAATTGAGCCGAATATGTTAGGAAATCGAGAATTGTGTGTGGCAGTAATATGAATCCAAAAATAAAATTCTTTTGATAACTTCCAGAAGAATATTAGACAGCTAAGAAAAGCAGAGATCTCCCATCCAGTAGACCTCAAGTCCCAGAAGCTAGCTTAGCCACCAACTTTATGTTATTCTTTTATTTTATTGTAAGATTTGGTATTTTTTCACCTACAAAACAAGGAATTGAAGTTTCCAGTTATTCCAATAGTGACACATTCTTTTGAAAAATGCCATTATAGATCGTGACATTCAAACATTAGTATAAGAGAAGAGTCTATAGAAGAATGGATTCGATAAACACTTGGAGAGTTAAATTCAACATGTTATTATCAAAATATATATGATATTAGTTGTTACACAAGTATAATAAAATAAAATTGTATATTCATTATTAATTATAATTTTTTACATAGTAAGAGGTGCTTGATCTAACAATTGGTATTTGAATTTAGGAAGAAATTATTGGGTGGTGATAGTTACTATGCAAGTCGGCAAAGTATAAAGAAATAAAATTGCAATCTAGTGACAACTATTTGGTCCTAGTAGAATAGAACTCTTTGAAACTTTAGAAATAACTTTTAGGGAAAATTCTCCCAAAAATATTTTTTTTAAATGAATTTACACCATTGTTTTTAAAGTAATAAAAAGGATTTTATGACGGTTTTTGAAAAAAAAAAAACCGTAGAATGTATTTAATTTTTTTAAAAAAATATATACTACTTCAATTTAAAAAAGAAAAAAAAAAACTGATGTAGTTTGTTTATTGTTTTTGTTGTTGTTGTTGTTACAGTATTGAAAGTTAATTAAGATGGCATCAACTAGCTTAGCCAATTACCATTTAAATATGTTATTCTTTAATTTTTTTTTGTATAAATAAAATTAATTTATAAAAATTATATTGTCAAAAATATCTCAATACAATTTCTAAAATGACACCATATTAATATTCTTTTTTTCAGTATATGATTTCAAAAATTGTGTCAAGCTATAGTACTAACTTAATGAATCTACAATAATAGCTTAATAAACATGTAGTACTGATTTAATGATCTTATAATAGCGACTTAATGATCTTGTATTAAAAATGTAATGAACTTGCATATGCAGTATTGGCCTATAATAGTGACTTAATGAATATGTAGTATCAACTGAATGAACTTGTAATAATGGACCTATAGTAATGGTTTAATGAATCTGTATTAGTGATTTAATGAACATGAGTAGTGATTTAACAAATCGACAGTAATGAATTTGTAATAGTGACTTAATGTGCCTATAGATATAATTTAATGAATCTACAATATTGGATTAATGTAATTATAGCTAGGTTAGTTAAAAAATTGAAAAAGATATCAATATATGTGTGATTTAAAACATCTTAATCTCAAATAGAAATTTTGTTAATAATATATTTCGTATTGAATAATTTTATTTGTACAAAAATAAAAAGAGAAAAGTAAACTTACGATTAAAAAGTTAAGGAGAAAATTATTAATTTATTAAAATTAAAATTCTAAATAAATTTTAAAATCACTCAACCACGCATCTTTCAATCAATTTTTTTATTTGTCATTGACTTCATTCTTTAGTAGCCAAATACTGAGAATTCTGAAAATTTTTAACAATAACTACCGGATTAAAGTAATTAATATTCCATGTTTCTAAATTAAGCCCTAAACCATTTACTAAAATTTTGTAAAAGCTAGCGTAAAAATATGTTCAAAAGAAATGTTAACATCACCTGTATGAACTTCTAGAAATATTCTATGTGAATATCATCCTATTACAATTAGGTAAATATTTTATTCATTATTTGTGATATTACAGCACTCAAGCACAAATATTATTTAGTTACGTAATACTAGACAACATTATTCATGTGTAAGTTAATCCAATTTCAAGTTCCATAAGTAATTATAGTGACACACATTTCTCATCTATTTTAAATTTTAAATTTGATTATGTACGTGCTACTAGCCTACTACAGCTATAATAGTACGTAGTAAGTGTAAAATGTAATCTTATCTTTAACTATTTATATAAAAGGTTTTGATTACTTTAAATTACACAATTTAATGGGTTCTACGTCAGTTACTAATATATAAAACTTGATCAAATATACATTGATAATCTAACTTTTGTGGTATATATACTTATAGCTTATGTTTGTATTATTTAGTATTAGAGCTACATTAGTGAGCTGAATGCACACTAGTTCAACTCGCTCCACTATATAGATCCTCAACAAGAGGTTACGTTGCAGAGGTACATGCATTTGCAAAATGCTAACTTAGGTGGCACTGCATATTGAAAATTAACTTGAGGAAGTGAGTAAATGACATTTGCATATCACGAATTCTATTTTAAGGGTGTGTTTGGAAACTCGGAAAATGATATCTGGAAATCATTTTCCGAATTTTCAGTGTTTGGGAAGGAGGAAAATACTAAAGTCAATGGAAAATGGAATCCGGTCAATGAAAAATATGTGCACTTTTACAGAAAATGACTTCCCTTTTTTTTTTGGGGAAGTCATTTTCCGCCACTTCTTCTTCTTTGCATACAGCTTCTTCTTCGCAACATTCACCGGTGCAACACCAACTTCACGACGACCGGACCACTTGGAAATCCATAGATCTGGTTTTCCAAGTCGGAAACCACTGACTTGGAAATCCAAAATCTAGTTTTCCAAGTCGGAAATTTCCGACTTGGAAAACCAAATTATGGTTTCCAAAGCCGAAAACCAGATTGGTTTCCGGCGATTGGTTTCCTTGCCGGAAACCAAACCAGTGTTCTGGTCTGGTTTTCCGGCTTGGGAAACCTTTTTTTTTTTTTTAATATTTTATTTATTTTTTATGTTTATAAATGAAGTCATATTTATGTTAAAGATTTGAAAATTATATTGTCTTAGACAAGTTTTTTTTCTCATTATAATAATTAAAATGTTAAAGTATATAATTTTGTTCATTTTCCTCCTCATTTTCTGGAAAATGAGCCAAACACGCAAAAACAGTTTTCTGTTGTGTAGCCAAACACCGAAAAGGAAAATGTTTTCTGGAAAATGAGTCATTTTCCAAAAAATATTTTGCGTAAGTCATTTTCCTTCTTTCCAAACACACCATAAGTCTGACAAAATTTAAGATTTGCATGAGGACATGTAATCTTAAACAGGCAGAGAAGTGATGAGATGCGCCCCACGCACATTGACTATTAATTAATGAGAATTTGGATCGTTACGATATGAGTTTGTATCACATTCAAAATAATAAATGCTTACCAATTAAGTAACAAAATCGTAATAATTGTATTATAGCAGAATTATGGGAGTGTGTATAGAGAAGAGTGAGGTAAAGGTGGAATAGAGGGAGTAGCTAGGATAGGAAGGTAGCTAGGAAACAAGACAAGGAGGAAAAGGTGATGGAAAGCAATGCAAGATTCGTGGCTTTGAGACATGCGATGCAATGCAAAGAGGTGATAGAAAAGGCATGATTTAGATTTTAGATGTTGGGCTTTATGGCATACAAACTTCTTTTACGAAGCACCATGCTCGTCTTCTCATCAACAAATCAGCAATTGCAGGCACCTGCCCTGCCCTTCTTAAACGTGCTCCGATCCTCTCTCCCTTTACTAACCCGACCACTCCAATTTTTTTATCCGAATCTTTATTTGGACCACCTTAACCAATAATAATAATAATAATAATAGTTGGTTGCAACACAAAATGACAAACAAATATCTATCTGGAGTATTCTAAGTATCGATCTACTCATCTACTGGGAAGTGGACGTATTAATTAATTTCTAGCTACTAATATATTCACGAGAACCCAATCCTAACGTAATATAAAATATGTAATTGACCTTTAAACAAGTGAGAAAGATTGCATACAAAGGGGGGAATTACTCCAATAATTCTTTTTGTTTTCAAAAAAAAAATTTACTCTGATAATTCTAATAACCCAAAATAAGGTAAGTGAAATATATTCATTCCTATGAAATAGTCACTTTCACAATACAAGAACAAGAAATTAAGATGAAATCCCTTAACCAATATGCCTTTTCTAAAGGTGCAATATTTATGTCTAATGGTAGGTGCTCTAATTATATTTATGCCATAACTCCCATTTATACACAATTATAATAAGAAAATAAGTAATTTAGGCCTTTAATTACAAGCGTCACTAATATGAGCCACAATTGCAATACAAGATATGAAATCCATATATATAATTATTATTATTATTATGGCCCCATTGGACCAATACTTTCCCATATAATGGGCTCCCGGGGTCCCATGGCCCCATCAGGTATATAATGTTAGGTACCAAAAATATTAACATAGGATAAATAATCAATAAGCTCAATGTGGACACTATGAATAATTTCACAATTCAAGGTAGGCTTATCGGTTATTTGTTGAACAAGTAGTGTCACTTGGATGTACATGATTCACCTCTATGAAATTTGAGATTTCAACAAATCAATAGAAATTCTAGAACAAGTTTGAGATGAGGACATCTAGATTTCTCTCAGCCATTAGATAAAAATAAAATTTAAAAAAAAAACAAAAAAAAAAAAAAAAAAACAACAACAACAACAACAACAAATGTTGCATGTTGGTTTTCAAACACACATAATTCTGGGAGAAAATGACAAAAGTTCTGGCAAACAAAGCTTTATCTAGTATATATACCAATGGTTGGGTACATGCAGATAAGATGATGCGAGTTTCTTTAACATTTTTATCTAGTGTCAATTTATTATCTTCTTTTCTAAATTAATTGATATGATTAAAACATCTAGGGATATTATAATAATTGGTATTTGAAATGAGGCTTCTCTCTCCATATATTCCAATACCTTGCGTCTAGAGAAAATAATTTTTTTATAATTTTTTTTAAAAAAAAATACATGAATTTTAATGAAAAAGAAGAGTGATAATGACATGGATGTTGAGTTGGCTATAAATCCCCACATGGCCACATATTTTAGCCACGTTGGAGAGATGATTGATTCTTTAAATCAACTTTAATTTGTGGTACCAAAACTTTCATATATGTTTCTTTTCTAGTTTGTTAATTTTTGAGTACCTAGTTTGTTAATTAAAAGTTTAGAAACAAGAAAACACAGCTATCCTAGCCCAACACAAATGCCTTTATTTAATCATATGACTCAACTTATGGCTATACAAAATGCAAACTTAACCTTTCTCTTACGTTTGCACCCAAAAAAAAAAAAAAAACAAAAAAAAAAACAAAAAAAAAAAAAAAAAACCTTTCTCATACAATATCATCAACCTATTACGTCCAAGTAATTTGTGTTTGCCTCTTGGCTACAAAAGACAAAACTCTAATGCATGTACACTGTACACACCTCCCTTTTCTAATAAACCTCATCATTTCTCAAGTGTAAAAGGAGATTGATTCATCTTAATAATATAAGAACCAACAGTAGTCAAGTTGACTTGATAACCACAGGGTTCTAAATTTGATTTCCGACCGAGGGTGACGCGGAGATTCGAACCCATGATCTTTTGGATGGCTCTAATACCAAATTAAAGTATGTGCTCCATCTCAACTAAAAGCCTAAGCTGATAGTTGGACTGCACATATTATAATTATGCTCACAGTTATGAACAACTTAAGTGGGTTTCACCAAAGCACACTTTTGAGTAATGACTACGTACAAGGCTTTCCCGTATATCAAAGATTAGTGTTGTACATCTTTTCAAATGAAACCTTAACAAAAGATTTAACGTTGTCTATTTTCTAAGAATCATGCATCGAAGATGTCCAAATTAAAAGCCAATGGTGAATGTAAGAGAGTGTAGCAATGTCCAATCATAAATTATTACTTTTTCGAGAATGAAAAAGTTTAAACACAAATTATTTCATGAGTCTTAATTGGAGTTACCCATCATAAATATTCATTAGGGCTTGAATTATATATTACTTAATACTCCGTAGTATAATTTATATATATAGAATTTCAAGCAGATATTCACCAAAACTCATACAGCTATTAAAGTTGCTGCACCTAATTTAATGCATACACCAATTGGGTTATAGAAACTAAAACAAGAAAAAGTTACACTACTTATTCCTTAATATTTTACAATAAACTTACTGGATGCAAGGGCATATATATATAAAATATATGTCCAATATCAAATGATTCTAGAGCACAGATATGTAAAGATTTTATATATGATGATTAGGGCATCTATTAGACGGTGATTACATACTCTAATCCCATATTAGAAGGCTTGATTCACAAGCTGGTGGCTTTTAAGTTGGTGCAAGGAATTTTGTTATCCCATTTATATTCATTCCAAATTTAGAGATCGATCACTAAATAGAATACTAGTTGTACCTCTTCCACTTAAACTTGTTTACCAGTAAAATGGAATTTTTTTTAATCAATAAAAATAAAGTGACCTAGTACACATCTATCATGTCATTTTCTTCATTGGAGAATAGTATCTTCAACTTAAGTTAATGATGGTCCCCTTCAAACAAAATATATATATATATATATATATATATATATATATATATATATATATATATATATATATATATATATGATCAAATGAGAACTAATTCCCATGTGAGAACTGTAGACTAATTTTGTGCGTTCATTTTTTGTTGTAACTGTACTACCAGTTGGAAATGAGATATTCATGATTTTGTTTCGTATGTTTTTGGATAATCACTTCTGCGAATAATTTGAGTATCAATTTTTTCTATCATCGATCAAGTGTTCGTCCATGAAAAGTGATTAGTATTTATAAATTTTTTTCGCTTGTTTTTTAGTATAATATTGCCTATATTTGGAAGTTAGTGTATATGTATGCTAGGTAATATGGTTGTGCATTATGTTGTGTTGGTTATGCAATTCAATGGTGTGAGTTGTCCAATTTGTTGTTGTGGATTGTGCTACCCGTGTGTGGATTGCGCAACGTATTTTGATTTCATTTGTTCTCTGATCTTTCCCGTTGGTAGCAAGATCACAGGACATCAATGGGTTCAATAAACTCGTGGGTCCAACGGGATTACTAAACGAGTATATTGAACCCACTGGGAGTCTGTGCTCGCCTGTGTTAGTTGTGCAACCGTTGTGGTGTGGTGTGGTGTGTAACCCGTTATAGTGGATTGTGCAACTCGTGGTGTGCGTTGTGCAACGTGTTTTGATTTTATTTATTCCCCGTCCCGTTGGTTGAAGGATCACGCGACATATCAAAGGGTTCAATAGACTCTTTGGTCCAACAGTACTACTCAACAAGTTTATTAAACCCGTTGGGGAGCCTATGCTCGTCTATGTTGGTTGTGCAACCCATTGTGGTGTGGTGAGCAACTTCTTGTTGTGGGTTGTATAGCATATTTTCAAGATTAGTTATTGGGCTCCTCATTTACTGATTTTCCCATAGTTAGTTATTAAGTTGTGCACGCGCCTTCAAATTCCAAGATTCGGCCATAAATTTGAGATTCGCATATGGGCATTGATCTTGTAACATCTATGGTCCATATTTGTTCATACATGATAGTTCTCATGTGATCATACCACAGTGTGTGTTAGGGTCGAGTTCTCTTGAAAATGGATGCCCCTATAAAAGTGAGAATAAATTAATCTTGTTTGTGAATTTCAAAATAGTGGATGGATGAGATCAAGATATATATTTAAATGAAGAAAAAAAAAAGTGGTAACATTTTTGTAAATATGTAAAACTTACATGCATGCGCCACTTTGAGTAAAATCCGTATGGTTTATAAATAAGCTTACATCAGTTCAAATTAAAGACCGAATGACATTTTTGTAAATATATAAAAGTTTTTAAGCATCAGTCTTGGGTAAACCTACTTTAATATGAGAAAAACTTGTATCGTTTTATATTAAAACTTACATCAGAGTTGATAGATAGATATTTATCCATATAATTATTAATTCAATTGTTGAAGTAATGTGGTTTTCCTAATGTCAATGACGTTGTGGTCTAGTGACACGAAATGACTCTTCCATATGGAAAGTTATGAATTCGAGTCTCAGCGGGGGTGGTATTGACTTTTTGTGCTTCATCAGTAGGTTAAGAAAGTAGTTGTAAACAAATACTACATTATAACAGAGTCAAAAATACTCAAAAAAAATGTGATTTTCCTAATTGTTGTTTGGAATTAAGAAATTCCGTTTGCTAAAGAAACTTTGAGTGATAATTAAAGATTAAAAATATAAAAATTAAATAATTAGAGACAAATATACTTATTCTCCCTAGTAAACATTATATACGATATAAATCTCATTGGCATACAGAAAAGTATAGGGCTTTTCAAAAAGTTTTTTTTTTTTTTTTATAGGAAATAGTTTCGAACTTTGCCACTTCCAAGCAGGTAAAATGCAAAGGGGTGTGTGTTTCCCTATAAAAGGGAATAATGAGGTTAAAGGGAGAAATCCATGATTTTGTTTAACTTTTTATAGTTTGATTCCTATACCCTATGCCATTAAATAAGATGGAATTAGACCCAATACACGAAATTAGATACTGAGAATAAAGCCATAAACATTTGGAATTAAGGATCAATTCCATTTAGAAAAACAAATAACGAGAATATTTATCACCCAACCACGTTCTATAATCCATACATTATATTAAACAAAAATAATTTATAAAACACTACAAGATCCATAGATAAGGACTGGATGAGTATTTCATGCGATAGGTAGGTAGCGAAGGAGACAAATTTTATTTAAAAATGTTTATGAATAACAATTTGTTAATGACCTATATTAGTTTGAGATTTGGCTTACGTTATCGCAATGGGAGAAATTTTTTGATATGATCCTCTAGTCTGAATGATTCTTACTCCATGGCTACTAAAACATTTTACTTCACCTTAAAATGTTCGACGAAAACATTAACCTTAAGATAATCCATGAGTTTTTAAGTTATTAAAATAATACTTTCTGCGAGTCATTCTCTTTGTTAGATTTTATATAAGAGTGTTTGGTAAATAGTTGTTAGCTTATTGGGTTAGTGGATTTGACTAATTGATAGCATTAGCTTTTTGAGAAAAGAAATTATATCAAACAGCTCAGCTAACAGCTAATCTATCAAACAACTTTCTACAATCAGCTAATATTATCAACAAATCATACATTCTAACCCAAACAGTCAACCCAATCAGCTAACAGTCATTTACCAAACAGGGCCTATATGCAAAATGACTTCTTCAAAAGGCCGATCGAAAAATTGTTTTTAGCAACTTTTTGAATTTTAGTGTTTTGGAGCAATAACATGTTACAAAAAATTAATTAATCAAACACTTATATTAGTTATTTAATCAAGTCAAACAGTTAATAGTGGTTAAACAGGCCAAAATTGACTGATAAGCTAACTATTTTACCAAACAGGTCAGAGTAATTAGTTAAATTTATGTTTTTTGACATGTCTATTAAAAGCATACATAATCTTTTGGTATTGTGTGGAGAACATTTTGCTTCACTTTAAAATGCTCAACAAAAACTGTAATTTAAGATAATCGATGAGTTTCTAAGTTTCTAGAGTAATACTCTCTCTATGTCCCACCCTTTGTTGGAAATTTATGTAATATATATATATATATATATATATATATATATATATATATATATATATTGTAAAATCGACTTATTCGAGCAACAATTTAAACATTGATTGAGAAATGTGATACATACTTTGTGGGGCTAGCTCAAGTGGTAGACCACCTAACCAAAAGTTAGCACTCCAGCGACAGAGTGGTGGTTCGACTATATTCAAAGTCAACGACAAGGATTGACGGGAAGATTGCTTGGGGGACTCACGGTTTACTTCCTCCAGCGACTTTTGGGTAGGGATTCTGAGAGTTTAGGATTAGTTTAGCGTAAGCTAGAAAACCTAATGTATAAAAAAAAAAAATTACAAGAAAATCATTTTGAAATGTTGACAGAAATGCCCTAAAAAATTTTAAAATCTATAAGATTGAAGTTAAGTTATAAACAAACCACTTGGTAAAGAGATTAAGAACGAATAGGGGTGGTGAATATTATGACCCCAAGTTCTTTGAGTCTCTTGGTCTTGTGGATGAAAGTACAACATCATATTTACCATAGCAAAACATCATTGCCGAAAGAAAAAATAAAACCTTGAAAGAAATGGTGAATTCTATGCTCTCTCACTCGGGCTTGAGTGATGTTTTAGTGGTGAAGTTATGTTGACAACTTGTTACATCCTAAATAGAGAGCAAAATAACATGAATAAGGATATACCTTATGAATTATGGCATAAGAAGCAACACAAACTAAATTATTTAAAAGTTTGGGGATGAAAGCTAACCTAATATTGTTGAATGCCAAAAGAAATTCTTTAGGTGAAAAAGACTTGAATTGCATCTTTGTTGGCTATACTCAACATAACAAGGCTTATACGTTCATACCGTAATAGAGTATATAGATGCAATATTTAATGAAAAATAGATGTTCATCCATTTCTAGGACTAATGAGGATTTAATTCCTAGTACTAGTGAGACAAAAATTAGTGACTAAAATACTTATCAAGATCGCTCAAGTGGGCCGAAAACACGGAGAAGTAAAAGAGCAAGAAAAATTAAAGATTTTGATCTCGGTTTTCATATGGTGGATGGGTCAAGGTTGTTAGCTTTGACTACTTCATGCTATTTAGTTTTTATAGTATTGAGGAACCAATGACATTTGAAGATGTTATGAAGTCTCATATGCTTCATATATTGGAAAAAGCATTAGATGACAATATGGATTCCATCATTGGTAATAATACTTGGGTCCTAACTGATTTGCCCTTTCGATGTAAACTAATTTTGTGCATAATGGATCTTCAAAATGAATATGAAAGTTGATGGTTCTATTGACAAATTTAGAGTAAGTTTGTTGCTCGGTGCAAGATGGAATTGATTTCTTTGATGCATATATCTTTGTAGGAGGAATTGGTACTATAAGATTATTAATTGTTTTTGTTAGCTATTTAAAATCTTGTAATTCACCAAATAGATGTCAAGGTTGCTTTCTAAAATGGTGAATGGAAGAGCAGGTTTATATGAACTAACTTGAAGACTTTATTGTTAAGAGTAGGAGTGTGTAGCAGATGAACGTTCACAATTTGTTCAGTATGTAAATTGTGAACATTCAGTATATAAGTTGAGACTTGAGTCCATAATATAACTATTGCATGAAATATTACCCAACATATTTTAGGGGAATATTATTTCTCAAATTGAGATTATTTTCATTATATGTATGTTACACAACTAGTCTGTTAACATCGCTATATGCCTATATCAACTATTCATGCAACCTCTTATGAAATAAAGATTCAACTATAACTTACTAATTTTATAATTATTTTATTTAGTATTAACATAAGAACTTTCAAAAATATAACTATTTTCCTAAAATAAAAAAAATACTAATTCTTCCCTAATATTCTTGTAATTTTCCAATTATTTCTAAAAGTCATTTTTGTTCCCTTTTTTGTTATTGCAAAATGCACTATTAATTTTATTTTGTTTTTTTGTCATTGCAATATGCACTATTAAACCGTACATACATATACACAAGTATTCAGGCTGCAGAGTTAATCTAATAATCAAAACAGTAGAAATTCCATGATCCAAATAACAAAACGCAAAAGTTGAAAACAAAAAGTGTTATCTCATCACAACATATGTTCTTCAAGTATCATTTGACCTAATTAGTTTTTTAAGACTGAAAAATGGGCATCCCTCAACAAATTAAATATTAGCCAAAACTGACTATAAAGACTCTCATTCTACTGCTGTCTTATTTCAGCTTTCTTTTTCTGCCACAAGCGGTCCAAAGCACTGTCAGCATCCCCCTAGAAGAAAAGTCATTTTAAGATTTCAGCATTGGGAATTAAATAGCTACATACAAAATAGATATGAACATCTCAAGCTTGAATTATAATGAGTGGTCACCTAATAGCTTCATATAATATGAAAGTATACTAGCAGACTATACTTTATTCCATCAAAGTGCAAGCATCCAGTCACCTCTCAGATAATTTTAATAGCTAACAGAGAATTAAGACATTAATGAAGCAAGAAAATACCTGAGCACGAACAAAACCGCAAAGAGCAAAAGTGGTGTAATTTCCCACATACACACCATTCTCATTCAAATGTCCAACGTTAATCTGCACAGAGGCGTGATCCTTTGAGGTAATCAGCCTATTCGTTGCAGAGCTTCAAGTAAAATCAAAGTTAAACAAAATCAGTAAAAACAACCCATTGCATAAAATTGTAAGAAATCTAGCTATGTTCAAAGTATGAAGTACCATTTCCTGGGAATGTATAGATCCATGTTTTGTCCCTCTTCATTCTGCATCTTGATAAGCTTTCTTAAACCTCAACAAACAACCTATTTTATCAATCATCATATCAAATCAAATCAAATTCAGTATTACTATGACAAAAAAGGTATAGAGTGTAAGAGCATCCCCATCTGGGGTTCATACAAGGGATCATGTCAGAGCAAATGCCATGTGGCTGGAGAGAGAGGAAGAAAGAGAATGCAAAAGGTTCCTCTGCTAATATGAAATATTGGAACAGTAAAAGTGAATGTTAAAAACAAAGCAAAGAAAGAAGCTGTGCGCGTAATGCGCACAGCTGGGCGCCCAACTGATAATGTTGCTCTAAGATAATTATATTTTCTATACTCAATGTATTAGCTTAGTCATTCTCCAGCCTGATACTTTTGAATGGTAATTGTATCAAATGATGTCTTAATGATCATCAAAAAAAATTTAACTGGTATAGTTAGCCATCTAAATACCCAAAAAATCTTAGTTTAAGCAATAAAAGACTTGATGAAAATGAATGAAGGCCACTTAAATCTTCAATTGAAACCGATGCTGAAAATAACAATAGGAGCAGAATTTTATTTACTAGAGTGTAAGATGACAAGCAAAACTTAGGGTGTGTTAGGAAATTTCCGGGTTTCCAGTGTTTGACAAGGGCAAAATTAAAGTCAAAGGAAAATGCTTTAAGGGTGTGTTTGGAAATCAGGAAAATGAGAGTTAAGTTGAACATGGCTAATTCTAGGTTTATTCAGTACTTAAGACTACTTCTAATCTCAAATTCTGACTTTAACAAATAGTTGATTTTGTCAAGAACATTAAAACAGAACCAAAATAAAATTTTCTTCAGTTAAGAAACATTTGCAGATTATATGTTCCAGAAGGAAGAAACTTCGCACATAACCAGTAAAATCACTAAATTGAACCACCAACAGATGGAGTTGACGTGCACAAATTTCACATGAAATCAAGGTACTATATTTTGTCTTAATCACAATCGAATAATTCACACAAAAAAAAATATTGTAAAAAAATGCATCACGTAAATTCCAAAACGTAAAAAGGGAAAGACAAATTCAATAAATTCGCGACAACATAACACAATGAGCATACCAAATCACGAGTTCATAACACTATGACAATCATAAAAGCATGATTTTGAACTCATTATTCGAGATTTCTCAGTAAGATAATAGAAGTCACTTGCGATATAAATCTGATATGAATTGAGAGAGGAGAACTCACGAGTATTGATATGTCGCCGGAAAAAGCTGCAGGGGCAGATGGAGAGCTGCGGAACTATGGCGAGTGGCTGAATATATACCATGTGATTTACGGAACTAGGGTTTTGAAGTTAATTTGGGCCTAAGGTTTTTTAAGCTTTCCTATTTAGGGTTTTGAATTCAATCTAGGCCCAACGTTTTTTGGGCTTTCAAATTTACTTGATTGGCATTGGACATGCTTTTGTCAACTCAAATAAACATTTAATACAATTTAAACGAATAAAGCTAAAATCTTATTTTACTGTACCTATTATTTAATATGTTTAATGTTTAATTTTTGTTGACTTACTGAGCATTTTCTAAAACAAAGTCTATATAAGTCTAGTATTCTGTCCACCAATTGTTTTTTCTTGAGGCGCATGTATTTCAACCAGACGCCCAATTAAGGCTATGTTTGGCAAACCTAGCTGAAAATGTAGCTGAAAGCTGAAAAGCTATAAGTTAGGAGCTGAAACTGGTGAGCTGTTAAGCTAGCTGTTATGCTTAAAAGTGTTTGGTAAAATTAGCTTTTTGAAAAGCTGATAAATGTAAAAAGACTAAAAAGGGCATCTTCATAAAATTTAAATTTGTTTGTTTACATATTAAAATTTAACGTTTGAAAATAAAACTATTAGCAAATCATGATCTAGCATCCCATAATGAAGTAGCAATATTGTTGCGAATGTCCTTCATCTCAGTAGAGGTCTGACTTAAACTTTCGTTGGTGGAGGTATTACTACTTGAATTTTGAAGTTCATCGGGCGGTATGTAATCTGGATGCTGCTCAAGCACATTATATTAAAAACACTGCAGATTTCATTAATATATATTATATCAAAAACAAACACTGCAGATTACATTGATAAAACTTGGGTAGAATCTTACAGATTACAAACACTGCAGAAACTTACTTTAATTCTTCAAATTACATTATATCAAAAACACTGCAGACTTCATTAATATATATTATATCAAAAACAAACACTGCAGATTACATTGATAAAACTTGGGTAGAATCCTACAGATTACAAACACTGCAGAAACTTACTTTAATATAAAAAACACTGCAGATTTCATTAATATATATATATATATATATATATATATATATATATATATATATATATATATATATATATATATATATATAATGAAGGAATACATGAAATATATATCATATACAAGCTTACGGATATACGAGATGCAATAGAAAAAAAATATACAAGTAATACAACAAAATAAATATATACATACCTACAGACCGATGATATTGCGATTGGCCGGTTGCAGACTGGGGAGCGAGGTGGCTGATGGGCGATGCTTCTGCGGAGAGTGAATGAAGATGAAGCGATTAGCGTGAAAATTGCGAATAAATAAGAATAGAAAAGGGTTTTAATTTGGAAGGGTAAATGCTGTCATTTCTTTAAAATAATAAGGTTAAAGATGGAAAAAAAGTTAGGAAGCTAATAGCTTATTTTGAAACGCTATCTTAGGTAGCGTTCAAAAATAAGCTCCTATTTTAAGCTACTAGCTTATTTTAGGAACATTACCAAACAGAGCTTATAGCTTATTAGTAGCTTAAAATAAGCTATAAGCTCCTAAATAAGCTCTGCCAAACAGAGCCTAAATCTAATAAAATTTTGACAAAGTAAAAAAATTAGTACACAAAAACATAAATTTACACAATGTAGAATGAAGGATCTAAGACTGTTGTAGTGGAAAAAGAATATTGGATGAAACACAGTATTTGTATTGAAAAATATACAATAGAAATAGAATAGAAAGTAGAGATAAGAAATCTTACCAATCAACTCTTTCACATTTACTGCTGGATTACCTTTCAAAGTGTGGAATGGTCTTGGTCTGTACATGTGATAAGGAAAATTATCTGACTTATATTCTTTCATGATAGTCTCATGACTGAATTGCAACATGAACTCGTGCATGCTAGTCTTGTATGTATGCCAGTTTGAAACCATATAAAAGTTCTTGACACAATACACATTGCCTTCTACAAGGCTTTCGCAGAATTTTGGTAAAACATCTTTTGGTATATGTGCATGAATTACAGTGGCATGTACATAGCGAGTGTTACTATTTGATATGTAAATTTACAAATCTTCTATAATAATACTAAGAGTAGGTCTTGCACGACGAACATGTAACTTTCCTCATCCAAATTTCTGCAAAAACATAGGCATTCTTATAGAAGATTTGGTAAACAGAATGATTTCGTTTACAAACGTCTGCCATAAGTATCTAGTTTGAATTAATTAAGTTGTCTTTAACAGTTCTTAAGTTGATTATATTAAAAAAAAAAAAAAATTCCTTATTAACATTTATTGACCAAAACTGCACCGTTTTACACTGGGAGGCATTCGTGACAGCTGATGCCATAAATAGCCTAAACTACGCCGTTTTGCACTGGGCGGGAAAGTTAGCCAAATTTGCATCAAATGCTTGCTTCTGGCTTTTTTATCATAGAAGACAACTATAATGAATACAAAGCATATTTTCTGATTTGTAAAGAAAATTATATATGTACTCCTAATTTTTTACTGTCAACTTTGATTCTCACATTCAAATTTTTTGTGTATAAACTTTTTAAAACCCACATAATAAAAATAACTTATCATTGATTGTCACATCATGGAGTAAAAATTAGAAATATATAATTGCAAGACTGCACAAGCTAAGATTATAAATTTGGGTGGTGCATTGGAATCAAATTTAATACTCCGTATTACAGAAAACTTTGAACTGAAGGATTAGAATTGTAATTCAATTCCTGCAAAGGAAAAAGGAGGTTGTGCCGGGATTAAAATGAACAATAATGTCACACATTATGAAGTATCTGTCAAATGTCAACTGAAATGTTTCAGAAATCTTCAACCTATCAGTTAAAAGATGAGAGGGGCTTCAAACAAACCCTAGCCACTTCAACCGAATTGAAAGCCAGAGGCTGCTGCTGCTCTTTTCAGGTCTCATCCGGGCATAACATCCAGCAGTAGCATAATCTCGAGTTTTGACGAGAACTAGGCCGACACTCTGATGGAGGTTCGAAGAAGTGGGGAAAACAAAAGACCAGACATTCTATTAGCAAAATGTAGGGATCTCATTGATCAAGAGCAAAGAAACAGGGAGCCTTGATTTTCTGCATCTTCTTTAACTTAGGTTTTTGACATTTTGTTCTCTGTTTTTCAGATTTTTCACTTTCATCTCCAAACATTCTTCTTTTCAACTATTTCTAAAAATTGCGTGGTCTTACTCTCTTACTGCACATATCTCAACTACTCTAAAGCATGCCTACATTATCTGTTCTCTCTTCTTTCCATCATGTAAAATATAGCCAGCCATCATTTAAAATTTTTAAAAATAAAAATAAAAATTTAAAGCTGAAAACTGGAAGTAATTTGAATCACATACCACAACTCACTTTTCTGCAGAGAACAATGAACCATTCTCCATTTTACTTTCCAGATCCCAGCCTCTGATGAAAGAATGTTAGCAACTCATACTACCTTAATCAATGATACTAGCAGAAGAACACAGTACACCCACAATCCCTAACCCAGGAAAAAAAAGGTCAAATACCTCTCTTTAGCTTCCTCCTTCAGCCTTTCAATCTGATTTTGAATCTGATAACATGCAGCTTGGATTTCTGTATTTTTCAAACAGAGCTCACTCCATTGTGTGGACAAAGCATTCAGCTCGTATGCAGTGTTTTGCTGATCAATCATCAAAGAATGCATAAAAGACCAACATATTGAGTTCAATGAAAAAATAAATTATTATGACATAAATGGTTACCTGGTGATATTTCCTTTCTCGATTTACGCTTTCAATCTCTTCATTTAACTTAACAGCCTGTGACTGCATTCTGGAACAGAATTTCATGATTCAGTCCCAAACTCAATATGAAAAGGTCGATAATGTGAACATAACATCCAAATTTTCATTTGTGACTTGTAAATAAAGAGTAAATCATTTCTGCAGCATCTCAGTACAACATTGAGCATCAGAAAATAGTCTAGGCTATCTTTGGAGAAAGATCTTAAACAGCAGTGAGCCTTACCTGGCTAAAAAAGCCTCCAGTCTTTGGTTGTATAGCTTCCAAGCATCGGGACCATGATTTAACATTACATCTAGATTTTCAAGCCTATATATGCAGCATTCATGTAAATAAAATACACCGAGAGAACATTATAATAGCTAGAAAGCACATAAATCAATGGACATATGAAAGGATAGAAAAACATTTAAGAAATATTAGTAAATAGCATATCATAGAACTTTCAACTTTACAATGCAAACAAGAATTATATTCTTAAGTTAACAGCAGCCTCAGTAACACATTATCACACGAGAAATACTGTGCAACTCCTTGGGAGATGCACCAGTAAATTTAGAAAATGCAGCATAGAAAGTAATATAAAAATTAAGATATTCAAGCACAGTAGTATAAAGGAGTCCTTGTACATGCAGAATAAGGACATTACACTCACTTTTGGGTAATAAACAAATAAGAAAAACAATATGTAAACACCTTGCTTAATAACAAAAATAAGAATAGATGATAGAGACGACAATCATATGAAATTGTGGCACATTCAAGTGCTCAATAATGACATATTATTTGCCACATACGACTGACTAACTCAGGTTATCCATCTCAAGTAAATTAGCCCCAAGACCAAGATACTTACTAAAATATTTATTTAAAAAAAAAAAAAGAATACAGTATATATAGTTAGGAACTTTGTACATAGCTTCAGGGTTCCCTTTAATTCTTGTAAAAGATTGGCACAATGAGTCAATTTGTATAGAAGGGGAACAAAAGAGAAAATAATCAAAAGAAGAACTGCAAGCGAGACAAAACCACAAGCATCCTAGTGCATTTGTTTACAAGCTTAACTTAAGCTATAGCCCTAGTTCATACAATTCTAATGGGAAAATTGTTAAAAGACTACAAAACCTAGTGAGATCTGCAGCATATCCAGGCCAGAAAAATCCAAAATTAATTAACAGATTGGAGGAGAAATGTGGCATATCACTAGCAAAAAAAAATGTTTTGAGAGCAAGGCATTTTCACATAGACAAAACTTAGCTACACTCACACCAACAACTCTTAGGAACACACACTGCACATCTTTTCTCTCAACAGACCCCCAATTTTAATTTCTTCCTACTCGTTATCTTAGAAAATTCTTAAGCAGACTTTGGCAATGCAATAATTTCTCATCTGTTGATTGCTAAAGCACATTTCTCATATTGTTTTGCTGCAGCATCCGATTCACCAATTTTCAAGCTCTCAAGACTTTTGACTTGTCATTTTAATTCCCTACAGTGCCCTAAATATATGATTATTACTCATACAAAGTTACAAAGTAGCACAAGGAGATTTATCAAGTGCCTCATAATTATGAAGAATACCTAATTACTTGATGCTGCAATAAGCGCTGAGCTTTCTGAAGAGCTTGTTTCCAAGCGGATTCATCATTCCGTTTATTTCCCTGCGGCACTTCAAGACCATATCTTGACGTGTCAATTTGCACCGGAGGCTTCCCAGCTCTCACCCGTTCATACTCCCTTGCAAGCATTGGGTGATTCTGGGAAGAGCATTCAGAAACCAGCAAATTTCAACCAGAAGCAGAACAAAATCAAAGGAGCAAATCGAAAATCTACGGCTCAAAAACCCTAGAAATATTCAGAAATATTCACAGGTATTCATGTACCTCAAAATTGAACTTGGGGAGAGGGGGAAGGTCCTTGAGAAAATCGGAGGGCTTTTTGGTGCTGCGGCGCATCTCTTCCTCGACTAAACGGTCCACCTCTGCTTTCACTTTGGGGTCACCATAGTCGTCGTCTATGTACGGCAAAGCATCTATTAGGTCTGAGCCACTGGACCATGCCGGCTGAGCCTCCGGCGGCGCCTCAAGCATTAGAACGTCTCCGTTGTTTGTGGACGCCATAGCTCCGCCAAGCTGTCCTGCAGGGCGCGGTGATGGTGATTCGAAATTCGGCTCTACGCTTCTGCTTTTTTTTTTTTTGGGAAATTAAGGAAAGAGATTGAGCGAGAAGGAAAAAATGCTAAATATATCAAATTTTATTTTTATACGAAATAATTCAAACTTTCTAGTTTCTACTATGCTTATTGTAAATCGTAGACTATACAACCGGTTGGTAACCTGTGATAACATGTAACTAGGGTTTTGACAATGTTTTCACAATGTTTTAGTCACTTTTAAGAAAAATTGACGATTCATTGTGTCGGTTAACAGAGAAAGCAACCAAGTTAGTCACTTTTCCCGTCGTTGGAGAAGGTGAGGTCGCCTTCCTCCTTAACTGGAGAAAGCAACCATTGGTCTCTTTTTTCAGTGACCAGATAAGACGACCAGTTGATCGCCTTCTCCAGCGCCTTGCTGGTCGCAAGGTCGGTGGGTTTCACCATAAGTAGTTGGAACATCGTAAAAGCATCGCTGAAACTCTAATGACCTGATATCACATGTCACTAACCAGTTGTTCGACTTCGATGCACTAAATCGACATGTTGATTTACTTAATTGGAATTTTTAAAAATTTGAGAATATAATTGGCTTCTCGTGTAAAGTTTGATGATATATATGACGTTTTCCCCTATTTATAATGGTTGACATTTATATTATTTTATTTTGTAAGATTTTTCTTTATTAAATAGGAAATTTTTACAATACTATACAAATTTCAAATAATATAAATAAAAATGTGTAGTAACATTCTAGTAAACTAAAGGAATAAGGGTCAAATAGGTCTTTCAACTACACAACAAACTGCAATTAAGCCATCAAACTCAAAAAAATTACAATTAGATTCCCAAACAATGTAAAATCATGCAATTCAACCTAAAATGACATTCTCACTAGCAAACTTGCATTAGCTATTTGCACCAAAGTTTGAGTTATTTACGAAAATGAACCGAATCGTTATTTTTTAAAAATTACATCTGACTCATTGAATTTGAATAAGTGGACAGCCCACTTGAGCGTGCATATATATATATATATAAAAGGTACAAATAAGCCATCAAACTATTTGGAAATTAGCAATTAAGTCATCCAATTCGAATAAGCTCCAAATAAAACACTGACTTAAGAAAAATAAAGCAATTACTGCCTATTCCAGCCATCGACGACGAATTTTCCTGCGACAGGCAAAAATTTTCGGCAGGAGCGACAGGCAAATGGTCGCCCTCGCCGGAAAATATGACCGGTCGCTAGAAAATTTGTCATCGATGACCGGAATAAGCAAATGACTTGTTAAAATGTTACTAATTGTTATTTTTTTCCGATTTAGTGTCTTAATTGATTTTTTTTTTTTGAGTTCAGTGACTTATTTGGAACTTGTTCAAGTTCGATGGCTTAATTGCTAATTCCTAAATAATTTTGATGGCTTATTTACACCTTTTCCCATATATATATAAAAACTAGCTTTCTCCTGTGAAAATGCCACATCAAAGAAGATTTGAGAATCCATGTAGTAGAACTCATTGCATATAACCTAAGTTGAGCTTAGAAATTAGGGAATTGTACTTCTAGCATCCACAATGTCTTGACAGCCCTCCACAAAATTGTCAAACATAACGGTGTGTTTGTTTTGCACAAGGGAATCAAAATCGAAATCGAAATCAAATACTTGCCTACTTGGTAATGGTAACAAGTTTTGGTAAAAATATTTTGTATGTTTGGTAATATGATGCAATTGAAATAATTACCAATATTGATGTTTGGTTATGTATGACCCTATAATGAAAATAAAAATTTTAAAAAAGAATCTAAAAACACGAATCCAAACTTAAAAATCATATTACCAATAAGATTTTTAATTGAATGGATAATTAAATCTCATAGTTGTGTTTTAAAAAGTTACCACCCAAAAATTAAGTATGATTTTAATGATTTCAAAAAACAAAAAAAGTATGATTTTAATTATAAACTCATGAACCAAACATACCCTAAGTTTATCAATTAAAAAATGTAACTCAGAAACCAAGATCACAGCTTTGCGTACAACTCTCAAAGCACACGACACTAACATAAAATTATACATCTCATCAAGTATCAAATTGCACTCCAGAAAGAATACAAATAAGGAAATAGTTAACTAGAATCCAGGCCAAACCAAAACCCTCCAATTCCAGGAAACATAACGTGCATATTCATTCATGCAGAACCATCACCTGACTTGGGTTCTTCCTTTGCCTTCAATGCTGCTGAAGGCGACGGAGACCCTTCTTGACCCATTTCTGTTCTCAGATCATTGATGCTCTGCTCCAGTTCGTCGATCCGGTTGCCCATCTCATCAAGTGCTACTTTGTCAAGGGTTAAACATGCTTACATACAAGTATGAGTTACTCCAAGTCCCAAATGTCATTATGACGGAAAAGGATGCTAGATTCATTATTTATGTACCATCATTGAAACAAAAGGGCAAATTTTTGGTTATGCTTTCCCAAGACACTAAGTGTGTGTTTGGTTCGAACATGGAATCGGAATGGAATATAAATCAAATACTTGGTAATTGGAATGGAATTATTCCTTATTTAAATTAGGTAATGGGTTTTATAATTATAGGGGTAATCAAATCATATACCTGTGTTTTAAAAAGTTTATCAACCAAAAATTGTGTATGACTTTCATTCTCATTCCTTGTGTCTAACCCCATGTACCAAGCACACCCTAAATTTGTTATGAATATAATGACTTGCAGCAATCTCACTAACTAAAGGAAACACATGCAATGACTGATCACACAAAGTTATGCTCACTACTGCATGTCATAGAAAAGAAAGAAGTAGAAGGATATTCTTTGAAATGATAGATTCTGACATTGACTGGAACCTAGTTTGCTGAAACAGAAAGGATATAATCAGTCATAGAATTAAGCAATCAGCCAAGCATCCAAATAATAGAAATAACTGCATAGCAAAAAAGCATGCTTGGGTGGTTGGGTGTGCAGACTTACCATTTGCTGAAGAAGATTTTGTACCTGTCAGGGTTAATGAAAGAAAAACAGGGGAAATAGTTAGCAAAATGGATCAGCCACTTAACTGGATCTATCGGTGATCAAAACACCAGACAGACCAAGTACTTTAAAGATAGCCAACAAGTTAGGTGAGCTACAGATTATTAAGTTATGAGAAAGAGGTGCCTAGAATTCCAAGTGTTCATTCATGGTCAAATTCATGCTTTTTTTTCCAAATAGAAGATAATTATAAAGAATAATTCACTCAAAAGGGAAGAAGTTGGAGAACTCACAATACTTTACTCTTACACACATTGAAACTCCAGTGTGCATGTGTCATCTATACTAGAAAATAATGAGTGACGTTCTACCCCACTAAGAATATTAAGACTCAATACTAATGTAAAATAAAACTCTCCACTCAATCACTAACACATTATTACCCACTGAACACAAAACTAATGACATGAAACCCCCACATAATTATAAAAGGCCACTAACCAGAGTTACAAGCTGGTTTCTTGGCAACTACAAGCAATATAATGCTTTTTCAATATGTCAAAGTACTCTCTTATTGCTCCCTATACGCTAAAGTAGAATTCACTCAAAAGATAAATGAAATTGGAGGAGATGTCAATATTATTCTTGCACATATTATGGCTCCAAAGTACATTTAGTTATTTAAAATAGGAAATAATGAGCAATCTCCTACCCCACTAACTATAGAAACTAAGACTTAATGTAAAATAAACTCTCCCACTAACAAAATACTAATGGCATGAAACCCCCCGAAAATTATACAAATCAAAGACAAATGAATATTATTTTTCCAATGGCTACATAACCAATTGTATTAATATCAACTTCTCATTAGCTCTATTGAAGGACACAATGCCTTTAAAAATTCAAAAAATAATAATAAACCCAAGGCTCTGAATCCATAACTTTGGCTTCCAAGGAGCTCACAAGTCACCTAGCCTTTCAATCATTTTGCTTATATAACTAAATACTTAATAACTTTTACAAGTAAACATATATTGTTTAGGAATCTAATATAAAATGGTACAAATCAACTAAACTAACCCTTAATCCCTATATATTTGGGTTGACATGTAGTATGAATAAGCAAATACAATCTTATAAATCAAGATGATCTAGATGCATTCTCAACTTTTCAAATTTAAAAGTATATACTGTCACCCAATCCTTACTCGCACTCAGCAAATAGATTCATAATAGCAACCCATATGTTAAGTAAATATAACACTCCAAACATTAGATTAAGGCCACAGTGCTGGAGATTCCTCCCGGACATTATGAGAATCCATTTTATGCTAGGATAGTTAAATAAAAAATATATGGAATTTCAAGTGCAAAGAATGGCCATATATAGATATTAGTATAGCTAACAAGCAGTATATCAATAAGGAACAAATTTGAGGCAACAAATTTTCGTCATTAACAGAAGAAGGTATACTAGAAATCTGGATAGTATAGTTGTAATTGGTATGAGTCAGCATCTTCTCTTGTTCATTTTATGGTCATAAACATTTGCAGGGTAATTTTCAAATTGAAATAACCATAATCTTAATTCCAGTAAACGTTAAACATTTATCAGTTTATTGTGGAAAACTTACAAAGATAGTCATATCGGCAGTGCTTTGCTTCGAACTGTCTGCATCATGCCCATCCTGCAAGCAAGGCAAGTATCCTAAGTTAACAACTAATCCATCAAAAGCAGCAGTGCTTCAATATAGCAACCATATAAATCTGAAAAGTGCACTCAGGAAACTGTAATAAATCTAATAAAGGCTCAAAAAGCACGCAGAGTTGTAAGTAGAAATGGCAGAAAAATGCTACATAGTAAAATGAACTTTTCTGATAATATCTAGAACTGTCTCAAGTTTTACAAATTAAACCATAAAAGAATTCCCTTTTTTGTAGCTAGTCTAATACAATTTATTGTAACTTGGAATGTTTCAGTGAGTGAAACTCATCATAGCTCATGTAGCTTTTGTTGAAACAGTGATCACGAATCAAATGAAGTCTGCTCCATTCCAACTAATAATGTCAGTAAACCATTATACAAGGTATCCATTGCACTAAATCACAAGAGAGACAATGTGTTAACAATTTAACTTATGAATTCAGTTTTATATGTCGGGTGTCCACTGAAAGCTGAAGCTCAAGAATGACAAGTCTTGAGCATCAAACTTAAATGGTGTGACAGATGGCAAAAGGGGAAGCTCAGAACATATGTAAAGCCTGAGCTCTAGTTATTAACTTAAATTTACAATAGCAGGCTTCACATCACAGCATTAGAATAGAACACAAGAGAAATGCCTCTTAAGTACACACTATCTCAAACTCACAAAAGAAAACTTTGGTTTATGTATTTTTCGGAAAACTTTGCTAAATTGTATTATTTGTATACAACATGAAGTTAAGACTCTATTTAAAACCATGATCATGAAATTCTGATATTTTTCATTTGCTTTTATCCCAGCCAACTTCTAGATTACCAAACAGAATTAACAGCAACAAAACTACATCAAAATGAGTAGATAAACATTAGAATTAAAAAAGAAAGCATTGTAAGCAAGCAACCAAAACAGAGCACAAGTCTCTTAATTACACTCTATCTCATCCTGACAAACATCAGATCAAACACAATAATCAAATATTGTTCTAATGTGATCAGAAATTCAGAATATCTTGTCTATCATTATGCAAAATTTAAGGTTAAAATCTTCTTAAAAGTATCATTAAATACGGTGATTGAAAAAAAAAAAATTAAAAAAAAAAAAAAAAAAAAAAAAAAAAAAAAAAAAAAAAAAGTAAGTTATTTTACTCCCCAGCAATTTCTTCAACACCAAGCAGAATTAGCATACGGAAATACATCAAAATACATAGAAAATAGCATCGATGTTACAAGAACTCATAATAAGGAATCTGACAGAATAGACGAGTTCCGATTTTCGATGAATGTGAGCGAAAATTAAGTAAACCCTAAACCAGCAAATAGAAACTAGGATGAATTGGTTTTCCATAATATAATAATAATAAAGCTCAATTATGAAAGCAAAGAAGATTACCATATTTTCCAAGTTCTTCTCAACCTCCAAATCGCAACGGGAGGCTGTTTAACCAGTTTTCTGATGTTTGAGCGAAAAGACGAGACTCACAAGAGGCAACTTTTCAAGGAAGATGAAGTTTGAGATGAAAATTTGAATTCCGAAATGACCAGTAGGTCCTCACTTCAAACAATTCTCCCTCCCTTTTGGCCTTTTCTTTTCTTTTCTAATTGAACTAATACTAGTATTTGTGGGGCGAACAAAAGAATCCACAATCAAAGAAATGATGAAAGTGATGCTTATAACTATAATGGTACGTTTGGTTCGCGGAATAGGCCTGAAATGGAATAGCATTCCCAGTAATAGGCCTATTCCGCTGTTTGGTAAATCTTTCTATTCCCAGGAATATTGTTCCTGGGAATGACCTATTCCCCTTGCAAGGGGAATAGAGATTCCTAGGGTCCCCCTAGGTATTAGGCTATTCCTGAGTCCTCAGGAATAGCCTAATGTTATTATTTCCAATTTTACCCCTTGGCGCGTTTTGGAGAAAGATATTCCTTTTCCCAAAACGGTCCTATATTATTAAAAAAAAAAAAAAAACTTGTAACTAAGAACAATTAAGGTTCCTTAAATGAATGAGCTTTTGGCTCTTCAATCCGTTTAAGGCTTCCTCGTCATGTTGTTAATTTCAAAAGAGAAGCAATATCTTATATAGAGGAGCTCAAATGAGCTCCTCTTCATAAGTTACCAATGTGGGATCAAAAATTTCAATTTGTATTTTAAAAAAATTATTATATATGTAATTTTGTTTTAATTTGCATTATTATTATTATTCCTTTTTTGTTATTGTTGTTATTAATATTATTATAATTATAATTATAATTTTTATTTTATTATTACATAATAATAATAATAATAATAATAATATTAATAATAACATGAATGTCCTTATTATTATTATTAATATTATTATTATTATTATTATTATTATTATTATTATTATTATTATTATTATTATTATTATTATTATTATTATTACATATTTTATAAGGGTATTTATGTATTATAATAATAATAATAATAATAATAATAATAATAATAATAAAATTTTGTACAAGGGCATTTTTGTCTTTTAAATATATATTCCATTTCTATTCCTTTAACCAACCAAACGCTGGAATACAATTCCCAAGTCTATTCCTTCCGCGAACCAAACGCTGGAATACAATTCATATTCTATTCCTTACATATTCCATTCCTTATGGAATAGTATTCCTATTCCCTTCAAATTCATTCCGTGAACCAAACGTGCTGTAAGAGTTTTTATTTGGTTTATGTAAGAAAAAGTATCAACATGGCAGGAGAGAGAAGGGGAAGGTTCATCCGCAAGGACTTGATTTTTTGCATAAAGTAAGACCCATAGCATATTAATTTCAACCGCACAAAGCTGCGTGCCTGCGTGGAAGTCACAAATGCGCCAAACGGGCGCGGGCGCGCCTATCAATTTGTTTTTTCAATTTTTTGTTTAAATCAAATTTGTTTTTTTTTCATCACATTTTCTCTTTACTAATCGCACTTACAAAAACTTCTCAAAAATCGCAAAAAAAAAAAAAAAAAAAAAAAAGATGCTCTAAGTTTGGACCTACGTTAAAATATGTAGGACTATGCGATTTTGACAAGTAATTACCTTTTAAATAACGTACCCTGCAAGAAGCTTGATAAGACTCGTTATGACCTATGGAAAGGTAAAAAACCTTCGTACGAATACCTCAAGGTGTGGGAGTGTCTTGCCACATGTTAGTGCCAACATCTAAGAAAATAAAGATAGGTCCTAAGATGATGGATTGTATCTTTATTGACTATGCACATAACAGTAGTGCTTACCCTTTCATAGTACACAAGTCATATAATCCTGACGTATATAAGGACACGATAATACAATCAAGAAATGCATCTTTCTTTGAAAAATGTATTTCCTTGTAGGTCCAAATAGGGACCAAGTACGTCAAAACGGACGTTTGACGAATTTATGGATAATGATAGTTGGGAATATGAGAAAGAACTTGAGCTCGAGTCTAGACGCAGTAAACGAGCAAGAGTTGAAAAATCATTTGGTCATGATTTTATAACTTACATGTTAGAGTATGGTTATAGTACTCCAACTTGTTTATTAGAAAATAAACTGGATTTTCTAACTTGTATGTTAGAAAATGAGCCTAAAACGTATGTAGAATATGTGACTTCTACATATGGACTGATGTGGAAATAGGCTATTAAAAGCGAAGTGGATTCTATCATACAGAATCACAATTGGGAACTTGTTGATCTTCCTTCGGATAGTAAACCCTTAGGATCCAAGTGAGTCTTTAAAGTGAAGATGAAACCGAATGGTTACATCGAGAAGTATAAGGCTAAACTTGTAATCACAGGTTACAGGCAACGTGAGGGCCTTGATTACATCGACACGTATTCTCCTGTGACGAGACTAAATTCCATTAGGATGATACTTGCCATGACTCCCTTGATCTCCTCCTCTGACGTCCCCGACAGAGACCCCATGACCCATGTCGTCGTTACTATTTAAATTTGAATAAGGATCACATTTCAACACTAAAAATAATAAGGGACTTAAAGTGTAATTTTTTCAATAAGATATTTTTTTTTCTTAATAAAGTTGTCATTCGAGGCCATCTAGAAAAATTAAAAGGATTAAATATTAAATTGGAAAGAAAAAAGTTTGAGGATGTTTAAATTTAAAAAGAAAAAAAAAAAGGATGATAAGAATATGATAAAAAAAATTAATTGAAGGATTAGAACATAATAAAATCTACATTTTGGTAATTTATTTTCTTAGTTAATGGGTAATGCCAAACGAGCAAGCAATAACTTAATTTTTTCTCATGTACAGCTGTATCCTGCAGGGTGGCAATAATTGAACATTCTCTAGCTTATAATAATCCTCTAATTTTTTTTAATTTTTTTTTTAAAGGTACTAAATTCACGGCCGCGTCTTCGTTCGTATTCTCCGGATCTAATTTTACCTAAGGAAGGTCAAACCCTCATATAGTCTACTGTTTCTACTTTATGAAAACTGCCTACGACGTGAGCTTCCGTTAATTAATAATGCCATTTGTTTTAAGCAAAATGCCGCGTATTTTTACCGCGTCTTTCACTAAATTAAAAAATATATGTTAGTCCGCAAGGACAACCCATGTGGTAAGAGCGATCCACCTACAACCAAGAGGTCATTAGTTCGAACCTCGGGTTTGAGCCAATCAACTATGGGTAACTTAGGTTGGTTTACCTTCTCCTTGCCATCATTTGATGGCTAAGGTAACAGGGTGATAAAAATAAAAGATAAAGCATGATCTTTTACCGACTAGAATCACAATATATATTTATTTAATGCATATTATGGTCGGATTTTCCTCATCACTCAAAAAAAAGATTAATTAAAATGTAAGAGGGTTTGTAACATAAATAAAATATATTTAGTTTTAAAATTATATACTAGAACATCATATTATGTAAAATTATATAATATAATTTCCTTTTCTGTAATTTGATCACCAATTCACATATGTTATAAGTTTATTAACTGTATCTTGTTTTCATTATGAATACGATGCTTTCTAAACTTGACGCAATATTATTTACCCACTGTAAAATTTTTACTTGGAGGCTATTTGCGTCAACTTTTTTTTTTTATCGATATGTCATTTTTCAATGTTGGTTGGAGATGGTCTTACAAGCAAAAAAGAGTAGTTAGCTAGCTAAGTTAGCTTGTACTGTCCTCTTCTTCAGACAAGCTTTTTAATATTATAGAATAGAGTGCGGTTAAACTTTAATTATAATCAAAATATAGAAATTGAGGTGCGCTAAATCTAACTAGTTTATTCTAAAGTTTCTAATTAATTCAAAATGATAAATGTTTTTATTAAGTGTACTTTTCGACAATCGTTTGGGTCACAACATGGCAACATGTATTGTTTCTTCGATGAAAATGATGAAGTTTGGACATTGACAAGCTACCCAATTACTGAGTATATAAAATAGCAAACTACTTCAATCCTCTCTAAAATACTATACGCCTAATAAGTGCACCGAAAAACGTTTTCCTTTGTTTTCTCATAATAGATATAGGATATTTTGATTAATAAAATAGTAAAAAAGGTCAAATAGGCTTCCGAATATTTCATAAAAAGTCAATTAGGCCTATGAACTTTTAAAATGTGCAATTAAACGTTCAAACATGTCAAATTGAGGCAATAAAACCCACAAACCGGTAATTGACATGTTATTACCGGTCATTTGAATTTTCCGACCACCGGCGACGCCGTCGCCGGAGATGGCGATTGGCGACGATTCGGTCGTTGCCGATCGCTGGAAAGGGACGCGGTGGCCGGATCAAATGACCGGTAATAACATGTCAATTACCAGTTTGTGGGCTTCATTGCCTCAATTTGACATGTTTGAGGGTTTAATTACACGTTTTAAAAGTTCGTGTGCCTAATTGACTTCTTATGAAATGTTCGGGGGTCTATTTGACCATTTTCCCTTTAACTTATCATTATACTTGACATTTCAAAATTTCAACTTGATGATATGTAATTAACTTTAAAAAAAAACTAATTAAAAATAAGATTACAATAGTGGAGTTAAAAGTCATTTCTTACTAATGTTATCGATCTAGTGGTCTAGTGGCACCAAAGTTGCATTCCTATATGAGTGGTTGTGGGTTTGAACCACCTCTTTGTGAAAAAAAAAGAGTAAATTGCACTTTTGGTCCTATGACTATAGGGGTTCTGTTAATTGTAGTACATGACTTTAAAAACTAACAAACTAGTCCTTTAAGTATGCATTTTTTAACAGATTAGGTCCTTCCGGCCAAATCAGCGGCCAAATGTCGCCGGAAAGTTGTAATTCATTTTAATTTGTTTAAAAAAGAGGGCATTTTGGTCTTTTCACCCGCCTATGCTCTTCTTCTTCGTTTAGTCGCCGGAAATATCGTCTCCGCCGTCTAGTTCATCGCAACCAGAGCTCGCTCACCGGATCTTCCCACTAGCACCGCCGCTGCCATCCCGTTCATCACAATCAAAGAGACACACAGATCTGAACACACAGATCTGCCTCTCTCTCCTCACCGCGCATCACAATCAAATGTTATTGATTCAAATAAAGGGTTACAGAGTCAAGTTACTAAATGGTTAATAAATGAAGAGATCAAACGTTCTAGCCTAAGGTTGTAGAATCCAGGTACTAAAGGGTTAAAGATTTCGTACCACTCCGCCGGCATGGCCTGCTCCGCCACCCGTCCCTCAAGTTCACTCCGCCCTCTATCAAATGCATTCTCGATTCTCACCTCCCTACCACTCCGAAACCCCTCTCCGACTCCCAATTTCTTAGCAACAGCGATAGGCTCTCCCTCCATCTCGCCTAGGCCCGACAAACGCAGGCCGCGGCTATGCACGGAGCCGAGGCCGACGTCATGGGGCTGTTGTTCAGGGAAAGAATCGTTTTCCTGGGGAACGAGATCGACGACTTCGTTGCCGACGCCATTAACAGCGAAACTTCTTGTTGCCGGCGAGCAAGTGGAAGAAGAAGACCTCATCAAATGACTATTTTGTCCTCACTTATAAATAATTAAAATTGGGTTATGATTTTCCGGCCAAATTTGGCCGGTGATTTGGCCGGAAGGACCTAATCTGTTAAAAAATGCATACTTAAAGGACTAATTTGTTAGTTTTTAAAGTCAAGTACTACAATTAACAGGACCCCTATAGTCATAGGACCAAAAGTGTAATTTACTCAAAAAAAAAAAAAAACTAATGTTACCCGCATGGGCAGCTCAACTGGTCACAAGGGTAAAGTTTGGGAGAAGAGATCATGAATCGAGTCTCACCGGTGGCAGCATAGCTCCACACCTTCCCCAACCCCCTCCTCCCGGCCAAACTATACAAATACTCATTGTCATAAATGAGGCATCTGATGGCATTCCAACGTCTTCACGACACTTTTTGTCGGGGTCGAGTCCTTGAATCTTGGTTAGATTGTTACCCATGAACTAAACTAAATCGTAATAATGTATTTGTAGATTGTTACCCGTAAACTAAATCGTAATAATTTATTAAGACATCCCCGTAGTTTATTACCCATGAACTAAATTGTAATAATTTATTAAGATTGTTACTCATGAACTAAATCGCAATAATTTATTTAGGTTGGTCTGGATCCATTATCGCATAAAAAATATATATAACAACTTGTAGTGTAATATCACTTGTAATCCGCATGTGCACCTCAATTAATTACAGGTATAAAATTTGAGAAGTAAGTCACTTGTAAGTTAAAAATGTTTCTAACCCTTTATTGTGGTATTATTCATTGGTCAAAAACATTTATTAAGCATTCAGTAATTAAAACAAATTACAGTAATAAGTATAAGGGAAAATTAAATTAATATTGATTACAGTAATACAATTTAATTCAATTGACCCCTTTCCCTTGTCTGAACACTCTCTTCCTTCTTGCATCTTCTCTGTTAGTCTCCACCGACAGCTCCTACTATCCCATCATCTTCCGCGAATCTCCAAATGCCAGTTTGCTGAATATCTCAAGCTTTCATATTCACTTTGCGCTCTCTAATCTCAAATTCATCGAGCTTTTGAAGCTCCAATCCCCAAACTGAGCGTTTTGGAGCAGAGCAAAGAAGACAATGCTAGATCGGTTCTTGAGTGCGAGGCAGGCATGGCAAGTCCGGCGGATTCTCCGTAATGGCAAGCTTACTCTCCTTTGCCTCGTCCTCACCGTCGTCGTCCTACGTGGCAATCTCGGCGCCGGTAGATTCGGCACTCCCGAGAAGGATCTAAAGGACATCAGCGACACTTTAAGCTTCTACCGCAAGCGGACGGAGCCGCGGCGCGTGCTAGAAGAAGCGGAGCAAGTAAACCTAACCGTCGGAGATGACGTCAACGCGACTGATTCCGGGTCGGGTGTCGGGCCCGAGGACAGCCGTAGTTACAAAGAGTTCGATCTATCGAAGATTGTGGTTGATCAGGATGACGGGGAGCCCGAATTCAAGAGAGATCCGAACGAGCCGTATAGTCTCGGCCCGAAAATCACCGATTGGGATGCGCAGAGGGCGGAATGGTTGAAGAACAATCCGGATTTCCCCAATTTCTTCGGACCTAATAAGCCTAGGGTTTTGTTGGTCACCGGGTCGTCCCCGAAGCCGTGTGAGAACCCGATTGGAGATCATTACCTGTTGAAATCGATTAAGAACAAGATTGATTACTGCCGGGTTCACGGGATCGAGATTTTCTACAATATGGCTTTGCTTGACCCGGAAATGTCAGGGTTTTGGGCTAAGCTGCCACTACTGAGGAAACTCCTGCTTTCCCATCCAGAAGTTGAGTTCTTATGGTGGATGGATAGTGATGCCATGTTTACAGATATGGCATTCGAGGTGCCATGGGAGAGGTACAAGGACTCTAACCTTGTGCTCCATGGTTGGGGCCATGAGGTTTATGAGAAGAAGAACTGGATTGGATTAAACACCGGTAGCTTTCTGCTAAGAAATACCCAATGGTCATTGGATCTTCTTGATGCCCTTGCTCCAATGGGGCCAAAGGGGAAGGTCAGGGACGATGCCGGTGCATTATTAACCAGTGAGCTCAAGGGCCGGCCTGTTTTCGAAGCAGATGATCAATCTGCTATGGTATATCTCTTGGCAACCCAGCAAGAGAAGTGGGCTGATAAGGTGCATCTAGAGAACCTTTACTTCTTGCACGGCTACTGGGGAATTCTAGTGGATCGATACGAAGAAATGATCGACAATTTCCACCCCGGTTTTGGGGATCATAGATGGCCATTGGTGACTCACTTTGTGGGTTGCAAGCCCTGCTCCAAGATTGGGGATTACAAAGTAGGGCGGTGCGTGAAGCAGATGGATCGAGCATTCAATTTCGGGGACAACCAGATCCTGCAGATGTATGGGTTCACCCACACAACTCTCGAAAGCCGGAGAGTGAAGAGAATCAGAAACGAGACGAGCGCCCCTCTCGAAATCAGAGATGAACTTGGATTGCTTCACCCTTCATTTAGAGCTGTCAAGGTATAGTCTTCTTGGCTGCACTTGAAGAGATGATCTTGCTTCCATTTTTTTTTTTTGGTGTACCATTAAATTATACTACATTGTGCTGTGTACTATGATTTGTTCCTTAGAGCGAGCTTGCTTGTTGCATTCATTCATCACAATTTTTAATGTTTCATATAGTCTTTGATATGTATCATTTCCATGAAAGGCATAGTTGAATTGAAGTATGGCATCAAGCTATGTTTTCAATGAATATAGTCGTTTAGTATTCCTTCTCTGGCTGCTACCAATTAGCATTCAACCTTTCTTTAAATGGAAGATTAGTAATGTAACAAAAAGAGAGTGATGTGTGGATTGAATGGGCAAACCTGCAAACCTTTGTTTTAGGGAATCATTTAACTTATACAATTTACACAACTATAAGTGATAAGTGTACTAATCAATTACCCACATATGCCTGGCAGAGCTTATAACTTATTTTAATTTTTTTTTTCCTTTTATTTTTTATCCTAATTAATTTTAAAAAATGACATTATTTATCATTTATTAATCAAAATCTTAATATTTCAATTTATTATTTTATATCTTCTTACAATTATTAGCTTATTCAATAATGAATTTTACCAAATACCTTAATTTCATTCAGTTAACTTCTTAGTTACAAGCTTTTCAACTATATGCCAAACAAAGCCTAAGAGCATGACCATCAATGGATTTTGGTGAGTTTTTTGTGGGGCCAATGTTGAGGGTTTTTGGCTGAAACGTGACAAAACGTAATGTAGGTGACAGAAATAGGAAAAACAAGTTTGAGAAATGCGTATGACATCAGAAACGCATTTCCCAAACTCGAATGACCTTTTAATTTATTTTATCTAAATGAATGACCTTTTAATTTATTTTATCTAAATGTGTATATCATACGCATTTCTCACTTATATTTCCCAAATTCAGGCGCGTAAACATGCATTTTTTTCCCTTCCGTTTTTCTTAATCCTCATTGGCCCGAAAAAACTTAGCAAAAAAACCTTACTATTGGCCTTACTCTAAAGTCTTACTATCCTCACCCAATATAAGAAAATGAAAGTGTTGAGAAGTCAAGGAGTGTATACTCTCTCCATTTACTGATGAGATGGAAGAAAAAAAATTGTATGTATCTAATGATTTGTTATCAATCATGGTATCATACAGAATTTGGAACTTGTAATATTAGTTCAACGCATGAGAACTTTTTAAACGAAGGAGTAATCAAATTTCATAGTTGTATTTTAAAAAATTATCAACCAAACAATAACTATAATTTTTATTCTTATTTCTAGTGTATAAACAAATGAACCAAACACAAATTAAGGTAATTCACTGGCAAAATGATCTCCCATAATTGGCTGACTTTCTGCTTGTAATGGAGACAAGTAAGAGCCATTCTCGCCTTATTCTACGATTTGAGTAGGGGTAGGTCTGGTGGTGGGTTGACTTGGCTAATGCAATCTGTCTCTGCACGCTATGATTTGTTGTTTAGGGTAGATCGCCTGTAGAGGTATGGAAAATGCTAAGCACTTCTATAGTTGTTAGGAAAATATTACCTGAACTCGTCAGTTATATTTCCTATTTTTACATGTTGACTCAAAAATTTGATGTTTACATTTTTTAAAGATCCATAGGATGAAGATAATTTATCATCCTTGTCATATCAGGAAATAAAAGTGAAGGAGTAGATATTGAGAGTCTATATAGTAAAATTATAGTTATTATTCACAAATAGTTGCTTTCAAATGTCACAAAATATAAAATTACATGCAATAACTACTCAAACATATAATTGTCATACCAGAAAGTAGATGTTTGTGAGTGATAAATGTAAGGATGTATAACATGATTCTAATTTTAGGGGTGTGGTTGAGTAAAAGGAACTCGTCCATCCTTACTCATCAAACGTTAATGGTTTGATCTTTTTTTTTTTTTTTTGGGATCAAAAGGAGGGCCAAGCCCGGTGCCTTACAACAAACACCCTTCCGAGACGTTTCGAACACTCGGTATAACACTCAAATCAGCCTACAACGCATCCTTGACACAAGCTGGAGGCACTTCCCACACCCAAGTGGTGCTCGAGCAGCGGATTTGTTTAGCCAGAATGTCCGCCACCACGTTTTGTTCCTGGTAGATATGTTGAGACGAGATCTCCCACTGTTTCAATGGTTTGATCATTGGCTTTGGTACGGAGCAAATATAGTATTTATGGGTAGTTTAAAACGTTTTTATTATAAGTGGTAATGACATTTTTAGTTGTGGAGTCTTATTGGTTTCAATTATCCAATTGTTGGTACATCACAATTTTTTTAAATTCATAATTTAATATTGAAGTGGTATAGTACTGTTATTTTAATCTCTCAAATGATCAAGTAGGCTGTGGTAAACATAGAGTAAAGAGACAGACATTAATGACCAATGCAGTGTTGCTTAGACTCGATGAGATTAAAATGCAATACTGAATGTGATTAAAATAAAAAATAACAACTAAAAATGAAAATTATTATTTCCTTGACCCTACATATGGCCACGTTAGTTGCCGGCGTATAATTAATTATAGTGGCAAGTAGGATGTTATGGCAAATCTTGATGCTTATGCTGTTAGGGGAATCGACAATATATCACAATAATTGTTATATTTCAATCTTATACATTCCGACAAAAAGAAGTGATGCTTTTTGACAGTTGGCAAAAAAAAAAAAGAAAAGACAGAGTCTTGTGAAAATTTTATTTCTAAAGTACATTATATTGAATTGAAGATTACAGGGTAATTATAAACTTCACCAGAGTTCAATTTTAATAGTCTATTGTAAATTTAATCCAAAGATAGAAGAGATTTAGAAGAACAAAATAAATCAACCCTAGATATGGGGAAGTTGAGCAATTAAAATGTCAATGCGGTAAGTGTCTTGGAACATAAATCAAAGAAAATGTATAATGTAAAATGTTATCTCAGTGTATAAATAAAGAGTTTAAGCACTCAAATACACACGTGGGGTTGTGTTTTTACACATGTTACTTTGACAAGAATTTACGTTAATAGGGTGATTGTAAATTTTTAATTAAATCTCTTATTCAAAGTAGGAAATGCTTCTGAGTATTTTGTAAAATATATGAAAACTTTGGCATTGATGGTGTGACATATATAGTTGGGGTGATTGAGGATATGTCGTGGCATAGTGTGTAATGTGGTAAAGCAGAGATAAAGCAAAGACCGAGGTGATCGACAACAACCCCTAATTGAGAAATAAGTTTAGATGTAAAATTATTTAGAACAAATAATTTTTTTAGAAGTAGAAAATGAGATTTAAAACTACACCCTTATTTGAAAAACTATCACATATGATACTGATATAAAATCACAAAATATATGTATTTCAATATGATACTAAAATAAGGAAATAAATATTTATATTTTACAGGAGAAAATGAATTATAAATGAAATATGTTTCATTTATATCATTATATGCTTACCAAGGGCCTTGTGGTCCAGTGGTATCAAACCCTTCCCTGTATACGGGAGGTGGTGGGTTCGAGCCTCAGTGGAGGCGTTGCTGTCTCTTTGTTCTTCAGTAGGTTGAGAAAGTAGTTTATGAACAGATACTACACTGTAATAGAGTCAGTAGCATTCAAAAAATATCATTATATGCTTGCTCTAAACAAAATAAGATATAAAACAACATGTATATTTTGTGGCAGAATAATTTATAGTTGAAATATATTTTTAATTTGTATACTTATTGCCATATATATTATGGTTGGATATTTATAATCGAAACATACTTTTGTAAAAATTAATACCGTAAAAAAACCAGAACAAAAAGCATCATGTACACTTTTTTTTGAAACCAACAACATAATTGTATTAAATCAACAAAGTGTTCAAGAACGTATGAGGTACATCGCACCACTCTGAAAAGACAAAGCCAGCGCCCTCAGCCTTAGCCATTGCATGGGCAGCTTGGCTAGCGTCCCTATGAATAAACCACTTTGTAGCCCGGTATATGATTGATTAACTGAGTACAAGAATGAATAACTATAAACCAACATAAGAACGAACTAAACTAGAGTATGAAATACTAGAACAGAAAGTAAGACAATCAAACCCAATTCAAGTATTTTCAAATCTACAGTTCCTTAGCCATGAGAGGGCTTCCCGTATGGCCATAGCCTCCGCTAGAAGAGGGATATGTGGACAACACCATTCGCCGCCGCCTTAAAGTTGCCGTCACCAGAAAGGAGAACAAATCTGAACACTACAACTCCTTGCGTGCCATGAAACTATAGTCTACTCTGCATATCCATTATGGGGGAGCCTCCTATGCAGTCTAAAAAAGATTGAAATATCTTTGTATTTAACGACATTTCAATGATTTTGTTGATGGAGAACTACAAATGGTCATGCCACAATAATACTAGGACAAAATGAGGATGTTCTAATAAAAAAAGGACTAAATGTGGATTGTCATCTATATCTATGACAAAAAAATGAAATTAGTTCCTATAGCCAACTATGCAAACTTATATCATTTTGTGTGCATATGTAGTTTATAAGTACTCTTTACACACATATCTAAAATATTTAATACCTACATGACAAGCAAATAATAAGAAGAAAAAAGAGCGTGGACAAAACTTGACAACGATGATGATTTTCATACTTCCCCAATATCATTTCTACTCTGCCTAACAAGTGGACCCAGTTGAAATAGTTATGAAGAAGAATTAACATTAGAGGAAGAACATAAATTCTTGACAATTATAAGGAGAGCCACCGCAAAACAACTCCTTAAAGCAACCAATGAAAGTATGAAACAAATGAGGAAATAAGGAATTGAAATGCTTACGTGAGATTGTAAATCTTAGGGGACATGCTTTTAATTATTAAATTTTAAATGATCTGCACAACGACCACCATATAAACGCTCAATGCATTAGGCAAATATGCATTGTTTTTGAAGTACAAATGCACAATAACATTAAAAAATACTAGTGCACTAGCGACAAAAACAATAATGCAAAACGAACCTACCACAAATGCACGACGTTTTGACACAAAGTGCACACTAATACCTCCCCTCAAACTTGTGCACACATGCTGTCCCTAAAACTAATACATACCAATCACCATTGCTCTTTATCTGAACTACATGTGCATAATAAAGCATTTGGCTTCCTAGAACACAACATCAAGGTTATAAATGCACAACATTAGGCTTAACATTGCACCGCACAATTGTAACAAGTGCGTGATAACCCCTAACACAACTAGGCAAATAGCACTATTTCTGAAATACAAATGCACAATAATAATGAAAAGTACTAGTGCACCACCAGCAAAACAAAGATTCACAACCTACCACAAATGCAGACATTTCAGCACAAAGTGCACACTAACACTATCCACACACTTGTGCACACTTGCTGCCACTAAAACCTATATAGACCAATCACCAATGCTCTATATTTGAACTACACGTGAACAATAACACACTAGCTTCTAAGAACAAAAGACCCATGTACTAAATGCACAACATGCTATTTAGCACTACACCACACAACTTTAACAAGTGCACAATAACCTAACCACATCGATCACACCCACATTCAGATCCCTTAATCCAACCTAAACCCTAAACCATAACTCCAAATCCCTAAAAACCAAAACCCTACCCAGTAACCCTTAAACCCTAAAAACTAAACCCCTAAACACCTACAACCTAAACCCCAAAACCTAAACGCTAAAACCTAACCCATCAAAGCGATGAGATTTTATATGTCAATTTCAATAGTAGTCACACATATATAAATAATAAATAGTAACATCTTATATAGAGAATATGTTGAAACTCTTAGTACGATTTTTTTTAATACAAGTAAACTATTTCGTACCGACGAGTAAATTATAAATAAAAGTGATAAAATTAATAAGAAAGTGAATTATTTTAATATGATAGTTATTGATGGATATAGTTCTTATTTTGGAAAAAATCTGAAAATAGAGAGGTTGCGTCATCAGATGTACAATGTGAGCCGTATCCCTCCCACGCCTAATCAACTGATTTTCCCAAAGTAGTCTTCAAGAAAACCCAAACCCAAAACCTCACTTACCTAGTCCGGAACCTTTATATATATTAAAGCAAGGTTGGAATTGCGGCTCTTTACTCTTCTCCCTCGCTCGTCACTGTGACTCTCTCCCCCACTCGAAACCCTAAATTCTCTCCTTTTCTCCCATGGATTCTTAACCATATTCGTACGCTTACGTATAATTATTCCTCTCCGTAACTCTGTACAACAGAATAAGATTAATATTCTTTTGATCAGAGTGCTCCGAGAGCTTGAAGTCAGCGTCAAATGGAGATTCAAGCAGGAGAAAAGAAGGAAGGGCAGGAGTTCACTGTTGCCTCTATTTCGGAGCTTTCGTCGTCTTCTTCTTCTTCTGCAGATTCGGCTCCCGTTTCCGGTTCGCCGCGGGTTTTAGCTCGGTTCGGCTTGGATTCCGGAGTTGCCGAGCTTCGATTTGGGGGAGAATCTGAGCAGGATAAATGGATTGTGTTTGATCTCCGAACTTCTCAAGTGAGACGCTTTTAGATTGTATATAGATATCTTACTTTTGTGCGCGCGTGTTTACATTCTTTGTCTTTTTGTGATTTTTTTTTTTTTATATAAATGATTTTATATTGGATGAATGTAATAGAGTTATAACTGGAAAAAGTATGTTTCGTTAAGTTCGTGAGATTTTGTTGGTTTGGCTGAGCTCTGTTGATTTTTTGAATTGTCTTGTACTTTGATGATCAAATGTGTAAGAACTGATTTTATTTGTTATGCTGCTGTGTATTATGCATAGTAACAGTGGATTAAGTAGGCTTGCTTATGTAGAACATAACTTTTATGTTTATGAGTTTTTCAGTTCCATAACCATCACATTTTGTGCATTATGACAAGATTAAGTGCACTATCTATTTCATTCAATGCAATTACTATAATGACGTCAGTTTAAGAAGATAAGAGGACATTTTGGTGGTCTCTCAGTATTGATTACTATATTACTGATCCAGGAATTATGGCCTTGAAGGGGAATTTTTACTATTGGCTTTTGCTTCCTTTTTTACAGCTATTTAGGCTAAGCCCTGTTCAATTGCTCTGTGTATCTGAAGCTTCTGAAACCAACAAAGAGGTAAGAAAATTATCACACACACACATGCATGCACACATATATATAACCAAGATGTATGTCCAAATGTTTTACTTACCAAAACTGTATATATCCAGATTTATCACAAATGAAATCTAACACATGTTTGCCACAAATAAAATCTAGTGCATGATTACATGTAACTATTGGTAAATTGATTGACACAGCATTCTGAAATTTATTTGTGCCTTCGAATTAGACCTGTTCAAGGGGAGTCACCATTCAATTTACAAAGGAGAAGGAAAGTAGTGCCTTCTATTGCGCCTTTGAACATTGGAGAAAGCAAGGGGTTGCACAAGGTCTCTGAGAATATAAGATATAGTAATCAAATTGAGTTTCATGGTCTAAATTTTCTGCTAGCTAATAAAGTCTAAAATTTTCCTTCCAGGAGCACATTTGCAAAATGGAGCATTGCAAACTTCAAACAGCAAATTTGATGACAAAATTGAGGCATCTTCTGCCAAAATGTACTTTCATTATTATGGACAGCTTTTGCATCAGCAGAATATGTTGCAGGACTATGTGAGGACAGGTTATATCTTTATGCTATACCTTTTTCTTTGTCTGTTGTGTCCTCAGCACTTATGTTTCCTTATAGGAATTAACTGATTTTATTGTTGGGTTATTTTATTTTCTGTTAGAATGTAATGCACTTTTATAGCTTCATAGCTGCATATTGTAATTGGTTAGCTATTTTCTCTGGAGGCAGGGACCTATTATGCTGCAGTTATCGAGAATCGTTCAGATTTTAATGGTCGGGTGGTGGTTGATGTTGGTGCTGGTAGTGGCATTCTGTCATTATTTGCTGCTCAGGTTGCCTCTCTGTAGTTAGGCATGACATTTCTGCAGTTTTTGTTGAATAATATGATGCAACATTGGCCATTACTGTTGATATTTGTCTCTTTATGGTTTTTTCTTTTCATCCTTCCGTTTTCTTATAGGCTGGTGCAAAACATGTTTATGCTGTAGAAGCATCTGAAATGGCTGAATATGCCCGAAAGTTGATTGCTGGCAATCCATTATATGCTGAAAGAATTACAGTAAGGCTTTCTTTTGTTTGATTAACCTTGGAATATCTGTAGTATCATTCTGAAGAGAAAGGATGTAATAATAAACTGAATTTTGTTGTGTTAGCTACAATCTCTTTCCCTGTATGTAGTAACTGCCTCAAGTAGAGCACTTTCATTGTGTAAAGTTTCTATATGATAACTACACTAGTACACTCTGACCTTATGGTTATTTCCTCTTCTACCATATTCAGGTAATAAAGGGAAAGGTCGAAGATGTCGAGTTACCAGAGAAAGCAGATATTTTAATTTCTGAGCCAATGGGTAAACATTTCTGTCACCATTCTTTTGCTAGATGACAATGTCTTTGATGTCTTGATGCTTGCGATACCAATACTATAGAACTCCATCCATTTTCCAGAATTGTCATAAAAATTTTGTTTCCATGAGTTGCTCTTCCTAAAGCGATTTGATTTATATTAGGGAATTGAAAATGATATATGTATTCAAATAAAGGATTCAAATAGATGTTTTAATAAATAATTTTCTGGTCTTCTCCTCCTGTGATTTTCTATGCCACTTTTTCCAACCTCTGCCCCAAAAAGTAAAAAAAGATTGTGGACATACTACCTGTATTTACAAAACAACAAAACAATTACAACCCAGTTTTTCAAATTTATGTTTTAGCACATTCTCCTACACTTGCAATTATTATCCCTAAACTTGTGTAGTATATAAAAACTATTGCAGGCACTTTGCTAGTCAATGAAAGAATGCTGGAGTCTTATGTGATTGCAAGAGACCGGTTTCTTGGTCCAAATGGAAAAATGTTTCCAACAGTAGGGAGGTAGTAATACAACTACAGTGTCTTTATTCAGTAATTGTGTCAAAAGATCTGCATTGTTAGTTGCTCAAATTTCATTATCACTTCCTTTGTACTCTCTGAAATAAATATTAGATCTGTTATTTCTATGTTGTGCAGGAGGAAGTTTCCTGTCTCCCTAATGTTAGAGCGAAATTTCTATTGTTATATCATTCTAATTTCTCTCCTTTTTATCAAAATAAATATGCTATTATGCTTCTGAATTATGAGGGATACAGATGCATGTTCTCCAATAAGTATTTTCATTCACTGCAATATGCTTTTTTGTTTTTGAGTTACAATTGATACATATGCATCTTCTCCAATAAGTATTTGTTTACAAACCAATATGCTATATGCTATTATGTTTTTGAGTTATGATTGTTACATATGCATCTTCAATAAGTATAGATATGTAGTTATATTAATCTCATTCCAGGTTTAAGCATTATCCTTATCTTTAGGAGGTCTAATATAATATAGTTGTCCACAAGTAAACTGAGCTTTAAATGCACAATTAGAGAGCCTTTTTGTGTTTGTGTGCACAACTCTTCAATCTGTAATGGTAATAATGAGGAACTTATCACAGAATTATTTTTTCACTTGTAGGATACATATGGCGCCGTTCACTGATGAATATTTATATTTGGAAATTGCTAATAAGGTACTCCTTGGCCCCATTATTTGTGTCCTGAGTACTTTCCCATGGTCAATTTGACTAGCTTCCAATAGTAGAATTTAACTTGAGTATTATACCTTACTGACTTTTGTGATTAAGAAACTGCAGAGAAAGTACTATCAGCATCAATCAGTTTAAAAAATGAATGAATATATCTAAATATATGGTTAAAAATCTTTTGGTTTAATTCCAGGTGATCAAATCTAATTGCTGTTCAAGCTAATGAATCCATTTCAGTCTAAATAATCTATGAAGACACAAATCATACTGTGTGGAGTCTGTATCTATGACATTGGGTTTTGGTGATGTGCATTCTACCTAAGTTAACTAGAGTGCTTTGATATTGAAATAAAAAAGAACCATAAAATTGATACCACTCCTAGTTCACTTTACCAGTATGGGACAAACATTGAAAAGATTTTCAAAGTAGAACCATGTTATTCTATTTGTTACTAAAGAATAAAGATGAAATTTCTTTGGAAGGAGGCTCAGTGTCTCTGAGTGGTGAGAACTAACTATTTAGCATGATTGACATTAGCATATTGAATTCAAGCATTGTATATGCCATTAGTATGATCCTTTATGCAAATTACTTGTACTGATAAACATGCAAAGTGATCTCTTAATCATAAAGAAGTGAAGAGATCTGCTATTCATGGTCTTCTTTTATTATAAATGTTATTTGAACAATTTTAAATTGTCTTAGTATGATTAGCATTTCTCTTCCCCATGTTCGTAGCATTTTGAAAAGTCTCAACTTTCTCATATACAAATACAAATGTCTTGTTTACCAAAAAAAAATACAAATGTCTTGAATGAACCAAACTCTACGAACATGAAGAGAAATGCTATTCATATTAAGACAAAGTTTAAAATTGTTCAAATAACATTTATGGTAAAGTAGGCTAATGAATAGTAGATCTCTTAATCTCTTAATGGTATTGGGACCATACCCCATAAATTGTTCAAATCCTATACAGTTCACCTTATTGGCGAGCGGTGGTTATTTGTATATTTGCTACTTGTCAGACTTTTCAATCCCTCAATTTCAACTTGGTATCAGATCCTATGTGTTTTAGGCAATTTTTTCTAGTTTCTTGAGCAGAAATAGTGTTTTTTGACGAGGTGAATACTGCTTTTCATGATTGTCTACTCATTTCCAACCTTTTCGGTGGTTGTCTTTGCAAACTATAACCACCTGCCATGAAAACCATTGTTAAAGTCTTCGTGCCACCCAAGCTGACGGTATTGTGTTTATATTTTCTTAGATTTCTCGTTTTCCTTGGTCAAACCGCCTACACTAGAGCGTTCATCCTTGGTGATCATTGTGGTATATTTTTTGTTAGTCCCTGCCCACAGCTAGTGTTATCTTTATTTGGTGGAAATTTCCAATTCCTGTGTTGTTTTTGTTTTGTTTTTTTTTTTTTTTTTAATGAAGTTTGATAGTTTTTTTGGGTTGGGTGTTAAGTTTCTTTCCTAAGGGTGTAAATTTGTGTTTTTTCCCCTATATTTGATGTGACATATCTGTTCCTTTAGTGTTCAGTTTTGGTATTACTATATTTTATTTCCAAAGGCCGTTTATTATTTCTCTAGTGTCAAGTAAGGGGGGATATGACCATTAACAACCAGCTGGTGTTTTATTTCATTATTTTCACCACTCGGGACTTTTCTTCATTGTTTTGGGCTATCTTCATTGCTGTGAGCTCTACCACTATGGGGCATATGTATCCCTTTGGTACTCTTGTTCCATTTCACCTTTACTACTTGAAGGTTTTTTGGCGTTGGTCACAGAGTGTTTGTGTTGGCGTGTTATTTTGAGGTTGTTCGTGTGGTCGGCTCCATCCTTGGTGCTTTCATCTTCATTCCTAAAGGCCGTGTATTCCAAAGCTGTTCGGGACTGTTTTCCTCTAGCCTTGTTTAATATTCCTTCATTGTTTCATGTTACGTAGAGCATTTGTTTTAATTCAAGCTTGGAACTTCTACAAGTTCTACCATGGGAAGGGGGGGGGGGGGGGTTTGAATAATAGGAAGCCCTAGTGCTATTTGTAGTAGGACTGTAGGAGTTGGCTTGGTTTCCTATTCTTAGTAAGAGTGTGCTTGACCCAATATTCCTATAAATATGGGGTACCACTTTGTAATAAGCATTTGAATATCTTGGATTTTAATTATTCAAATTTTAATGAAGAAAGTCAATTTTCTGGTTGGCAACTTTTTGTAATAAGCATTTGAATATCTCTACCTGTACTCACTTTTTTTGGGGGGGGGGGGGTTTGAATAATAGGAAGCCCTAGTGCTATTTGTAGTAGGACTGTAGGAGTTGGCTTGGTTTCCTATTCTTAGTAAGAGTGTGCTTAACCCAATATTCCTATACTCACTTTGGATGTGTTACTTTTGCAAGTATTGTTTAGTTTAACTGCTGTTCCTTACCATGAAACTTGTTAGGCAGTGAAGAATAACCTAAGTTTGTTTTTTATCTTTATTATCCAGGCTGTATTTTGGCAGCAAGAGAACTATTTTGGTGTGAATTTAAGGTCCTTGCATGGATCTGCCTTCCAAGGTTACTTTTCACAGGTTGGTGCCGTGAACAATTAAAAGTTTCTACTCTGATGTGCTTTTACTTGAACTCTACTTGTTTGTCTTTGTTTGTGTTTCAAGTGAAAGCTTTATCAACTGCATTCAAAGTGTTAAATTTTATTTATATTTTCATTTTTCCATTAAATGTGGTTTGATATAATTTACTTTTTCGTAGGCGCTGTTGGTTTATTTATTTATTCTGATGCTCAATATTGAGCTTTTATTTTGATTTGCATCTTGTACTTTACCTTCTTAAAATTTCTTTTAGTCATTTTACCCAGGTTTATGCATAGTTTCTGTGATTGGTTGGTTACTATTTGTTGCATACACTTGGGGCAGGTTCTCATCATCTTATATTATTCTGCCATATCTGAACTTTCTATTTCATGTTCTTGACAGCCTGTGGTTGAAGCTTTTGATCCAAGGTCACTGGTTGCTCCTGCAATATCTCATGTGATAAACTTTGCTTCAATTAAGGTAATAGTTAGATTTTGTGTTTGTATCTTGTTTCTAATGCTGTAAGTTCAAGTCGACTCTAAGTCACAATTTTACAACACCTTACTTTGAAGATTAGGATCTTTACACTTTTTCATAAAACTAGCATATGCATGCATGTGCATGTGTGTATGTATGTATGTACAGTAGTGACATTCACTACTTCAAAGTATACTCTTCATTAAATTTCTTTAATGTTTCTAAATTTATTAGGTTAATCTTTTCTGTTCTCTAATGGAATCTTCTGTGATTTTGTTACAGGAAGAAGATCTATATGAAATTGATATTCCACTTAAATTCGTATCTTCTGTAAGCACTAGGATCCATGGACTAGCTTGTTGGTTTGATGTGTTGTTTAACGGGAGGTAAAATTTCTTCTTTGCCATGCTGCTGTTTGTTCTGTCAGTATGTTTTGGCGTGCCCGTCAACATATATGTGTCTTGTTTCTTTTCTGCAGCACTGTTCAGAGGTGGTTGACCACTGCTCCTGGTGCACCCACAACCCATTGGTACCAGCTACGATGTGTTCTGTCTCAACCTCTTTATGTAATGCCAGGACAAGAGATAACCGGACGACTTCACCTTGTTGCTCATAAGGCTCAGAGTTACACCATTTATCTAACATTGTCAGGTATGCCTTTGGTTCATTGTAATGTTCCCAGGGTGCTGCTATTTGATGTCAAGTTTCTTTATGGTAACAAGTCATAAATCTATTTTAATAGCTCAAGTTGGAGATATGCTTCAAAGTTCAACTGGAAAACTTGATCTCAAGGAGCCATACTATCGGATGTCCCAGCCACAAACGTATTCTTCTTCTCAAGACCAACCTAATCAACTATTACAAACACAGGTATGGTATGCTTTTCAGTGAGAATTCTAAAATCCGAAATTTTCCCTATTCACTTGTAACAATATTGGTACACTTGAATACTTATCTGATTCATTTCCCCATGCCTAATGGGGGTTGCTATCTAATAATGCATTCATTTCTGCATACTGATTGGATTGTGGTATCAAATGCAGGATGCACAAATGCAATCGCGGGACGATGATGATGCCATATTGATGCAACAGCTTTCACCGAATTCCAACGCTGATCTACAATCTCTCTAATGCGCGAAATAAAAATTGTAGAGATGATGCACGCACACTTGAGTAGACTCCTCGTTTGTATTATTAATTTCGGTTGCTTGGCTAAGGTAAAGGAGCATATGGTTTTAATCCATGCCAAGTTTTGCCCCATCCCGTTCATTGTTTGTTGATTGCCAGCTCTTGGCTTCATGTACTATTGATCTCACCACCCACGGTGACTAACAATGTAGAAATTTTATAATTCAAAAATAGTACTATTAGTATTAATATTAATGCTTCATTGCAAATAATTTGAAATTTCATTTTACTCATAAGCTTCTTTTTTTTTTTTTTTTTTTTTTTTTTTTTTTTTTTTTTGAAAATGTTTCACTCATAAGCTAAAAAGATGAGATGCATAATTTTTTTTTTTTTTTAAGGATTACTCTACTCACTTTGTTGTCTAATTTGGTTTAACTAATTTTTGCTTGTTTCAATCTAATAACAAAATATTTTCTTAAATCAAAATATTTAGTGGCTGTGTGTGTGTATATATATATATGTTTATGTTTGGATTATAACACTTTTTATGTGAGAACATGTGATTAAGTATGAGTGCACACAATTTGCATGAGAGTAAATGATGTACAATCATGATTGTTCTCATCTAAAGAAGTGTTCTCATATAATCCTATATATATATTATAAAGGTTAAAAATAAATGAAAATTGAAAAAAATGATGGAGTCTTTTCATAAATATTAAGATGTGAGAAGTTTGTAATATTTATAAAAATGACTTCGTTCCTTGTTTGCTTAATTTCTTATCTATTAGATTTTGCTAATCGATGGTTTGGATTTGTTCATAGGTTCTCAATGGGAAGTGATTCTCATATGAATTGAATTATATATAAGGTTTGTTTTTTTTTGCCGACGTGCGAATTTGCACGCCTTTTGTGCTGACATGCGGATTTGCACGCTTAGGTATGATGAATGCACAGCCACGTGTTTAGAAATGCACTAAGGTGGTGCATTAATACATACTTGGTGGTGTAGCCACGTCTACAACGGAATGCCTGTCCGCATTTAATCCTATATATATTACCTAAATTAATAGTACAAAAATCTGGCAGTAGAAGAGAATGATTTGACTTGCATTTCCGCTGCCAAACATCAAAGAGTCGAGACAAAGCTCAAATACGGAGAATGTTAGAAGAAACAAGTTTTTGTTTAGTGTGTTTATTTTTATTATTCAAATGTAAAACAAAACCTCCTACCTATAAAAATAAAAATAAAAATTCATGAGGCTGCATAAATTCGATCAAACTGCATTTGTATTTGTATTTGTTTTGAGATAGACTATAGTTGCATGCAGTTGTTTTGTATGTGCTATCTACAGTAGTACAGTTGCTGGATGCTACGCAGATCTGAAGCTAATCATTGATTCATGCATTTCATTGAACATCAAAGTCGGAACACAAGAGCCCTTTTGATGATGATGGCCCTGCTATCATCCCCTAGACACTTGTCTTAATGCATTAACAATCTCGTCTGCTCTTGCATCCCCGCTTATGCGAGCAACGAGGGAGCTCTCTTGGGGCACGGTGTCTTCTCTCAGGTAGCTCCCCGAGGTTCTTAGTAGCTCCTCGGACCCTTTCTCCACCGCCCCTTTCATGATCAAGGTTTTGTGTGTCCCCGCTATCAACTCCTCGTAGTCTGTGTCTCCCGTTTCACCAAGAACAACGTACATGTTCGTCACGTTCAATCTCCAACGCACAAACAGGTACCTAACAACAAGATAATAATGTTTTGCCTTCTTCTTGGTAATGATAGTGTTCATTCAACCAAAAACGCAATCTTTACTAATTTACTCTCGATATTGTGAGCTTACCTAAGCGCCTGAGATCGAGATGCAAGCAGAGGGATGACTTGCATTCTTGTGGAATTCCGGCAGTACATTGGATGGCAGCGGAGTCCCCTCATTCTCAGCTTCTGCCTCATGTCGTCGACTTTCTTTGCCTGTAAGTCAAATCAGACTCGATCTGTCAGGGTTAGTTTCATTGCAATTATGCTATCATTGTAACAGACTCAATAGTACTCCAAAAAAAAAAAATGCTATCATTTTATATATATGTGCATATATACCTTGCTAAGATCCTTTATCAAGTAAGACAAGCAATAAACATTGCTGGATTTCACGTCTTCTTCGATAGGGGACGGTCTAGATTTCCCGCCTTCCCCTTCTCCAGCATTCATCAGTTTCCAAATAGCATTCTTTAACCCATCGCTACCCCAGCGATATTCGATATGCGAGGCATAATCAGGGTCGGGTTTAGGCTTCCCGTCTGCTCCAGTGTTGACACCCGGGTAATAAACTTCGCTCCCACTGCTACAGATCAAGGCATCAAAGTCGGTCACTTTGATGTTCCCTGATTTCAGGAACTCGCTCAGCTCCGACACTGGCATCGCGGTTGATACAGCAAATCCGGATAGCCTCGCGATTTGAGGGTCGATCTTAATAGCCTTGAACACCTCCTGGATGATGTGAAGCATTTTCTTTTCTGGTTGTCCCTGATTGTCGTAACAGTCCAGTGCTATAACAATCAGTTTACGTCGCCTTCTCAACATGGGATAATTGCTGGGAACATTGTTGTCTTTCCTTTCAGCCTCGGGACTCTCACTATCTCCATCCGCCTTCTGAATTTTGCTCAAAACCCGCTTAACCTGATCTTCTTGGTTATAACCCACAGCACCTTTATCGAGTGATTCATACAGTGATGTCCTTTCGCCATCAACTGATAATCTCAACGACATATCTACATCTTTGAGCGAATCGTTCAGGGACTCCTCTGCAGCTAGCTCATCTGTCGGGGTGTCAGTTTGCCACTGTGGGTGTCTCATCCGACACGCAGCTACCCTAGTTAAGTATGTGCGGCAATGTTCTGGCCACGAAAACAGGTGTATGTTCTTCCAACCATTTTTACGACATTCCATCCATAGATTCTTTTCCGATACTAGTTTTAGAAGTGCATCAGCAATTGCTTGCTGATCGTGAGGATCAACAAGCAAACCGTTGTTCAGTGCCTAAGAACGAAGAACATAAAGGAAAAAAAAAGTTTCAATACAATTTAAAGATTGCTTATGACATAAACCATAAGGTATTTGTAATAACTTGAAAACAGTCAAAACACAAAAAAAAAAAAAAAAAAAAAAAAAAAAAAAAAAAAAATGCAACATTGTTAATCCTAAACACCTATGGATCTGTCTGTAAACCAATGTGAGGGACCAGAATAACGGATGAATTGCATAATTAGAAATTATAGTTTGAAGAGTTACCCGAATAATATCAACTGGACCACCGTTTTTAGTTGCCACCAGGGGAAGTCCATGAGCTGCAGCCTAAAGTATTTGGACACAGATATTAACGAGTGATTTTCGTATAAAGAAAACTGGCGAGATGAGAAGTAGAGACATGAAATGACAAACCTCAATCAGGGTGAGTCCAAATGGCTCGATGAAAGCCGGGTTTATGAATACCCCCTGTAATTCCATTGCTAGTTAGTTACATCGTCCAAGAAACTCTCAAACAAGTCTAGGCAACTAGAAACTTTGAACCTTTGTTTTTGCAGCTAGGTGATATATTTCGGGAACCTCACTTTGCTTGTGATGTTTCGGGAAGGCCACTTGTCCGTAGAGGTCATACTTATCGATTAGCTTAAGAACTGTTGTGAGCACACTAGCGTTCCCAGCAGACATTTCGTCTATATCATCCCTGTTTCCCATTATAAGTGTCTGGATTTCAAAAAACATATCAGAGTGATTGAAAATGGTATCTGTGGATAATTACATATGTCAGGAAGAGAGTTAACCTACTTACAAGATTAGCAAGTTCCCGTAAGGGGCGACATTCTCCAAATGCTTTAAGTAGAGTGGTCAAGTTCTTTTTCGGATCTGGTCTTGATAATGCCAGAATCATGGGCTTGTGTGGATTTACAAGAAAACGCATCACCTGCAGAAAGCATAGCCGAAGTGAAAAATGTAAAAATTACTAATTATTGATTATTTTGAAGCAAAGTATATGGAGGAACAGAACTTCTAGTTGAATCGAATAAATAAAAACTGATTAGAAATGTAGTCCTTAAGACCCCGGAAATTCTAAAGAGCAGTTGATTGAATATAACCATTACTGACCTCTGACCATATGGTAGGCATTGCTTTAGGGGATGACCCATCTGAGCCGGTAAGTGCTACAAGTTCATCCGTTTCAGCTGCCTCTTCTTGAACGACAACATTGCTGAAGTCCATTCCGGGGGGAATAACCTGCAAGAAGTTTACTTACATCCTTTATCGTTGAAGCTTGAATCATTCGGTAAGACAATGTAATTTTTGATAGGTAAATTTTATGGGTTCCATGATTATCCTAATCCTAATTCGACACAGTTGAGAACTATTTGCAATTGGAATGCTTTTTATGTCCACCATAAAAATTTTGAGACAATCTACAAATTAATTTCTCAAGCAGCATGCTTACCGCCATTCTGGGCATAAAACGGCCATGGCAATTGACTCCACGCCTTGCACGAGCCCTCAAAACTCTCTCAAGCTTTACATCGAACCCATCATATAGCCCCCATTGTTCATCAATTTCTTGTCTAGTGCTGGTGATAACAAGTTCTGCTGCATCGAGTGAGAGCTCTTCTGCCTCTATCCTCCGCATGATCTTATAGGTTGAATTAATATCCTCCTTCGATTGCCTCCCCTGTTTCAGAAGCTGTTCGAGCTTGTTTCTACCCAGCGAGTGCCCAGTTAGAACCATCGGAACATTTAAAGCACCCGAAAGAAGAGCAGCGCTATCCCCAGCATCAGCATAATGACCATGGATCACGTATGGCCACACGGGTTGCCCATCACCGATTTGTTCACTTAAAGTCTTGGACATATTCAGGATGTGTGCTAGAGCTCCATCTACAAACTCCTGAATGTGAGGCCACAATAGCTCTTTCCTTTGGTACTTATCCCGAGGACCAAAGGGTATTCTTATGATATATGCCCCGCTACTTTCACCCAAAAAATCACCATCGCCATCTTCACCACCCGTATTCAACATTTCTGCAGGCTCACCATAACTCCAGTCCACTTCGGGTGAGGAAACTTGACGAGTGAACAAATCCACCCTGTATACACCGGGCATCTTAGCAAGTGCCTTGGCAAGTTCCACAACATATTTAATCTGAGAAGTTGAACAAATTAGTTGCATTGTCAAGATATAAAGAACGACTTAGAGGACGTTATAATTCTCTAAAGGCGTGACTCGTGAGTTATAGTTACCTGGCCACCAGTATCAGAATCCCGACCAAGCTCCATATTTTCACCACGAACCAAACCGTGCAAGCTAATCAAGGAGATAAGTTCTAGTTAAATTAAGGATTCTAAATTAATATAGATCATCTCTTTGTATACAAACATATGATAATACTTCCACAGATTAGCAATTCAGTAATTGAAAAATCACTGCTCTTTCATTTGAGTGCAACTATTTATTTACGTACCTAATAAGAACAATATAAAGCTTCCTTTCCTTGATACTCTCTGACCATACTTCCAAATTGGATGAGTTGGATGAGTTTCGTTGGAACTTCTTCCTTGGACTGTCAAGCGTTATCGTCTCCCCCAACACATCACCCTTCTCTCCTTCGGACAAGTCTTCAGACATGTCCTCTGTCACATCTTTTCGCCCTTGTTCCCGTTCCCATCTCCTATTCGCTAACCTTTGTAAACCCTCCAATTCCAACTACAAAACAAGAAGCATAATTGCATTATTAAAAAAAAAAAGAAAAGAAAAGAAGAAGCTTATAACAACTTTTTGCAGAAACATTCATATATGACTAAAACCTTAAATTTCCCCATAATATAAGTAGCTCTTAGTCTGCTGTTGAAAACAAAGAATGCATACATAAGTTCAAAGAATAACTGATAAAGTTGCATTACATAGAGAGTTCCACCTAAATTCCAAGATTTAATTCCCAGAAAATCAAATAAAACTCCATTTCACATACAACAACAGCACTACAGCAGCAGTAGCAGTAGCAGCAAATTCACTAGAAACAGAGTATCTGTGTGAAAATCATATGAAAAATTCATGTAAAGATCAAAACTTTTGCATCCATATGAAAAAATTCACCAAACTCTTAAAATAAATAAATAAATAAAACAATGAAAAAAGTCTAGAAAGTCAAGAATCCCCCAGGGAGAGAGAGAAAAACAGCAAATTTTCATAACATTTCCACTAGTCCTATAAAGAAGAAGAATTGGGTAAAAACAAAAACACACACTTGTATTACGTGTGTATTATGGGAACCTCAAAACATATGCATGAAACGAAGAGATTTACACCTATTATTACATCGGAAACGTCAAACAAAACCCATTAAACGGAATTGGAACATTGTTTGAACTGAATTATTAGCAAACGAGTGAGAAAACCTGTTTCTTTTTGCGGGTGAGGTGCCAGATTCGCCAGCACATATTCTCGAGGCGAGAGCTGCGCTCCATGGTGTTGCGGGTAGCCACCACCTTGATCCATGTGCGATGAAGGTCCGTCTCATCCACGCCGGAAACCACCTCCTCCACAAAGTACTTAGTGGGATTAAAATGCCCTTGTTCCCCAACATTAACCACAGGCGCCTTGCTCTCCACCTCAATCGCCGACGCGCCGCTGTCAAGAATCGCCTCCAAGTACCCATTTATCCACTCATTCCCCGCCATTTTCCTGGGAGATCGATATCGAATTATCGATCAACAAACCCAAAAAAAAAAAACACAAAAATGGATTCTTTTTTTGTTTCTTTGTTTCTGATCGAGGGGAAAGAGTGGGAGGGGATGAATGGTTTGTGTGGAGCGTTGTTAGGATTATTCGGTTATGGGAGGGGAAGAGAGAGGAGTGTATATAGTTTGAGTAGGATGTGGAGGAGAGAGAGAAAGATAGGGAACCACATGGCGTTTGGATGTGGGGCCGTGGTGACACGTGGAAGGGAGGGGTTGGGTGGGGGGCATGAGCCTACGTGATACAGTAGGGGATTAGCATTAGCAGCCGAAAGGGAGGAAGATGACGAAGAAGAGTAGAAGACGATGCGCTGTGACTGTGTACATGGTTCGAGGTTGTGCGGTTCCCAATGCACTATTTATTTTTAGAAAAAAATTGATAAGCTTTTTCCAAAAGAGTAAAATTTTACATGTAAGAGGTGGTTGGGTGAAAGTTGGAGATTAATAGAGCCATTCACGATTTACCTATTTCAGTGATTCTTGTGCCAAGGAATAGGAGAAGGCGAGAGATGAAAGCAATTTGTGAAGATGAAAAGAGAAAGGAAAGCTTCTGGTATTTCGATTGATAGCACAGTTGAGTACAGAGAGTATATAAGGAGCATAAGAGCGGTTATAACATAATCATTAAGTGTTTTTACAGAAATACCCATGTCTAGCTATCACCCTACGTCATCCTTTAATAACCCCGGTAAGCTGGAGCATGCAAATCTTGTATGCTCAGCTTAGACACAAAATGGCGAAACAAAAAGGTTGGCAGAGGCTTTGTGAAACCATCAACAGTATGATTCAATGATGAAACTGACAACAACTTGATCAGTCCTTGACTGAGTCTCTCTCGAACGATATGGCAGTCAATATCAACGTGTTTAGTGCGTTCGTGGAACACGCGGTTTTCAGCTATAGCAACCGTTGACTTGCTAACACAAAATATGGTTGCAGGCCTGCTCATTTTGATATGCAAGTCTCGTAAAAGGTATGTCAGCCATTGTACTTCGCAAACGGTGGCGGCCAGTGCGCGATATTCGGCCTCATAGGACGACCTCGAGACAGTGGCTTGCTTTTTGGATTTTCATGAGATCAACGCAGAGCCTAGGAAGACGCAATAGCCAGTAATCGATTTCCTAGTTTCACTGCATGCAGCTCAGTCTGAATTTGAGAACACTTTGAGTTCCATATTTGAGGTGGTAGGATAGAAAAGACCTTGTCTAGGGGATCTTTTAATGTATCTTAATACCCGATGTGCCGCAGAGAGATGTTGATCAGTAGGAGCATCCACGAACTGGCTCAACTGCTAAATAGCGTACACAATGTCGGGCCTTGTGGCTGTCAAATACAATAGTTTCCCTACCATCCTTCTGTAATTAGTAGCATCGACAAGAGGTGTTCCATCATGTGTGAGCTTCGAGATTGGAACCATTGGTGTGCTTACAGGCTTGCAACCAAGAAAACCAGCCTCCTCTAGGATTTCTAACGCATATTTGCGTTGACACAAGTTTAGCCCTTTTGCAGAAGATTTTACTTCTATTCAAAGAAAATAGCCCAAAGTGCCCAAATCTTTTATCTTGAAAGTTTTATCCAAGAATACCTTCAATTTTGTAATTAATTCCATGTTCGCATTTGCCACTATAATGTCGTCCACATACATAAGCAAAGCTATGAAACCACTTTTATCTCTTTTAGTAAACAAAGATGGGTCGAGCTTTGATTGAATGAATCCAATGTTGGACAATGTTGCACTTAGTTTTGCATTCCATTGTCTACTTGCATGTTTAAGGCCATATAGAGACCTTAACAACCTGCATACTTGTCTTGGCTTTGAACTCTGGAAATCGGGTGGTAACACTATGTAAATCTCCTCATTTAAATCCCCATGTAAGAATGCGTTGTCAATGTCCATTTGATGGATCGGATATGCCAATTCTTGGAGACTACCACAACCAAGAATGTGCAAATGGTTGTTATCTTTGCCACCGGGGAAAAGGTCTCAATTAGTCTATGCCCAGTTGTTGCGTATAACCTTTCGCGACGAGCCTTGCCTTGTGTCTCTCTATACTTCCGTCCGCTTTCAACTTTGTCTTGTAAACCCATTTGCATCCAATAGGAACCTTTCTATGTGTTGCTCAATTGAAGGGTTTCTATCTCTGCATCCATAGCTTTTTCCCAACTGTCTTGTTTCATAGCTTGAACATAGGTCTTAGGCTCATTAATGGTAGTTACTGCCATGGAAAAAATCCTATGTGGGAAGTCAAGACTGTCATAGGATATAACCTTCGAGAGAGGGTGAGGAGTGGTCATATTCTTTATCACTGAGTAACAATAATAGTCCTGCAGCCTGGTTGAGGTTTGGCGCTACCTTGTTGATCGCGTAAGCTACAATGGAGGATCAATATGCGAGGTGCTTTCATTATTGCTATCAGGATGCTGCTCAGAATCCGAAACATGCACCGGTATCGATAATCCAATTAGAAGAATGCACATAAACAAAATTAATATGAGTATTGATCATACACTTGCCTTCATTAGATACTTCCAAATTGAATTTAGGAGTTAGGCTGACTGTTATTTTTTTTTTAGAATAAAAGATTAATTCATTAAATCACAAATAAGAATGTCAACAAGAAAAGATGGAGGAATGTCAAACCATTCCCCGCAACCTGACTCAGAAAATGCCTCTCGAGCAACAGTATGAGCGGCACAATTCGCAGATCGCTTTGCAAAATAGAAAACAACATCATTTATCTCAGATGCTAATTCTCGAACATCATCAACCAAATAACCAAAAGCAGAATTAAATGAAGGAGAACGAATAGCATGAAAAACAATCTGTGAATCCATTTCCACGTCTACCGCTCCCATGCCTGTATTTTTAAGCCAACTTAGAGCTTCACGTAAACTCAAAGCTTCGGCTTCTTTAACCATATAATTCCCTGGCATACACATATTCTTAGCTGCAAGAAAACGACCATCATCGTCACGCAATACCCAACCAAGACCCATCACGTTGTTGCTTTGACTAATGGCTACATCCGTATTAAGTTTAATACGTCCATGGCTAGGCTTCATCCAATTCGTTAGGCTGACTGTTATTGTAGTATATGAAGACTGATTTTGTCCCATTTGATCCTGCAAGAGTGTGATAAGCTTTTGGAGTTGCTCATTAGTGGTGGAGACAACTTCATTACTTGTTGTGGTTATCACACTCTGTTGCTTCCCTCTAGATTTATATCCTTGAACCCAGCCAAGTGGATATCCGTGCTTTTTATAGCATTTCTCCATCGCGTGCCCCGTCATGCCGCAATAGGTGTACTTCACAGCTCTGTTTCCATTGCTGGCAGAGTTGTTCTTTCTATTGTTATTGTAGTTGACAATTGCAATGACATCCTCTTGGTTAGGCTGATTAGGTTGATTAGCTTGGACGACATTAACATGGTTGAATTCCAAGCTATTCAAATTCAGATTCGTTACATTCAACTGCCTCTCATACTTTTTGGCCATAACGAACACTTTGTGCATGTCTGGAAGTGGATCGAGAACCAATACACCCGACTTTAAGGAGTTATAATCATTACTCAGCCCTTGAAGAAATCTGATTACCTGATCCACATCTCGCTCGTTCCTAATTTCATCAAGCAGATCACAAGAACATCGAGGATCACACTTATAAATCGGGAGAGGTCTCAGCACGTTCATCTGCTCCCAAAGTGTTCGACAGCGTGTGTAGTACTCATTCACTGACAAACTTCCCTGCCTCAACGCGTAGATCTCAGTCTGCAAGGAGGAGATCTAGTGTGGATCACGCTAAGAGAATCTCTTCTTCAAGTCATTCTAGACCTCCTTAGCCTTATCGATATACATTATGGTCTACGCAATGGACGGATGAACGAATTTGAATATCCACGAGCATATCATAAGGTTACAACGCCTCCAAGCAGCATATTGAGGATGTGATCTTTCCGGAGTAGAGATGGTGCCATCAACAACACTCCACTTGTTCTTCACCTCCAACATGACTCGCATCGAGATGCTCCAAGTTCCGTAATTAGGATTGCCAGTTAGTGGAAGACTGACTAGAATAGCATTTGCATTTTCATTACTGCTCAGAAAGAGAGGATTTTCTATGTCCTCTATAATGACACTCCTTTGCGGAGTTGATTGTCTCTAAGGATTGATCACCGGTGCTGTCTGGACTAGGGAATGATCAGCAAGTGTCGTCGGTTGTGGCCTTTTACTGGTTCCGCTAGTGCCAGAGATCGCGACGGCATAACTTCCACGCCGAGGCTCTGATACCATGCTGAGGAATGAGAGAAGGCGAGAGATGAAAACAATTAGTGAAGATGAAAAGAGAAAGGAAAGCTTCTGGTATTTCGATTGAAAGCAAAGCTGAGTACAAAGAGTATATAAGGAGCTTAAGAGCGATTATAACAGAATCATTAAGTGTTGTTACAGAAATACCCCTATCTAGCTATCACCCTACGTCATCCTTCAATATCTTGGATAAAGATTATGGATTACAAAGATTTAAAATTAGTCTGATTTAAACTGAGAAAAAATAATATATTAAAAATAAAGTAAAAAATAGAAATATATGTGGTATTACCCATATTTTTATTGCTTTGAGAAAAATAAAGAAACAAAAAGGTAAAATTATCATCAGAATATATATATATATATATATATATATATATATATATATATATGGCCTGGTTCTGGTGTGGTAGTTATTTTTTGTGCAAACATGCGATCTAGACCATTGAATGGGCTCATATCAATGATTGGACATCAATAAAAATGGTAAAAAATGCATGCAGTGACATTTTGGAAATTTCAATGATATGTTGGTGCATTTAGATATGCATGATGGTGCTTTGATTCAAATAATGCACTATCGAGCATTCACGTGTGCACCAATATCAGCACTTAGTTCACCACAAACCAACACTTAGTACACCAAAAAATAACTTGGTGCAGAAAATTAGAAAAATGTCGTCGTGTTTTTCTCATTTTCATTGATTTTTAACTGTTGATATGAGCTCATCCAATAGTCCAAATTTATATGCACCTCCGCACAGGAGGAGGCTATCGCATCCAATTGACCTTTTAGACATGTTAAATTCGTGTAATCACATAAATATGACTAGTATTCTAAATAAAATGTTGATGTGGCAGTTAAAATTTAAAATTAAAATTTTCTTTTTTATTTTGAACATTTTAAATTAAAAAAAAAAATCAAAAGTTGAAGGCAGCCTACGTCGTTGTCTTGACTCTATTACAATGCAGTATCTATCATAACTACTTTTTCAATCTACTGACCTCTACTGAGGCTCGAACTAACCCACAACCTCTCATATGAGTGTGTAACTTAGTGCCACTAGACCACAATTAGGAGAACTAAGATGGTTGGTGTGGTGGTTCAACACCCCATCTCTTAAGCATGAGGTTGGGGGTTTGAACCGTTTGATCCTCACCCACGTGAATGAAGCAAACAATTTGGTCAGTCCTTGGTTTCTACCAAGAATATTTCAGGTTTAGATAACGTAAAATTAAGAAAGTTAGATTTTTTTTTCTTAAAAAACAAAAAATAATAAATAAAGAAATTAAAGGTAGGATAAATAATAGAACACCTTCCATCACATGTGATACTAAAATCTTTTGCTGCAAAAGGAAAAAAGGTGAAAGGGATTTCGGCACTTTTGCCGATATTTCATATGTTGGAGACTTTTTTTTTTTCTTTCTTTCTTTTTTCAACTATGTATATTTTAGTTAATTGTCAATTTTAAAAAATTTAGTCTTTCAATTCTTTTATAGATTATCAACTCAGTCTTTTTGTAACTTTGACGTTAAACAATTGAATAACTAAATTGGTGTCACAGAATGAGTGAATTGGTAATTTTTAAAACAATTGACATACTAAATTTCTTAAAATTGACAATTAGGGACTAGATTTCATAATAGACAATAATTGAAGCAAAGGACTAAAAATATAATGCGATTTCTCATTTTTAAAATTAAGATTTAATTTTATTTTAACCATTGATTATTAATTCTAATCTACATTTAGTTCTAACTACTCTGTTAAATTTGTCACATTACATTTGTAACTTTCATTTCTTGCTACACTCGATCCTTCATCTAGATTTATGTCATTTCACCATTAACAGAAAGAGACTAATTAAGAACATCTAATTTCATCATTCAAGTTTCTTTAAACCTATATGCATCTATAACGTTTAAAAAAAAAAAATCTTTAGATTTATCGTTATGCATTTCTTGTGACTTTATTTGTTCTTACATTTTAGTGAACTATTTCTATTAATGTTGAGCATAAAAAACATTCAGTTAGATTGACGTATTGTACAACAAGTTGTGATTTATTAGTGAATTGTTTGCTTTTTCAGCATAAAATTAGCATATTTTGCACGTAATTAAGCTATTATGATGTTTATAATAGTGCTCTAACTTTTGTTATCTTAACATTATATAAACCGAAATCTGGTTGTGGCAATAAAATGAAAGTCATGAATGTGACATAATTAAAAGAGTGCTTAAATGTCATAGTGTTTTTTTTTTTTTTAAATAATTTAATACGATCTATGACAATTTCCTAATTGTTTGTTTGGAGTTTGGGTGATAAAATGTAGGGCCTTATCATTGCCTAACTGCAGTCTTTTCTGTTCGTGAAGTTTAAGAAAAACATACACAGTACTTAGGTAGGGTATGGTCACAGGTCACTCCATGTTTGTCCACTTCAAGTTTTAGTTTGTTTGCATGCATGCATGATTGCCAATAAATTATTTATGGATTGCATGCAGGCCATCCCAGTGACTCAGAATCTTGGAAAGCTACTTGTGTGTAAAAGGTTAGTTTCATCAATTTCATGCAAAAGATGACGAGGAGGATATAGATAGAGTTTGGTTGATGCTAGTTCTTTCTTCTTGCCCACCACAGACCTTTGAATCACAATTAATAATATATAGCTAATTAGCTAGGCACCCAAATTATGTGTCATTTTATAATAATATTGAACTATTTATGTCACAGTAAAACCATTTTCTGTGTATGTTTGGTAAATCGAGTACCCTAAATTATATAGCATTACAAATATCATGCATCCTTAATTTTTTTTTTCCTTCTTAAAAAAACTATTTTGGCTCCTAGATAGTGTCACGACCATCATTATGTCCTGACATGCTTAACTGAAAGCTAAAAAGTTAGTATTTTATAAATTAACTAATTAAAATTAAAGTGTTTGATATAATTAATTGTTAAATTAGAAATTAGAAATTAATGAAGAATAGATTGTGTCATTTTTATATATAAATTAATAAAGATAAAAAAAATAAAAAGTCAGTAGTTTATTTTGAAATGCTACCTGCTGTGATAGGGTTTCAAAATAAATTATTATTATTTTAAACTTCTCATATTTAATCAAATTATTTATAATTTAAAATAAGATATACACTTTAAAATGAGTTCTACCAAACATAGCCTAAATTTCACATGTATGCGTTCTTGTTTCTCATGTATATCCGTACTTCCCGTGTTTGAAATGTGGGATCAATACACATTCAAAATTTAAGAAAAATTAGGGGGCGTTTGGTTAAGGTTATATAAGATATAACTAATGTTACATTTGCTTGTGTATATAAAATTTTCAAGTTTGGTTCAAATTATGCAATTTCCCCTAGGAATATATAACATAACCTCGATTTACATAAGGTTTTAGCTATTGCAAAGCAATGTGAGATACCCTTCTCTTTCTTGGATATTCTCACATTCCCTTGTCTTATTGCTAATTTTGTCATTTTAGTCAATTACCTTAGTTAATTATTATTCAAACTCTTAGTTGATTAATTTTAAATCATTTACTTCTATATTTTACCATTGTCTTATTTATTTATTTTAATTTTAAATTTATTAAAATACATTAAAAAAAAAGGTTAACAATATTCAAGTAAAAATAATCATCATAACATTAAAAAAAAAAAAACTCTTCAACTAATTCAAACATATTTATATTACATACCTCACTTTAAACCAAACACAGGAATATAACATTCTGATCCTAGTAATCTAACATTAATTCCAACAATCTAACATTCCTGAGAGGTAATATAGCATTTTGTGAGCCAAAAGACCCCTTAATGTTTATCATAGCATATAAGAGAAATTTTAATACAACACACGAGTATATAACACCGAAATGAATGGCTGAATCAATGGAACTAGTTAGTAGTATAAATATAGAAGTATAGATTTTTCAAATAGGGATAGTTTTAGTCTCATCACTGTTTCATTAATATCTATTAGCTTTTCATTGTTTTGTCACTATCCACTTTTACATTGCTATTGCTACAACATTAATGTTATTTTTATAAATACTAAAAAAAATCAAAATGTTAATAGTAAGAGTAGACCAGATAATATTTATGATACAATTTAAAACTATAACAACTCTACTATAACCACTTCTAATTAATGTTTTTAATTTTAATTATATTTAACTAAGCATTTGAAAAAAATTAAAATACTTTGTTATATGCTCATTTAATTTTTATTAATATGTCTTTTATTTATTTAATTAAAAATTTCTAAACAATAGTAACATTTCTTATTCTAACATCAATAAATTGATAAATAATTAAGAATAAAAATTATAATAATTAATGAAATACACAAAAATACAAAATATTCGTACTTTATAATATTGTTTTCACATTTTTAATGAGATAAAATAAAAGACATATTAATAAAATTATTAGGAGTGAACATTTCGATTTGATTTCTTTAATTTTTCATCGTAGTACGAATAGAATTGTATTACCCATATTTTACAATATTATGTTGCAAGAAGCATACGTAACGTATTATTATGATTAGTAATTTTAATCTTGTATTAGGAATATGAAAGTAGTAAAGAATATATTGTATTAGAAATTGTATTACCATATTTTAATGTACAATTGTAATACGAATAGGAATTGTATTACCCTATTTTACAATATTACGCAAACCTTAATAGTATATGAGTGTTGCGTGAAGTTAAAATGGAGGATTTTGTTTTTATGAATAGTATAGATATAGATAGATAAATAGATAGATTATTATTATTATTATTATTATTATTATTATTATTATTATTATTATTATTATTATTATTTTTGGGAATGTAATTGAATTAGATAGTTGAAGCCTCGTTTCAGAAAAATAAAAGATAGTTGAACCCTTATCTTTAAGGCCGGTAGAAAATTTCGAACTGGCCCAAAGGCACGGCCCAAATCATACTAAAAAAGTTCATACTTCCCCACAAAATTGTATATACAACTAACATATATGTTATTTTACTCAAAAAATAAAAAACATATATGTTATTTTTAGTATATTGATGGGAGTGGGTTTGCGCCTCAGCGGAGGCAACTGTTGACTCTTTGTGCTTCAATAGGTTGAGAAAGTAGCTATAAACAGATACTACATTGTAATAGAGTCAGTAGTACTCAAAAAAATGTTTTTTTTAGCATATTAAAGCTATATTTTTAATGTGCTACATATTATTTTTTGAAATGTTACTTTTAATGTATTTTATGTTCATTTTTAGTATACTAATTAGGGTGAATTTATCGTGACAATTATGGAGTTTTTGTCAATGTTTGTCTCGACAAATACCGCTACTTTACCGATTGCCTCTTTTCAATCTCTCTCTCTCTCTTATTTGTTTATTTATTCCATAGTTTCTGACTATTATGGTCAAGATGAAGTTGGCATGGTAGTAATGGTGAATATGGAGTTTGAAATGCTATCATCTTATTATCATCCTTTTAAGTTTCAAACTGAGCAAAAGTTCTAGGTATTATTTTATAAGAGTCAAATACATCCTTAAACTATAATGCAGTGTGCAATTAGGCTCTCTAACTTAAAAAAACTGCAATTAAGACTTCAAACTTGTTATTTTGGAGCAAATAAACCCTTTAACTCATTTGTGACATGTAATTGCAGGTCAATCCAAATTCCGGTAAAAATCTGACCAAATCAAAACTACAGCCACTGGCACCGGTCGCGCCCTGCAAAAGAAGGCTGGTCGCCTTCTCCTCGTCGAGATGGCGATGCCCAAGTTGGTCCCCATCTCACTGGAGATGGGGAGATGGCGACGAACTCTGGTCGCTATCTCCATGGCCTGAGAAGGCGACCAGACTTCTCTGCCTGGGCGCGATTGGCGCCAGTGGCTATAGTTTTGATTTGGTCAACGGAATTTGGTCGGAGGTTTACTAGAATTTGGATTGACCTGCAATTACATGTCACAAATTAATTAAAGTGTTTATTTGTTCTAAAATAACAAGTTTAAGGACTTAATTGGAGCTTTTTGAAGTTGGAGGGCCTAATTGCACAATGCACTATAGTTTGAGGGTCTATTACCTTATCGCTTATTTTAATAATAATAATAATAGTAGTAGTAGTAGTAGATATGTATCCAAATTAGCAATAAATAAATGAGTTAGCATCCAAAATTTTTATGTGTAGTAGTAGGTATGTATCCAAATTAGCAATAAATAAATAAATGAGTTAGCATCCAAAAATTTTTACCTTCCTAATTAGGTATAACTGGTTAAAATGCTATAAGAGGTAATACAATTTTTTAATGCTACTGACTCTATTACATTGTAATATCTGTTCATACATATTTTTTCAACCGTCTCCACTGAGGCTCAATCTCATGAGCTCTCATTGAGGAGAGTCACTACATGTCATTTAAGCACAAGGTGCTTGACGAGGTAAAAAAAAGTTTAATTACATTACTTTTTTAATTTCAATGTCCTATACGAATCTCTTAGAGTTCGATGAATTAATTGTATTTTTTTATAAAACTTAAATGACTTGACCCTTATATATTTTAGGGACAAGGGTCAAATAGACCCTTAAACTATACCCAATCGTGCAATTAGGTCGTTCAATTTCAAAAAGTTCCAATAGGCCCTCAAACTTGTCAGTTTGGAACAAATAAACCCTTTAACCTATTTGTGACTTGTGATTGCAAGTCAACCACTATTCCGGCCAACTCCAGCGAAGTTCCGACGAACAAGCCAAACCATCAACCACCGGCGACCGTCATGATCGCCGGTGGCGTCTGGCGGTGCAGAAGGCGACCAACCATCTCCGGTACACTGGAGATGGCAACAAACTTGGTCGCCTTCTGCACCGCCGGATGCCGCGATCGTCGGTGGTTGATGGTTTGGCTTATTCGTCGGAACTTTGCCGGAGGATCGTCGAAGTTGGCCGGAATAGTGATTGACATGCAATCAAAGGTCACAAATAGGTTAAATGGTTTATTTGTTTCAAAATAACAAGTTTGAGGGTGTAATTGAAACTTTTTGAAGTTGAATAGTCTAATTACATAATTGGATATAATTTGAGAATCTATTTGACCATTATCCTTATATTCTATAATAAAATTTAGTTAAATTGGGCCCAATTACAAGGCAAGAGTAGTAGAGAATTGCACAAGCAACGAGGATAGTGTGAGCGCACGAGTTGACTCAGCGAAAACTTGTAACCTCCCGAACTGACTCAGTCTTTCTCAGTCTTTGTTCATGTATTGATTGATTGCAAAATATATACATCCAAAAATCGATCGAAGAGAAAAACCAATTTTTTGTTTCCTTTTTCAGTTGTGAGAGAGAGTGTGGAAATGCATTCGTTCGGGTTCAGAGCCAACGCGTTGCTAACCTTCGCCGTCACCATCATGGCGCTAATGTGCGCCATCGCCTCTTTCTCCGACAACTTCAACTCTCCCTCTCCCACAGCCCAAGTCGAGGTGCTTATCTGCATGTTCAGATCTTTTATATCTATGTATGTATAGAGTGAGGGATATATGTGGTTTTTGGAAACCCTAGATGTTTGATCTGTTGATTTTTGGGGGTGGAATTTCAGGTATTGAATATCAATTGGTTCCAAAAAAAGCCTGATGGAGATGATGAGGTAATTTGTTTTGTCAACTCTTGTTTATCAGACCGTTGAATTGTTCCTTATAATTTGTATTAAGAGTTAATGGGGTCTTGGATCGAAATTAGAAGTTCAATTAGTTAATGAATCGTGGAATTCTGCAAAAATTGGACTTTATTTTGGAAGTCTTAAGTTTTGAGGTTAAGATAATGAATCAAAGTTTGTTCTTGGACTCCATAATTCAATGTGATTCATTTTGTTTGACACTTGAGTGGTGACAACTGTTGGAACGCCAGAGAGATATGGGAAGAACCAAGATCTAAAGAACCCTTACTTTAGAAAAATATCAGACTGCTCTTAAAATTTGTTTGACTTGTTAATCATTTTCATCTGGTTCAAGCAGAGAGATCAACATAGTAATGGGAATTAATGTTCTTGGGCTTCAATCAGAGAAAACTACTGAACTGATACTTGGCTAGAACATATTCTGGGTGGTATATGAGTATATCAACAAGAAAAAGAAAATATTATTATTATTTGCTGATTGCAGTATCTTTAAGCCAACTTTCTATAATATGTTTACTATGTTTGCTCCATGCAGGTGAGTTTGTCACTTAATATATCGGCAGACTTGCAGTCACTGTTTACATGGAATACCAAACAGGTTTGTTGCTCTATCATACACCTTCTAGTTTTACTGTTTCTCTCATGCTATGCCTTTAAATTATGTTGCATGCTTTTCAGGGATCTCTCTCTTCTAGTAGAATGACATTTTATTTACCTTCATTATTATCAAGTCTCTAAAAGCTAAACAATAGTGTGTATACTGTGCTTGGATTTTCAAAATAGTTGTCTGTTGAGATAGATCAGAATGTGTTATTGTTGTCTACTGTGTTCCTAAGATATCCTCAGAATCATTCACTTCGATTCTTCACTAAACTAGGGTCACTAGTGCTACTAGATGTCCCTCTATTACTATTGGGGCCTATATATTTTTAGGAACAACTTTTTAGTCGGCATATTCTTTTCATCATTTCATTTTGTTATGAGAAAGTCCTGTGGATATTTTCTCCGTCAAGTTATATAACTACACGACATTATTTCAAATTCCATATGGCCTCCACTTGTGTAATGGAATTGCAGTATGCTTTGCAGTGTGTTAGTCTGGTTATTTCAAGAATTTTGACATTGCATAAAAACTTGTGATAATCATTGAGTTCAAACTCAAAAAAGCTACTACCTGTTCTAAAGTTTCCTTGTCAATTAGATTGATAATCCGGTCTATTTGGAGTATTAATGGTGTAGTTTCTTCAAACATTTGCAGGTTTTTGTGTTTTTGGCAGCTGAGTATGAAACCCCAAAGAATGCCCTAAATCAGGTACTTCCATCTTGATTGATTTAGTGTTGGGTGTTCAACTTTTTCCCCATCATATATTTACCATACTGCTTGAGATGAGTAATATTGCACTTGATGATCATCTTGTCAAAACTACTTTATTTTATTATTCTGTTTTTAACCTCTTGGAATTTGAGATATGCCATGCTCTAGTAATTTGATTCTGGTATAATCAGTATGCTTATGATGTTATACTGATTGGTGAGCTAAGTCAGCTAACTTGATTTTGGCTTTGGCGTGCTTGCATATATATGCAGGCTAGTTGTGAATTCTTTTTATTTCCACAAAGGATATATGCATCACATTATCTAGTCTAGTATAGTAAACACCAAAACATGAGTGCCTCTTGAGCGCATCCAACTTGTGAAGAATGGAATAACAAACAAGTGTCAGTACAACTTCAAACAATTAATTGGTTAGATAAGATGGTTTATGATCATGTGATGAAGCACCTACCAATTTTTATGCATAATTGATCCCAATAACCATGAAATTTGTGATAATTGAATGTTTCTTCTTGTTCTTGGTCTTGGCAAGTTCCCAATTTTGAATCATGACTAAGAAGATGAATCTTCTGTGAACTAAATTTGGTGAGTTAAGGACCATCATACATTCATCCTGTTCTGCGTTGGCTTAGAGTTAAACCATTATTTTTATCTTAACATATCAAGCCTGCTTTTCTCTTTGACAATTTGTAAAATTAAGCAAATTTCTCAAGAGGATGCTACACATAGCTTACCTTTGGGTTCCTCTTGCAAACTTCACTATATTGTGCCATGGATTAATATGAATTGTTTCCTCGATCTGTCCTGAATGTTCTTTTAACAGGTTTAACTTACTCTTGGGTACCTCTCACAGACTTCACTCTACTGTGCCATGGATTAAGTTGAATTTGTTTCCTCCATTTGACCACAGTGCTCTTGTAACAGGTCTCCTTGTGGGATGGTATAATACCTGCTAAAGAGCATGCAAAATTTTGGATCCACACGAAAAATAAGTATCGATTCATTGATCAGGTAAGATACCAAAGCTGTTTGATCAAAAGTTTGCCTTTGTCTTCTGCTTATCTTAGTTCTTATGTTTAGTTTTTGTCCCTGTTTACAGGGAAGCAATCTCCGTGGTAAAAATTTCAACCTTACACTGCATTGGCATGTTATGCCAAAGACGGGCAAAATGTTTGCGGACAAACTTGTTATGACTGGCTTCCTCTTGCCCGAGGCATACAGATGAACCTAACGTGTTCATATGGTGAGTGAGATGTAATATTTAGCCTTAACTTTGTGGAAGGGGAAGAAACACCGAGACAATAGAAGATTGGAAAAGGTTAAATTTTGGACTAATGTAACGGATATTCATTGGATATCAAAGTATGACAATTTAGATATTGCAATTTGGCCTGATGTGATGTGCTTTTGGGAATTAATGTCCCTTGCCCCCTCCCAATCCCTTATCTGCCAGTTCTAATCCATCTACTGGTTAGGTTTGATTGTTTTAACATGAATTGGTGGTTTTGTGCTGCTTCAGCCCAAACTGATTCAATCCAATTGTTATACCCTGGATCAGGTCCTTCTTGCATTGTTAATCTGGCAAATTATGCTATATGAACTCGGGTTCATGTTCACAATTTAAAAATTCTGTTTACAATTTTAGAATTCAATATTCACAATTTTTGAATTTTATATTCACAATTTTGTTATATAGATTCAAAAATTATGTTATACTATTGAATATAGAGTTCTGTAATTGTGAACATAGAGTCTGTAATTGTGAATATAGAGTTCAAAAATTGTGAACGTAGAATTTTAAAATTTTGAACATAGAATACTAATATTGTGAACATGGACTTTGGTCCACCTTGTGAGGTGGACCCGGGTTCATGGCATAACAACCGTTGTTAATTTTGGTCCAAAAATTATGTGTCTTCATAGTTTAAAAATTATGTGTCTTCAGTTAATAAATTATGCGCGTGTAAATAAATTGAAGATAATTAATATATTGTGTGCCTTCAATATACTTACATATATATACATAATCTGTTAATTACAAATACATAATATGTCAATTGTGTATTGTGTATACATAATATGATTGCCATTTTGAACAAATGTGCATAATGCACGATGAATCATAATCTATAGTATAATTTATCGATTCAATCATGGTAAGGGCTAAGCCCGTGGCCTAGCACGCCAAACTATACCATCAATTGGGAGAAGAATGGTGATTGTTCTTATTAACATATCGCTATTTTATGCTCACCATCCTTGGTGCCAAGAGACAGTAAATTATTTGTCAACATGTAATATTTTGTATTCCTAATAATTGCCTGTGCGATTTATCATGTAATATTTTGTATTCCTTATAATTTCCCGTGCGATTTACATAAATTGTTATAAATCTACTAAATATAATAAGAACAAATGTTGGTAAGTGTATAGTATAATGAAAATAAACATTGGTAATTTCGCTATAGCTAATGGACCATTTCGGTAATTAACTCTTTTCCATATTCTCATATACTCGTTATTTATGAACCATAGGGTAAAGACAATTTTCCTATATGTGTAATAAGAGCTCCTTAGTCCAAAAAATGTTTATAGTTTATCATCTATTTGTCTCTAATGTAGAGCTATAGGTGTTAAACAATTTAGAATGTTTCTGACATCTCTTTTATTCTTTCTCGTAGGAACTCATTCCGAGGTCGATACATTCCTTTTCCATTCAGAAACTAGTCATTGTTTTTTTGACAGGTGGTATGAAGGGACAAGTCCGAAAATACTCACGACATATTGTGCCAAACATATTTCTTCCAAATGCACGTCGTCCCGCTTCTTCCGAACGTGCTTCCTTTGGACTATTTTTCTTCCAATAGAAAGTCTCTCGGTGAAAATGAGACAAATTAAATTTGCAAATTACAAGGATGGAAGTTTGAATGTTCTACTATCTCTAATACATGCATATAGTTAAATTACCTATGAATTTAGAAGTGGTATCATGTATAAATATGATGTATTCCAATATTTGGGGCCGGGGGAGTGGGAGGATGGGAGTAAAGAAGCTACCAAAAGAATCCAGAAATGGAGGTCAAATTCATTGTGAGCATCTAACTACATTTAAAGCAGATACCATAATCAATTATATATGTTCTATCCAAATTCTTTAGCTGCATGTGTCTCCATCTCATTTCTGACTTTAGGTATTGGAAATATGAAATATGAAGCAATTTTAAAACAAAGTTTTATTTTCTTTCTCTTGTCAATCATTTGATATGAACAAAATAACATATGGAGGGAGTAACCAAGCTAAATTGGTTAGCGTGGTAACTATAAGGATAAGGTTACAAGTTCAACTCTCAGTAGGAGCGTCCTATTGACCTTCTTGATTTGATCCGGTCAGTTAAAGTAAAAAGACAGAATTTACCCAATATAAACTATCAAGTAATGATTGCCCTATGGAGAATAAGTTGTCTCTTAGGCCTACCACAACAGTTGATTTTAAAGAAGTTTTGGAACAGTAAAACACAATAAATGAGTTTTTAACAATTGGGAAATGGAGGTTTTATATGAATTCTTTCTCCGACAAAAATGGAGTTTTTTGCAGGTTGGGTGGGCCCTACTGGTAATGCTTACTGTGCCTCACGGCAGTTTTAGCGCCCAGGCGTAAAATTGTTGTTGTTGTTGTTGTTGTTGTTGTTGTTGTTTTTTTTTTTTTTTTTTTTAATTTTTATGTCAGTTTTGTTTTGTTTTGTTTTTTTTTTTCCTTTTCTTTTTTTTTTTCCTCCACTCACATTTTCTCTTTTCTAATCACACTTACAAAACCCGCAAATTATATCGTGGACCACACATCAAAACGACGTCGTTTTGATTAATGAAAACAGACGAATGAATTCGCGCCACTCACTTTCAGTTAATATACACTGCAGTTGCATTTCAACACAACTGCAGTTACATTTCAACACAACTACAGTTACATTTTGATATAACTACAGTTTCATTCGATAATATAAAAACACAAATGTGAAACTGTTATTCAGTATCAGTTCATATACACTGCAGTTACATTTCAACACAACTACAGTTACATTTCGATATAACTACAGTTTCATTCGATAATATCAAAACAAATGTAAGGCAGTATCTTTTGAGATGAACTGTAGTGTCAATTACGGGCTCCGTCTTCCACTTACTGAAACGACATCGTTTTGGGACCACGGTCCACGATATAAGAATTGTACAAAAACACCTCAAAATCCACACCCAAGTTTAACTATTGGGGAAAGCCTTAGGTGTTGATGCGGGTCAGCCTAGTTGAACTTTTTTGTCAGTTGGCTCACGAAGCCTGCGTGTTTGATTTCTCTAGCCAAAGGTATGCATGTTTACCCCAAAATGATGTTTTATTCCAAACTGATGTTAGTTTTACCCTAAAGTGACCCATGTAAGTTACACATATTTATGAAAATTAAATGTCAATGCGTTTTTTAATTATAAATTTTCTACCTGTTGTTTTGTGATGGACATACAAGATTTAATTATTTTCAATTTCCATAATAAAAGACTCTCATCACATTTTTCATAATGTAGTATTTGTTCATAACTACTTTCTCAACCTACTGAAGCATAAAGAGTCAATAATAACGCATACGTATGTACACACAGAATAAAGTGAAAAATGTTTAAAAATTACTCTTGTTACATATTTTAATGTTATTATGATTTTTTTATGTGAACCAATCAATGAATATTATGTTTAGAAAAAATAAATAAAATTGGTCATTACTCAAAACATTTAGATGCTAATTGTAATAATTTTTCAATTATTTTAATACGTCAGATCAGATAAAAGAATCATTTAAGAATTACAAGAAGAGCTGAAGTGTGATGGATCATCCCAATGCAATTTGCTATCAACCGGGGCATAATGTCATTTGGCACAATGTCAAAGATGTGGAGTTTAAGGGTCAAGTTTCTGTCATTAGTTACCACTCAATCAGTGCATGAATTTGCTTAAATTCATTATGAATCTGAATCTGACTAATTAAATGAAAATGGGGATAGATCCTACTACTTTCATCATTGATTTACTTTCAATTGCAACGTTAGAGCGACTATTGAGTAATTGAGTTCCACACTCTTATGTATAGTCACTTTCACAGCTTAACGATAAATCATGAAAAATTGTGAGGTTACAAACAGTATCAACCTAACAGTATAGTAACGACCACCCAACCGTTCCGGACCATATAGTCTCTTTCAGAAATCCTTTTGAAGTCAATTTCTCTATTTTACATGATAGCACTATCATCATCATTAATCTCTACAAATGAAAACTTTGGCTTCTCCCAAGCGATAAAAATCTCACACTTCAAATTCTTTGGCAATGACCCCATGCCTTCACTGGCTTGCCCATGATTTGTTGCTTTCCATTTTCAGGCCACACAAACACATTATGGAACAACAGTACAGTTTATCACTCAGATAAGAAGCATATATATCATCCACAAACACATTTTCAGTTTGTTGTTATTCGATCTTCAATTATTGAAATGTGGACACCCTTTAATTTGTAGAAGTTGACAAAAATGTATAAACCAGTGAAGGATTCCTTCCAATTTGATCATTTCAGACAATATATATAATGAGAGCCCACTTTTGTGAATTACTACCAATCTTAGGTGTGTGGGTATCACCAAACAGTGATCCCAATACTTCTCACACCTCCTAATTGGATGCTTTTGAGTGAAAAAGAAATTCATGGTCACTGCTCGGATATTTGTGCAGTGGGTAAATCTCGTCTTATGATCTTAGCTAAGGAAGACCTACAATAAGGTAAATCAGCAAAGATTGTATAATGCTGGTCGGCTCAAATAAAAAAAGGTCAATAATCCTTTCCTACCGAGAGTCAAACTTGGAACTTTGTGATCACCAAATTAGTAATCAGATTAATTTAGTTGAGTTGCTCTTACCGTGATCAATTCTTGTTCCAAAAGGTTAAATCCTAACTTCAATGGCTGTCTCTCGCATCCCGGTTCGACAGAACATTTAGGAGGATGTAGTGTGATGAATTCATGGCAGCAGCCTTTCACCTAGTGGCAACTGCATTAATGCAAATCATGAGGACTTCGAATCCAATAATACTTCTCCCAAATAATATAATCCAATAATAAGAGAAGAGAAGGGGACATCAAGCTACCCATTTATCTATTTTGCATAGTATATACCTAGTGGATCTAAAGTCAAATGAAACTTGAAAAGTTCAAATATTTAAAGTTAATTAAATAATTGTTATTAGAAGTTTTTGATAAATTAGTTATTAAAAAAGTTGATGCGTATAAAAATATATAAAACAGCATATTTAGTTTATTTTTAGCAGCAAAGAGAAATGGAGATCAACCTAGAAGGTGTGGTTGAGTGGAAGGGATTCATTCATCTTTAACTAAAGGTCAATCAATGGTTTGATTTTTGACTTTGGGTATGGAGCAGTCTTAAATCTTCATGTAAGCTGTCCCACCCAATACCCTACAATTCAGCGAGGGGATTAGTCACTCTGTTCCACGGTGGAAACCTGAACTACACAAAAAAAAAAAAAAAGAAGAAAAAAAGAAGAAGAATGAACATCTAAGTAATGGATCGCTATTTTTTAAAAAACAACAATCTATTTTTTAAAAGTAAAATTTAAATTTTTAGTATGCAATTTTAAAATAATTAGAATATATCATTTATATTGAATATATAAAGCTAATAATATATAAATATAACCTCTCTCTCACAGACACACATGATCTTAATACACTTAACAGATTTTAATCATTCTGAAAAATAATACCATATCAGCATTAATGCATCGGATTTCAATAGAGTTTTTTTTTTTTTTTTTTTTTCAAGTGGTTTTACTTTTATCTGAAAATATTAAAAAAAAAAAAAAAAAAAAAAAAAAAACTAAAAACTCCATCACATGCATGTACAGTAGCTGCCATACCCAAAAGTTGAATAATCTTCATTATGAATTGAATTTCCTAGCTTATGTATGCCCAAATAAGATCATCCACAATCTAAAATTGAGATTTTTGTCGGATAATGAGATAAAAAAAGAAGAAAAAATTGAAAATTGAGGATGATCGTCAATGCACCAGTGTCCAGTGAGTGCATATAGTGCACACGCAACGTGCACCAAAACTTTTTTTTTTTTTTTTTTTTTTTCAATCGAGAAAATAGTCCACATTAATATTAATACAAAAATATTCTCTCCCCTCCCCTCCTCATTCAATAAAGCAAAAAAAAAATAAATATTCACATTGATAGCTCAACTGATTACAAAGATAAAATTTGTCACAAGAAATCAATTCACTATTTCCTCTTTTCTTGAAAAATAAAATAAAATAAAATTGTTGAGCAAAGTGGTAGACCCTGTCCACCAAAAACATTGGAGAAAAAAGTAGACCTATCCTAGTATGGTAGATGATATTTATTATATGAAAAATTATATTTTTGGTCCTTCAGTTATATCTGTAGTACAAACTTGATTAGTCTTTGAATTATACGCGTGATCATATTTAACTCTTAAGTTATGCACAAGTGGCAATTTTAGTCCATCAGAAAGTATTTCTACCTCCAATTTATCACTTAATAAAGTGATTGATTTGGTACTTTAAGGATTAAAATCGTCACTTCATGCATAATTTAAGGGTTATAGATGGTCATGCCAATAACTCAGAGACTAAGTTTGTACTATGGGTATAATTAGAGAACCAAAAATACAATTTTTCTTTTATTATAATATAAATTATTAATATAAGAAGACAATGCAAAATTTATAAAGACAACGTAAAGTGTAATGTGAAAGTGGAGAGCATGTGGTTTATTATAATGGAAAAACTAGCTTAGATTCCCCGGATGATGTGTTAGTTTTTGGTTGAGACTTGAGAGGATATTGGACATAGTGTTGGTGGTGGGGACGAATGAAGTTGTGTTGGTAGTTAGGTGCCACATCAAAATTTTACTTCACCACTGTATTTATTAGATAAATCTCATATTGTGATCAGTTTAAATTTTAAAAAAAAATTAATATGTCACTTTCATTAGAAATTAAACTTGTAATATTGTAGTTATTAAGTCAATAACGTGACTAACTTGACTGTGATTATAAGTCAATAGTCTGACTAATTTAATTGGTTGATGTTGTCCGATTCTACGTGAGTGAGTAATATTTTTGTTGTGTTCTTGAGGTATTGAATAATAGGACTGCAAAGAAAATGTATTACTACTATTATGATTTGCCGTAATAAAGAATATAAAATAAATTAAAAATACATATAATAAAACTTTTGAAATTTTTACTTGATGATGATGTTGGTGATGATGACGGAGATACCATGATTGGATTTTCATATAAAATTAAAAATACAAATTATAAAACTGTTGAAACTTTTACTTGAGGATGATGTTGGTGGTGATGACGGAGATATCATGATTAGAATTTAATTTCAACATGAAAATGGGAGAATTAGGGGTGAGCATTTTGGTATTTGGTTCGGTTCGTTTGATTCTAAAAAAAATTGAAACCATTCGGTTTAACATTGTATCTTTTTCTTTAAAAAAAAAAAAATCCTCCAGTATCTTTTTTTTTTTTTTTTTTTTTTTTGACAAAATTTTCCTCGAGTATCTAAATACTAGAAAATTTAAAAAATGACTTCTAAAAGTCATTTTTCAAGTTTCCAAATAGATCCTTTTAGGTGTTTTTTTTTTTTTTTTTTTTTTTTTGTCATACGAAAATTTTAAAAAAAAGTTTAAAAATTTTGAATTGCTCACTATATATTAACCTCATTTGTTCACTTCGCATCCTTTCAAAATCAATGTTGTTGTTATTATTATTATTATTATTATTATTATTATTATTATTATTATTATTTTTATTATTATTATTATTTTCCTTTGCTATCCATGTTCAAATATTTCTATTTTCTAGCAACAATCAAACAATTTTCGGCAATAATGGTCTCCGGCAAAAAAAAAAAAAAAAAAATTAGGGAGGAGAAAAAGAAAGAATGAGATGAAAAATGCAAGATTATATATTGTAGTTTGGTAAAAATTGAACTTCAGCAACGTCGAGAAATCCAGGCAACCTCAGTAGAGAACCCCAGGCCAGCTACCTAAGTTTGTCTGAGCGAAAAACCCAACAATTTATGTAAAATTTAAATATCCGATATTTGAATCAAACCTGACCATAACTAAAAATTATATAAATTAATAATTTATTGAGATTAACCAAAATATAAAACTCGATGTAGAGTTTAGGTTTTTAATTTTTGATAATGTAAATAATGTCTAACTTTAAGCGTAGCGTAAACAAATAAGTTATGTTTATATTAGTAATGTTATATTTTATATTATATAGTTTGTATTTAGTGGTTTATATTTAGTCAATACTAGACTCCTGTAGAGTAGGAGACTTCTGTGTAAACTATACTATAGAGACTCTGTAATCTGTTGTGATTGAATTATCGAGATTCCTACATTCATCTGGTATCAAGCCAGGTTCCGATCAAGAGCCGAGGCTTGGTATCCAGATACAGGCGCGTCGACGCATGCTACTCCCGATGCACAGATGATGGATCATAGTGAACAATACAATGGAAACGACGTGCTCAAAGTGGGCAATGGTACAGGTTTAAATGTTTCCAGTGTTGGTAGCACGGTTATCCAGTCCAATTTCCATACATTTAAAATGCCTAATATTCTGCATGTCCCTCAGTTGTCTATCCCGTTATTATCTGTATATCGTTTTACCAATGATAATAACGTATATTTTGAGTTTCATAAAAATCTATTTTTTGTGAAGGATTGCACAACTCAGGCAACTCTTCTTAAAGGGTCGACGGTTGGCGGGCTGTATCAGTTATTACTCCCACGGGGTCATTCTGCGTTTCTCACGGCCCGTGCGTCATCTGCTGTTTGGCATCAGCGTCTCGGTCATCCTCATAATCAAGTGCTCCAGCGTGTCTTGAAAAGTTGTCCTGTAACCACTAATAAGTCTAGTTCTTTGTTAGATTGTTCAGCTTGTCATCTCGGGAAATCATCCCGTTTTCCATTAGATAGGGTTACAGGTAGTAGTTTAAATGTATTAGATTTGATTTATACGGACATCTGGGTCCGTCGCCTATCATTTCTAGTTCAGGTCATCGTTACTTTGTATTATTCGTGGATGATTTCTCACGTTTCACTTGGTTTTATCCCTTACGGGTAAAATCCGATATATATAAAATCTTTAATTTGTTTCGGGCTATGGTGGAACGGCGGTTTTCCCGTTCTATCAAGGCCATCCAGTCCGATTTAGGTGGTGAGTACCGTCACCTTCATTCCCTTTTTCAATCCCTCGGGATTACTCACAGGCTGTCTTGTGCCTACACCCATGAACAAAACGGGAGGGTAGAACGGCGCAATCGCCATATAGTTGAAACGGGGTTGGCTTTGCTAGCTGCAAGTTCAACTCCAATTAAATACTGGGACTTCGCTTTTGAAACAGCAACCTATCTCATAAACTGTTTACCATCCGCTGCCATTAAATTCAAGAGTCCCTATTACTGCATATATAACTCTCAACCCCCATACACATTCTTCCGTGTCTTTGGTTGTCGCTGTTATCCCCATCTCCGGCCCTATAATCGACATAAAATTGAATATAGGTCGGCTCCTTGCGTCTTCTTAGGTTATCCGGTTGACTATAGGGGATACCGTTGCCTTGACTTAAACACTGGAAAGATTTTTATCTGTCGCCATGTGCGTTTCGCTGAGCATATTTTTCCTTTTGCCATACAGGACTCAGCTCACTCTATCTCATCGCAGGACACAGTTGACACACCGTGGGCTGCAGGGCCGGTCGTGGTACCATCATCCACTCCTCCTCTATGTGTTGCTAATACACAAGATGCCGCACTCTCGGACCCTATCCAGGTTCAGCCCTCGTCATCTGCTACACAATCCGACCTTAATCCAACGACCTCTTCTTCTGACGTACGCCCCACCTTGCAACCTACTGACGGTGGTCATGCAATGCGTACGCGTCGAAAGACTAAGGGAACAGGTGAGCAATTCTTTGCTCTTCATACAACCTCGGATCCCACCTGCTACTCTCAGGCCGTTGGGCACCCCCACTGGAGGGATGCCATGGATCAAGAGTTTAATGCTCTTCTCCACAATAACACTTGGAAACTAGTACCTGCGAATCCAAATATGAACATAATTGGCTGTAAGTGGGTCTATCGCACGAAGTGTAAAGCAGATGGGACTATTGATCGTTACAAGGCTCGGTTAGTTGCCAAAGGTTTCAACCAGGTAGCAGGCGAGGATTTCTTCGACACTTTTAGCCCGGTTGTTAAGCCCACTACTGTCCGACTTCTGCTCTCACTAGCTGTTACGCACTCCTGGACTCTACGGCAACTAGATGTCCACAATGCCTTTCTAAATGGTCATCTGCCCGAAACAGTGTACATGAAGCAACCACCAGGGTACGAAGATCCGTTGCACCCGGGTCATGTCTGTCATCTTCAGCGGTCACTATATGGGTTAAAACAGGCACCGCGGGCTTGGTTTAAACGACTACATGACTTCCTAATTCAGACTGGTTTCTCGTCATCCAAGACGGATGTGTCGTTGTTTCACTACACTTCCGGTGACTCCCGTGTGTTTCTGCTAGTCTATGTGGATGACATAATTATGATGGGCAACGATTCTGCATTAATCAACGACCTGCTTCAATCCCTCGCTACTACGTTCAAGCTTAGGGATCTGGGTACACCGAGCTTCTTTCTGGGCATTGAAACTCTGCCGTGTGAAGGCGGTTTCTTACTATCTCAAAAACGCTATATGAAGGACATATTATCTCGAGCTGGGATGGCTGACTGCAAACCACTTGCTACTCCGGCCTCGGTTACTCAGGCCGTTTCATCGCCAGCTGAAGTCTTTGATAATCCCACACAGTACCGCCGAATCGTTGGTGCACTACAGTATCTTACTATTACCAGACCCGACCTGTCTTATTCCGTTAATCGGCTCTGTCAGTTTATGCATTCTCCAACTACCGACCACTGGGGTCTACTTAAAAGAGTTTGCCGTTATGTCAAGGGTACTCTAGATTTCGGCCTTCGGATCACAAAATCTACTCACACGGTCATCCATGCGTATTCTGACTCGGATTGGGCTGGGTGTCCTGTTGACAGAAAATCCACTAGCGGCTATGCCGTTTTCTTCGGGGGCAACCTCATTTCATGGGTCTCGAGGAAGCAACGCACTGTTGCTCGTTCATCGACTGAAGCTGAATACAAAGGTCTAGCTGATGTTGCGGCTGAGGTCACATGGTTGGTATCTCTACTTTCTGAACTTCGTCTTCACTCGGGTCAACCGGCAACTTTATGGTGTGATAATCTAGGAGCCACCTATCTGGCTGCCAATCCAGTCTTTCATGCCAGAACCAAACACGTTGAGGTTGACTATCACTTCGTCCGCGACAAAGTTGCTTCTGGTGATTTGCTCGTGAATTTTGTCTCTACACAGGATCAGCTGGCGGACATCTTCACTAAACCACTACCAGCTAAACGGTTTCAGCTTCTGCGCTCCAAGCTCAATGTTGCTGCCTATCCACCTTGTGCTTGAGGGGGCGTATTAGTAATGTTATATTTTATATTATATAGTTTGTATTTAGTGGTTTATATTTAGTCAATACTAGACTCCTGTAGAGTAGGAGACTTCTGTGTAAACTATACTATAGAGACTCTGTAATCTGTTGTGATTGAATTATCGAGATTCCTACATTCATCGTTTATATAAGTAATTTAAGTGTACAAATGATACACATTTTACTCTATTTTTATTGACTAAATTATTTGTCAAAAACTTTAGTTATTTTATTAGTATGGTTTTTAGATCCACTTTTCAAGTAATATTTTGAATGGAAGGAGCACCTTGATTTGAGGATTTCGGGCAGCACATTATTAGTTCAAGTGGTTATTATAATTTGGCTATAAAAGGATGGCGTGAATGGGATTTCGAAGGGGAAGCTTGGTTGCCTTCCAAAGTTAATTCATTTACAGTATGAGTTAATACCCAAAATTGTCCTCGACTATAGTGGTTTTTCTCAATTTTGTCCTAAACGACTTTGGCCTCATAAAGTAGTCCCAGACTTTTGTGTTATCGCTCAAAATTGTCCTCCGTTAGTTAAGGTGTCAAATGTGTGTTAAGTACAGGGGCAATATAGTCATTTCATGTAGTAGTGGCAATAATTTTTGTTGAATGTGTAGTTAGTTTATAGTTATTCTAAAATAATATCTATTTTTTGTTTCAACAAGATGATGAAGGAAAATGGGGGTTGTCGTTGCTGTGGCGGCTGAAGATCGTTTGAGTAGAGGAAGGAGAAGAACTAAATATGAAAGGACTATATTGCCCCTGTACTTAACACCTATTTGACACCTTAACTAACGGAGGACAATTTTGAGCGATAACACAAAAGTCTGGGACTACTTTATGAGGCCAAAGTCGTTTAGGACAAAATTGAGAAAAACCACTATAGTCGGGGACAATTTTGGGTATTAACTCTTTACAGTATTGATTCTTTATATTTGCTTTCTTATAAAAGTTACATAAAATTAAAGCATGTGCTTCATTTCAACTAAAAGCCTAAGCTGATAATTGAACTGCACATATTATATTTATGCTCACACGTCTCCTCAACGTGTGCGGTGGATTCCAAGTAACACATGAAAGTCTTTTTTTTTTTTTTTTTTTTTTTTTTGGTACAGTGTGCAGCAGTTACAAGGTTATTTCATGCATTAAGTGTTTCTTTCTACTTTGCCTACATATAAAAGTCATACGCACAACATATTGAAGGTGTGAGTGAATGAGTTATATTGGTTGAGGCTTGATGATGTTGTGTTGAAGATTGAAGTCTTCATTTGACATGCGTACCCACTCAAGTGGTGAAGATTGAGTTGGTGTAATTGACTAAGGCCATAGTGTGCATGGATATGCATGTCTTACCCACCCCTGTAATCTTTGGTGATCATCTAATGAATTGGCCTCGCAAACTCACATCAGTCCAATCCACTCGATGATTACCAAAGATTACAGGGGTTGGTAACTAATAAGACATATCCATACCTACACACTATGGCCTTAGCCAAATTACTCCGATCCGAATTGCGTGATCAGTTGTTGTGTTCCCGGTTCTATTTCTTTACTTATCTTTTATTTTGTATAATCTCTGTATATGATAATCTCTGTAGGAATCTCTTGCATTCAAGACTCATGATCCATTTTCCAGTATAGAAGATAGTAATAAGAAGATTATATTGAATGTAATCATAGTAATGAATAAATATGTAAGTAAATAATGGTGAGAATATAGTTATACTGATATATAGTCAAATAGAGATAGATGATTCTGTTTTCCATTAATAAAACAGTTTTCGTTTTTAAAAAAATTGAAAAATACTTTCAATTTTCAAAATGAAAAACTGTTTTAGTAAACATGTTTTATATTTTTAATCTCCGATTATTTCAGAAAATTTGAGAAATTCTTCAATTAATAGACGGGCCTAGATTTCTCGGCCAAAGCCAACAATTGAGAAACCCAACGTTGCTGAATTACTCTCACAAATTTTTGCTCAAATATGGCATAAACAACTTTCTATGGGATACCAGTAGAAACTTTTTGCCATGGTTAGTTGGCACTTGGCAAAACAAATTTTCTAGTAACCATGGCTAAATTTTCAACCACTTTGACATGTGGTCAAAATTTTCGATTAAGAAATTTAGAAGCAATTTTGTAGATACCAAAAGAAGTCGGGACCCATGCCTCTGATTGAAAACGTAACCCTTTGATTGCTGATTACTTTTGAGTGTTCAGAAATTGAAGGATTTTCAACAATGATATTTCGTATTAGAAGTATTTTTTTTTTAAAAATAAAAAATGAAACAATCAAAAATAAAAATAAAATAAATAAAATAAAAATACCACTATAATCAAAACAATGAAAGTGAAATAATTAAAGTCTATATTTGTATTCATTTCACTGATAAAATTCTCTTAGCAAAGATAATATTTGAATATTTCACCTACCCATCCATGCACCCACCACACCATCTCCATTCTCCACTACAAAATCTTGGAAGACGTGGGTGGCTATAACTAGTCGCCGGAATTAGTTGTTAATGTATAATAATAATAAATTAATAATTAAGATCAAACTTTTGTACTTTAATTTTACCAGTAATGATCAATATTGATCATATATAGTAGCAAACAAATAATATTTATTTTCAATAATCATCATGTCATACATCTCTTTCAATTCCGGCCGGAGAATTATAGCCACGGGTAGGTATTGCAACTTTATCCCCATTTCTGCTCTTTACTCACAACACGGCGAAAAAACATTCTTTTTCTTAGCCGGATCGGATATATTCAGGCCACTTGTTTAATCATTAGATAGGTATTTAATGCTTGAAAGAAAAAAAAAATATATTATTGTTTCTAGTAACAATGGTTCACACTTCAAATAGGTGCTTTATAGATAACATATTATAAATTACTTGATATTAACGCATAGTTAAACCTTATCACATAAATAAGCTCTTCAAATCATCCGCATACACAAAAAAAAAAAAAAAAAAAAGTGTAAAGCATATGAAATGAAATTTGATGTTATTAGATGTCTCCATAAATTGTCTTATATTTAGTGCAAATTACAAATTAAGATGCTAAAGACATCAAACATATTATCTCCATAGAAAGGGCCAAAGGGGAGACAAGACAACTCTATCAAATTTTGAGGATAATTATAAAATTTAACTCATGAAATAAAACTAAAAATGACTCAATGTCCCATATTACTGTCCCATTTACTATATATTTGTCAAATATATAAACTCCCCTTTCTTTGCACATTTTAAACATTTTTATAATTTTTAAATGACATTTTTCGAACCGATATTCGAGAAAATCGAACCGAATTTCTCACCCCTATTTGATCTAATCACGTCAAGTTTAGTATGAAAACTTTCGTAGTAATAATATATTTTATTGAGTTAATTTCATTTTTGTCCTAAATTTATAGGTGTCAGTTTACTTTTAATCCTTTTAAAAAAAATTCACTTTTGGTCATAGTATTATTGTGGCATGATGATTTTTGATCATCTGTCAACAAAATAATTTAAATGACAATAGTATTATCGAAGGAGGAGATTGGGGGTCGCTGGTGTTTTTTATTTTTATTTTTAAGTTTTTTAATTAAAAATTATTAAAATAATTTTAAAATAAAAATTAAATAAATTAGCCAGTCACCGGTGACTTGGCCGGAAATTTGATTAGAAATTTTAACGATTGGACCAAATATGATACAAATTGAATAGTCATGCACCTAATTTGAAAATTTTAATAGTCAATGACCAAAATTGATACATGTATTATAGTCGAGGGACTAAAAATGATATTTTTCTCATATGTAAATTTCAATATCGGATATCCAGACCAAACTTGTATTACCATATAACATAACTAAAAAATATTTGAATTAATAATCTTTTGAATTCAATCACGGAGACGAAGGGGTGCCCTTCGACTCCGGCGGGTTCTGTTTTGTTTTTTTTTTTTTTTAATAATAATAATTGTTTTATTTAAAATTATTAAAATAAAATTTAAAAATTATTTTTTAATTTGGTAACCGACACGTCAGCATATCAACAGGTAAACAAGTCATTTTTGGTGAAATTACATTAATTTGTGTTGTTCAGGGACCTAATTGTAGTTTTTTTTTTTTTTAGTTTGGTGGCCTAATTGTATTTTGATGTGTGGTTGGATGTCCTATTTGACCCTTATTCCACCAAATAATAACAATCACTTTGATACACATACCTTATACCAAAACATGTCAACCAAACACACACCCTAAATAAGTTGTGTTTATATAAGTAAATGCGAATATAAAAGATAGAAGATGGTGATCAGTAAAAGAATATGATAATGAATGTAATTATAATAATGAATAAATATGTAAGTAGATAATGGTGAGAATGCACTTATAATGATATATTGCCAAATAGATAATAGGTGATTTTGTTTAGAATTTTATAAAAATTAAAACTCGAAAATGTTTTCAATTTTCCAAATGGAAAAGTATTGTGTAGTAAACATTTTTTTGTTGTATATTCTCCAATTCTCCTAGAAACCTGGAGAAATTCTATAGTTAGTAAAAAGGCCCTGTATATCTAGAGTGGGTCACACTTGTATGAGACCGTCTCACGGATCCGTGAGACGGATCGGATGAAGATGAAATGTAATACTTTATTTATGATTTAGTATTGCATTTGTTAGTATAAGTATTACATCCCATCTTGATCAGTTCCGTCTCACGAATAAAGATCCGTGAGACGATCTCACACAAGATTTTTCCATCTAGAGTTAACATATTATGTGTTTGTAGTTATTAAATCATGTGCGACATATAATATGTTGACGACAGACACATAATATGCAATTAACATATTAAGTAGCTTAAGCTATATATCGAGCTAACCCACTAAATTTCGAGCTGCTCAGCTCGTTCTACCCATCAGACTTGTCAAGTAATTAAGCCCACTTGACATCTATCCCTTAGTATGTATAAGTAATAAATATACCTATATACATATATACTCATGTATACATAGATATAACATGTAACATGTGTGCCCACACATATACATCTAGCATGCTATATATTCAGTGTGTGACCAAATGCTACAAAGCCAATCAAGGAGACAAGGAGGAGTTGATTAGCCATGGAAACAACAGATGGCCGGTCCACCAAGTGGAGAAGATTCATGCTCCTCCTCAACTGCGTAATCCTAAGCATAGGAAACTGCGGCGGCCCTCTAATCTCCCGCCTCTACTTCCTCCGCGGCGGCAACCGGATATGGTTCACAAGCTGGCTAGTCACCGGCGCCTGGCCGCTCACTTTCATCCCTCTAGCCGCCGCGTACGCTTTCCGCCGCTCAACCGAAGGCCCCACCGCAAAGCTCTTCTTCATAACCCCCAAGCTCTTCGCCTCCGCGGCCGCCATCGGCGTTTTCACCGGCCTCGACGACTATCTCTACACCTACGGCGTGGCCAAGCTCCCCGTCTCCACCTCCGCGCTCCTCATCGCCACCCAGCTCGCCTTCACCGCCGGATTCGCGTTTTTGCTTGTGAAGCAGAAGTTCACGGCCTACTCGGTCAACGCGATCGTGCTGTTGACCATGGGCGCCGGGGTTTTGGCGTTCGGGGCGAGCAGTGACCGGCCGAACGGGGAGTCGAATAAAGAGTATATTCTGGGGTTTGTTCTCACGCTTTTGGCGGCGCTTTTGTATGGGTTTATTCTGCCATGGATTGAGTTGGTGTACAAGCAGGCAAAGCAGGCGATCACTTATACGTTGGTTTTGGAGATCCAGTTGGTGATGTGTTTCGCTGCTACTGCTTTTTGTACCGTTGGCATGATTATAAACAAGGATTTCCAGGTAATCCTAATATCTGTTCTATAATTTCTCAATTTTTTCTCTGAAGGCATCATCCCAGTATATAATAGTTGGAAATAATAGTTATAGATTTAATTTCTCAATAATACCTCTTTAAGTTGAAACACTACCTAAAAAGATCAAATTTTCTTACATACAAAAGTATGTTAAATTATTATTATTATTATTTTCCAAAATCGTCATTTTTAACGTACTTTTGAATATTATTAAAACATTAGGAAAAAGTTGGATTACTAATTATGTTTTCTAACGTCAGATATCACTCTAGTACTTTCACCAGAATTTTATTTGATAATCGCAGTTTCTGGATATATTTTTCTTCAAATGGAGAACAACAGTTTAGGAATTTATAATACGTCACACTTTTGTTCTAACTTCTAATCATTAGACATAAGCGGGCATAAGCTATAGGTATCTGGGATGGGCAACCCACTAACTTTTGACTAAAGAGATTTAAATTATTCCGACCTACTTATACATAAGACCATCCTCATCTCTGAAACGATGAGAATCAGAATCATCTCTCGTAGCAATTTTGTTTTGTTTTTGTTTTTAAATAATTTTGAACACTATTTTTGCCCTTTTTATTGACTTTATGCAACACTTTTATACTTCTTTAATTTAAATAACAGATTTAAATAATTATATTATATTTGAGAGTAAGATGAAGTTGTGTGGGTACGGTTAGATAAAATAGTGGAGAATTGTAAATATATTGATTGTTGGCCTAACGCCCCCGTAACACAAGTCATTTAGTCAGATTGTTGACTAGTAATCATAAGACTACAAATTCAACTCTCAATGGGCATGGGTAGCTAGGCTGGTTTATCTCTTGGACAAAAATAGCCTAAGTGGGTATGAAGGATTTTTTTTTTACATCTTAATTTATTTTTTAAAAAATAATATTAAATACATCTACAATTAGAAAATGTGAGGGATGATGGAGACATGGAGTAATTTCTAACCCATTACGTTAACATCTTCCAAAAGTTGTGCTAAATCCAACCATCACCTTATATTCTAAGATCAAATTAAACCAAACATCGTAATCACTATGGCACCCAAAAAAAACAAAAACAAAAAAGTGGAACCATGAAATACTGTCCTTCGTCTTTAGCAATTGTTCAAGTTGTATATATGTCGAAGATTCTTAAAACGTCCCGTCCAAGTACACCTTTATTCTTCTTCATATATATCCTCAAACTCCCTATTTTACAATATAAAATTATGAACTTTATTACTGCATACTGTCAATTACAGTACTCCTTAATTGTTAAGATGTATTTTACAATATTTTTTTTTTCTTTTAATCAATCAATACAGATTATGTAAAAAAAAAAAAAACAAACAAACAAAAAAAAAACACAATTAAGAGTACAAATAACACTTTCCTTCTTATGATAATGAGATTCGATAATAAAAATTAAAAAGTTGGACGTACTCTTCTTCAAGGGGTCCACTGAAAATAAAATACTTTGAGCTAAAGAAGACCAGCAATTGGCTGGTCATGTTTATACGACCCGAGATGGAGACTTGTCATCAATTATTTGTACAGTACTTGCGTTGGAATATTTTTTTTTTTTTTTATTTCTGTATAAAGTTGATAAGAATATTATTTGTGCGTTGACATATTAGCTGTGAACATGGTGCACTGGGGGAATAGTATCAACTACCATGCGTTGCATGCCAAACTCCATTATTAAAAAATAATAATAAAACTCCATGATAAGATCGAAACAAAAATGTACGTTGAACTTCTATGTGAGAACACTGTTCTAGGCTGTCGACTAATCATTGTTATATTTTAAAATAATTTAAACAACTGTAAATAAATATTTCAAGAGTACTTTGTCATTGATTATTTGTCAGTTAGTGCATATAATATCTATGGTTGATTGATTATTGTACAATATTTTAGTTAGATATTCATATTCTAGTTTATGGATCGGATTTGGGGAAAAAATCTTGACTTTAAGGTCGCTGTTTAATACTTATCCCTGGCCTAAACATTTGTCTTATTACTTTTAGGTATTTAATTAATACATATAATCTAGAGTCTAGACTAGAGTTTTAATAATATAATTGGCTTGAAACAAGGTGTATTTTTGTAGCATGTTACTTCTTTTACCCAGCTTCTATTCTTAATTCTGTTGATATTACTAAAACACTTTACTTTATTGGATAAATTACAAATAAGTCATCGTATTATTTGAAAACACGCAATTAAGCCATCGAACTCGAATAACCTCCAAATAAATCACTGAATTCAAAAAAACAAAACAATTACGCCACTGAAACCGAAAAAAAAAAAAAAGAGCAATTAACCCATTTTTAACAGGTCATTTGTATTTTCCGACCATTGGCGACAACTTCCAACACCGGCGATATTTTCCGGCGACCGACGATGACTGAGCCGTCGTCGATCGCCGGAAAATGTCGCCGGTGCCCGAAGTTGTTGTCGGAAAATGCAAATGACCTGTTAAAAATGTTAATTGCTCTTTTACCCGATTTAAGTGGCTTAATTGTTTTGTTTTTTCGAGTTCAATGACTTATTTGGAGGTTATTCGAGTTTGATGGCTTAATTGCTTGATCCTAAATAGTGCGATAACTTATTTGTAGTTTAGGGTCTAGGGTAATACCATAATAATATTAGGACCAAAAGTAAATATTCTAAAAAAAAAAAACTAAAAATGAACTTCCCACAGGCCTAAAAATGAAATTAACTCAAAAATTAAGATTAATTAACGATGGAATTTGTTAATATAATGGCTTGATTTGGCGTGCAGGCAATTTCAAGGGAGGCAAATGAATTCGAAATGGGAAAAGCGAAATACTATGTGGTCGTAATATGGACTGCCATCCTTTGGCAATGCTTTTACGTTGGAGCCGTTGGTGTGATATGCTACGGTTCCTCGTTGTTGTCGGCCGTCATAATCGCTGTCTTACTTTCCGTCACGGAGGTGCTAGGCGTCGTCTTTTACGGCGAAAAATTCGAATCTCAGAAGGGTATCTCTCTAGCCCTCTCTCTTTGGGGGTTCGTCTCCTATTTCTATGGAGATTTTAAAAATAGCCGCAAGACCAACAAGACCATCAACCAAAATCAAAACCCAGAGGCTCAAATGGCCCAATCGCAAACCCTTCCTATGTAATCTACCTACTTCATTATTATATTGAGATTTCCAACAAAAATGGTCTCATTCAATAAAATTAGTTAGTTTCAAATATATTATGTTTGGGATTAATTTACAATTTGATAGTGATGTATGAATGTCCTGACTGTGATATTGTAAGGTATAAGACAAGGAGTAAATACATAGTAGTGGATTTTTAGTATTTGTACTCCAAATTAAATGTGAAATATATTTTGAGATTTGCTTAGTGAAGAAACCCTTGGACTTGTTTTTTTTTTTACAATGTTGTATCTGTTCATACATACTTTTCTCAACCCACTGGGAATCGAACCTGTGACCTCTCACTTGGGAAGGTCACAACTATGCCGCTTAACCACAAGGTGTTTGGCAAACCCTTAGACTTGTTTGATTCAGACTTGTCAGAGTTTGAACTAGTAATGAATATAATGGTTGTACTTATTTAGATTGAGGCACTATCTGTTGGGAAATATGTATACAACGTCAACGGAGACTAACAACCTTTAAGAAACAAGAATAAATACGGGCGTAAGAAAGTTTGTGCCGTGTTATAAAACACTGCCTTAAAAGCGTTTAATTTCCGGTGATGGTCCGAGACATTCTCAACTAACTACACAGATTATATATTATATGCTCAGACATAAGAAGGAAGAAAAGAAATGAAGAAGCTTTTTTTTTTTTTTTTTTTAAAGAAAGGCTTCAATTGTTGTGTCTTCTGTTCTAAAGAAACATGAGTATTTTTATTACAAAGCATAACCAACTCATTCAATCCAGACCACAAATCAAGCACTAGTTTAAGGGAAAATTCTAAATGATCCCACATCTCCGCTCTGTAGTCTATGTAAAATTAGGAACAAAGAATTTCCTTGTTTTGGATGATATTCCAACACTATGTATAGAAGTTTTAATTGGGTTGAATTAATTGTCCGGCCATAATGGGGGTTTTTTTCATTTGGATCCACGGGCCCTGTCATCCTCGTCTGGATCAATGGCTACTGAGGGTATGTTGATGCTACTGTAGGTTTTAGAATAACTCCATAAATCAAAATTATTGAAATAAAGTAATGGGATTCAAATTTTTAGAAAATAATTTTAAACGGTGTACTAGAAAAATTCAAGTCTTATATAATACATATTTTTCTTAAAATTGATTCGTTGTCTCTCACTAGAAATGCGTTTCCCAGTATAAAATGGATTAAACCATTATATTTGAGCGAGCACTCAAATATGTGTTACATAAATTGTCACCAAAAACAAGATATATACCCCCATGAAATTAAGTGTGAAAACTAAATTAAAATTTAAAGTTTGAAATTTGGGCAAAAAAAAATTATAAAAGCAAGAAATATTTGAAAAGGAAAACGTATTTAAAATATAGTTTTAACGATTCACATTGCGTTCGTAAACACCAAGCTCTAACAGCTACACATTCTTCCATCATATCAATGTTTAATATGACATGATATTTCTTCCATGCATATTAAGTGGCCATGATTTTCATCGGAGTTTCCTTAATAATAGGATTAATCAATTCATCCTAACCCTACGGTGGAAAATTGTAGCACAAGTACAACAATAATCAATTCAACTTTAATAATTAATGTTTAATTTTTGATCTTTTATTCAAGATCGGCTTTAAAAACTCTTTGGAGATCAGGAATGAAAATGTTTAGATATTCCTTTAAAAGTATGAATCAAATGCCACATATCGTGTGCCATATCTTCTAATTTCTTAAGGATGACATTGTACTAGTGCACTTCTTCTATGCTATATTAGGGACATGACACACAATATGTGACAACAAAAGATCAAGACTAGTCACTAATAGTACAATAAAATCTATAAGAAGCTAAGCAATCAAAAACATGTTTAAAATAATGATAATTAAGTGTAGGCCCCTATAGCTCAGTGGTAGAGCGTCAGTCTTGTAAATTGAAGGTCTGTAGTTCGAGCCTGCATGGGGGCAAGTTGCCTTTTTGTTGTTCGCATGAGCAGTTCACCTGGTCACAGGGGTGAAGAGGGATCGAGTCTCACTAGAGGTAGTGTGGGGCAACCTCTCAAAGTGAGGGGACACGGGAGTCGGGAGTGTGGGGCAACCTCTCAAAGTGAGGGAGACTCGGGGGCTCATGCCAATAAGCGGTCGGGGCTCCTTGAGTGCAAACACAAAAAGAAACTTCTAGATGCAAGCAAACCTATATGATTCGTGGAGACCGGAGAATACACATAGGAATTGTCACACCCATCCACCCGCCCTCATGACAAGGAGTGGTTCAAACCTTCGACCCAACGACTCTTATTGTAGCCAGAAATTTCCAAAAGCATACTAATAAATGTTGTGCACCAAAATATTAACAGAATTCAAATACAAATTCTTTTTAATCTCAATAACCCTAGGTTAGACAATATTGCACATGCAATAATATATACAAAATCCTAATATTCCTAATAAGCCCAAGCTGCAAATGTGTTTCACTAACCCAAGGCTAATAGAACCAATTGTTATACCATGAACCACGGTTCATATTGCATTGTGAACCCTGATACAAAAATTTTGTATCTTCAGTTAATACATTTCGTACCTACAGTTAACACCTTCTGTACGTGTAAACAAATAACTTGATAATTGCTAATACATAATATGATAACTACATGTATAGAAACTGTCAATTGCAGGTACAAAATGTGTTAACTACAAATACAGAATTTGAAGGTTATTTTTGAACCAAGGTGTACGATTTAAGGTAGGCGAGCCTAGGACATCATATAATTTGGCTAATAAAACTGTTTCTAGATAACTCCCACAACCACCCCAATCATAACTTGATTGGGTTCCTCTCATAAGTATTTAGGAAAATAACTTTAACCTCTCTTAGTGAGTTACTAGCCAGTTGTCCCTATGCCCACAGACCCCTGGTAACTACTCACATAAGTCTTTTAATTTGCTCGTCCAAATTGCAAAATAAACAACTTATTATATATATGTAAATCATCCTCATGGGACGATATGTGTCCCCGACCTAAGTTCAAGGTATAGTCTAGACTATTAGTTAAATTAAGGGTGTGTTTGGAAACCCAAAAAATGATTTCTGGAAATCATTTTTCGGGCTTAGAGTGTTTGGCAACCACGGGAAAACCCAGTCAACGGAAAATAATTTCCGTTGACTGGGAAAAATAGACCCCTTTTGGCGGAAAATGACTTCCGCCAAATTTGGGCGGAAGTCATTTTCCGCCCAGGGAAAATGTCCCTCTCTCAGTCCGGAAACCAGTCCGCTGGCTCTGGTTTCCGGCAGAACAGGCCGGAAACCAGAGCCATAAAAAAAAGAAAAGAAAAAAAAAAAGAAAATACAAGGGTGTCGCTGCTCTAGTTTCGCCGGAAACCAGAGCAGCGGTCGGTGCTCTGGTTTTCGGCGAAACAAGAGCAGCGACACCTCTTTTTTTTTTTTTAAATTATTATTATTACTTATTATTTATTTATTTGTTCATTTATAATAAATATTATTGATTTATATATATTTATATTATCCGGAAAATGAACCAAACACACAAACACAGCTTTCCAGAATGCAACCAAACACCGGAAATCAAACTATTTTTCGAAAAATGACTCACTTTCCAAAAAATATTTTCCAAAAGTCATTTTCCTACTTTCCAAACACACCCTAAACTCAAGTTAGATGCACCGTGTAAGTAAAAAGAATATGGGACCATAATTGCTCAATAGTAGAGCATGCAAGTCATGTTGGAGCACCACCTCCTTAGTAGAGCCAGCATATATCATACTAATCATGGGCAGACCAAATTATACGTCAAATTTACATCTTCAATCCTGTAGCAGCTACTATCACACAAAATTACAAAGTAAACTCTATGATATGTAAAAGTTAAGCTCAAAATCATATGTATTTTGTAGTTTTGTATGATGTATTTTTATTAGTACTACTAATTTTATTAAATTTTTAACATTTTTAAAGTTTGCACATCTGTAATTACATTTTTACATATTATAGAATGCACTTTTATAGGTTGTGTGATAAACTTTTTTTTTTTTTTTTGGTAACAAAGGAAACCCGTAGCGATTATTTTTTAGAGTATGCACTAGGTAAACTTTGTCTTGTGACTCTAACCGGCAAAGAATCACAAGGAGATAAGACATCCTAAATTATCTATAACTAACCGACTCAGACCAAGAAAACTAATAGACATAAGCCGCTCTCACTAAAAGTCAAACTTGAAACCTTATTATTACCAAGCTAACAACTTGACTAATTTAATTGTAAGTAATACGCTTTTAAGTTTACATTTGAGGGTACGGTGGATTCTCACCATGCGTCTCTCTTTCTCTCCCTCATTGGCTGCTGTGTACAAGGGCAAGAGACGCAAGTTCCGCAAGTGGGACTTGTGTCTCTGGTATAATACCTCATAAAACGCAAGTCCACTTGCATCTTAGGTTTATTTCGAAAAAAAAAAAAAATTAGGCTCAAACGCATGTAGGACATGCAGTTCTGACAAGAAACGAATGTCCCAAACACTCTTTATTTTCCTATTCTAATCCACATTTTAACAAATTGTATTTCCTTCCCATTTTAGTCTTTGACCGTGGCCCCTATGGTCTATAGTCACACATGCTTCTGTTCTTTGTCAAATCTATTTTTTATTTCTTCAGGATTCCCTGTAATAATTAAGTATCTCTTCCACTGGTGATATTTCAGTGTGTGACTGAAAGCAAGCTAGCTACAAAGCTGATCAACCATGGAAACCTCTACTGAGGATAGGTCCACGGTGTGGAGAAAATTCATACTCTTCCTCAACTGCATACTACTAGGCATAGGAAACTGCGGCGGCGCTCTCATCTCGCGCCTCTACTTCCTCCGCGGCGGCACCCGGATATGGTTCTCAAGCTGGCTAGTAACCGCCGCCTGGCCCATCACTCTAATCCCTCTAACCGCCGCATATATTCTCCGCCGCCAAACCCCAACCGCAAAGCCCTTCTTCATAACCCCCAAAATATTCACCTCCGCGGCCGCCATCGGCGTCCTCACCGGCCTCGACGACTACCTCTACGCCTACGGCGTGGCCAAGCTCCCCATCTCCACCGAGGCCCTCATCATAGCCACCCACCTCGGCTTCACCGCCGGGTTCGCGTTTTTGCTGGTGAAGCAGAAGTTCACGGCCTACTCGGTCAACGCGATTGTGTTGTTGACCATGGGCGCCGGGGTTTTGGCGTTCGGGGCGAGCAGTGACCGGCCGAACGGGGAGTCGACCAAGGAGTATATTCTGGGGTTTGTTCTCACGCTCTTAGCCGCGCTTTTGTACGGGTTTGTTCTGCCGTGGATAGAGTTGGTGTACAAGCAGGCGAAGCAGGTCATCACGTATACGTTGGTTCTGGAGATCCAGTTGGTGATGTGTTTCTTTTCTACTGCTTTTTGTACCGTTGGTATGATTATAAACAAGGATTTCCAGGTATTCATCAATCTCACGTTTCTCCATATTATCCTGATTTGGTAAAAACATTTTTTTTTTAAAACTATTTTGACGTAATCATACACTCATCCGTCGTTATACCGTGGGTCATGGTTGATACTGCAGTTGTGTTGAACTGATAATGCAGTTGTGTTGAAAGGGAACTGCAGTTGCGCGGAACAGAGGCCGTGTCATCCATCTAGAACTGCAGTTGTGTTGAACGGATACTGCAGTTGTGTTGAACGGATGAACAGTATCTGTTCTATGCAACTGCAGTTTCCTTTCAACACAACTGCAGTATCTTTTCAACACAACTGCAATATCCTTTCAACACAATTGCAGTATCAGCTATGATCATGATCCACAATGAATTGTGGACCACGGTCCACAATATAATTTGCGTACACTCATACATATATAATTGGCATGTCGGAAAAGTGTAATACTAGCTACCAAATTGTTCTAAACATATTAATTTGTCAAAAAGTATGTTCAAAATAGTTGTAATACACTAATACCACAAAGTGAACTTTACAACACTAAAATGCTTATTAAAATTTTTAATTTACTCAATACTGATAGTGCATTGAGAATCAAACTAGATTAATCACCTCCTACATACAGAATGCAAATATTAGTGTAATATGAAAAAAAGAAAGAAAGAAAAAAAAAAGCATAATAATAATAATATAATAAGTTAATAACAATACAAATCGTACAATGAAAACATACATTGTTAAGAGTAGAAACAACATTTTTCTTGTAATGAAAAGGAATTTGCCAATAAAAAAAAGTTAGGCGCGCATGGTCTACAACGGGGGCCGCGAATATTTTCCATATAATTTATAAGATAACATGGACCAGGCACTGGGTTGATCAATTATTCCTACAGTAGTTGGTCGGAATTTTTTTTTTTTTTCTTTATACTATAAAAGATAGAATCCAAAGAAAAATGTACACCGTTGTAAACTTTGATACGAGAATAGGAATAACAAGGAGTCATGTATGTTTAGGTATCTAGCTTTTAGGAATCTTAAAAGGAAAAGCTTTCATAATTGATTAACGGATTTTAAAAGCTACATTGTGAACTTACTGTAGAGTGGATGGAAATACATATGATGTAAATTTAGTTTAGTTTTTATAGACATTAAAATTTAGGTTTGTGAATATATATAACAAATATTATGAACATAGTATATGATAAATGTTATTAAACATTATGTGTCGGTAATATAATGTTTATGAACAACTTTATTTTTATGAACATATAGAATGAACTTATGACCTAAGATAAAGTGAATGGAAATACAAATGATGTACATTTAATTATATTCATTGTTTATGAATGTAAGAGTTCAGGTTTGTGAACATATATAATAAATATTATGAACATAGTATAGGTTGATGTTATTAAACAAAATGCACTAATTAACATTTAATATAAAACGGCGTCGTTTTTGAATCAAGGTTCATCATGCAATGTAGATCATGATGATACATATATGTATGTGTGTGAGCAATATTTGGTGCGGCAGCTACTGCTTTTTGTGCAATTGTGTAACTTTGCATCACTATGTATATACAAATGCACAACTACGTGTTTAGAAATGTCGTACTAGGGTGTGGTGCATTTCTCAGCACCACTCAATTTGTAAAATGCATCACACCCTGGTACATTTCTGAACATGTAGTGATACATTTGTGCATTCATAGTGGTGCAAAGCCGTACGATCACACAAAAAACAGTATCCGCATATAAACCAACTTGTATATGTATATATATTAGTTTTAATTTTTAATTTAAACAGTCAGCAGCTTGATTGCTTTATTGTTTATCCTTTAGAGCCTCTCAGGCAATGAGGCTAAATATATAATTCGCACGGTAAATTATTATGCTACGTGGACCATATAAAAATATATTTTTAATATATTAAAATTACATTATTTGTATACTTAATATATATTATACAAAATAATATACTTGTAATACTTAAATAATATTTTTTTATAAATATAAAGTATATTTTTAATATTCTAAGAGTAAATTATTTGTGTGTTGAATGTATATTATTAATTTAATAGCATACAAAATAATGTATTTTTAAAATCTAAATAATATAATAATGTATTTTTTATTTATAATTTATAAAATCGTGTAGATCATGATTTACACGATTGAATTCGCACACATGTCAGGCAATACATATATGTGCAGTGTGAATAGGATGATGAGGCAAACACATTACACATGTCAATTATATTAATAATACATATATGCATGCAGTGTGAATAGGAAGACGAGTCAAAATGGTGGAGAATTCTAGTTTTGTTGCATTGTTTGTATGTATTGTTTTTTAATGATGTGTGCACTTAAACATTTGTCTTATTCGTTTTTAATTTGGTATTAAAGTTAAGGAGGCAATAATATATATAATGCATTGATTTGGCAGGCAATTCCAAAGGAGGCAAGTGGATTCGAAATGGGAGAAGCGAAATACTATGTGGTTGTAATATGGAGTGCAATCCTTTGGCAATTCTTTTTCATCGGAGCCGTCGGTGTAATATGCTACGGTTCATCATTGTTGTCCGGCATTGTAATCGCCTCTTTGCTTTCCGTCACGGAGGTGCTCGGCGTCGTCTTCTACGGCGAAAAATTCCACGCCGTGAAGGGTATTTCTTTTGCCCTCTCTCTATGGGGGTTCGTCTCCTATTTCTATGGAGAGTTTAAAAGTAGCAAAACTAGTAAGACCATCAACCAAAATCAAAATCTAGAGGCTCAACTAACCCAAACTCATACCCTTCCTGCGTAATCTACCCATCATTATACGGTGGACCATGGTCTATTAAAAGAACACAATTGTCATTATCGTGAATCAGAGACGCATCGCATTATAGATATGTATATTGTCGAATAAATTTGTAATAGAATTGAAATGATACTATAGTGAACCTATTATTATGTGTATAAAATGAAACTGAATAACATAGCTAGCTCACATACACATGTATATTCTCAAATGAAATTGATTGCAGTAGAATTAAAATGATACTTTAGTATTGTTATAATGAACCTATTGTATGTATAAAACTAAACGGAATAACATAGCTCATACAGATATGTATATTGTCAAATGAACTTGATTACAGAGAAGAAGAAGAGGAAGAGAATAGCAAAACTAAAAGAGTAGCAAAGATGAAGAAGAGAATAGTGGTGTAAATGGATAGAAGAGAGGAGAGGAGCATAGCGGACGGCATTGAGCGTGGTGTGTGGCTAGAAGAGATGGAGAGGAGACGAAGAGATGGTATGGGGTTCTAAGGGGAGACGGATCTGGAGAGGATAAGGAGCGTTGGAACTGGTCGGTCTTTAAATATGACTTTAATAAAGAATACATATTATTTAATATATTTAAATATTTTATGCGACCGTTCTAAGTGGAATGATAGCAGAAAGTGTAGTTTAATCTCTTTTTTTTTTTCTTTAATTTCTGTAGATTCTGCGACTACTTGCATTTTTTAAAAAATCGCTATCATTTTACTTTAAAATGGTTGTTAATTCTTATTCAAATATTTACAATATTGCTATTGCAAATCTTTTTGTAACATACAATCTCTTACCCTTGGTAGCTAGCTACAAAGCTAATCAAGGAGGAGTTGCTATAGCTTGGCATTCTACTAAGAATGCGAGCTAATCGGTCTGTAGATGATACTCCAACACAATATATATAATCGACAAGAAACAAAAGAGAAATAGATATAAATGTTCAAGATATTGTTTTCAAAAAAAAAAAATGTTCAAGATAAGTTTTGAACTCACAACCTCTCAAACAAAAAATAAGCTCCTCTCCACCAAGCTAGAGCAACTTATAATACATTAAGCAGTAAAGATTGACTTTCTTCCTTTGCAAAGATTGCTTACAAGTTCCAATGGAGTCAAACATGTGACTCCTTAATATTATCTTCTAAGCAACCAATCAGACTAGTTTTGATACGTGGACACTTTATGCAAAACATATATTTGTTTATTTCAAACCTTGGTAGTATAAATACCCTTCCCTTTCCCTCTTTATAATGTTCACTCACAATCAATACACAATATACATCCCTTCTTCCTTCAGAAATATTCTTCAGTATTATAAATACTATATATAGTTCCAATCACATTCACAATACTATTCAAAATATTTACGATTTTGGTATTGCACATCTTTTAAGTAAGAATCCCTTACCCTTCTTTAGCAAAAAGTCTTCTTGTACTAGTGTTGTGTACACACATACAGCTAGCATGTTTCCTAGCTATATATATATATCCATTGTGTGACCGAATGGTAGCTAGCTACATATATACAAACCCAATCAAGGAGCGGAAGATCAGAGTTGATTAGCCATGGAAGCAACTACCATGTGGAGAAGATTTGTGCTCCTCCTCAGCTGCGTAATGCTCTGCATAGGAAACTGCGGCGGCCCTCTCATCACGCGCCTCTACTTCCTCCGCGGCGGCAACCGTATTTGGTTCGTAAGCTGGCTAATCACCGGCGGCTGGCCCCTCACTTTTCTCCTCCTAGCCGCCGCGTACGCTTTCCGCCGCACAACCCAGGGCCCCACCGCGAAGCTCTTATTTATACCCCCGAAGCTGATCGTCCCCGCCGCCGCCCTCGGCGCGCTCACCGGCCTCGACGATTATCTCTACTCCTACGGCCTCTCCAAGCTCCCCGTCTCCACCTCCGCGCTCATCATTATCTCCCAGCTCGCCTTCGCCGCCGGATTCGCGTTCCTGCTGGTGAAACAAAAGTTCACGGCCTACTCGGTCAACGCCATCGTGCTGTTGACCATGGGCGCCGGCGTTTTGGCCACCGGCGCCAACACTGACCGCCCCAACGGGGAGTCCAACAAGGAGTATATTCTGGGGTTTGTTCTCACGCTCTTAGCCGCGTTTATGTATGGGTTTATTATGCCATGCATAGAATTAGTGTACAAGCAGGCAAAGCAGGCCATCACCTATACCTTGGTTTTGGAGATCCAGTTGGTTATGGGTTTCTTTGCCGCCGCTTTTTGTCTCATTGGGATGCTCATAAACAAGGATTTCCAGGTAATCATCATAGATTTGATCTATAGAGTGAGAATAATATATTAATTGACTTGCTGTAAACAAAGAATTACATAGTATATATACATATTAGTTTAACAGTAAAATAAACAGAAAAGGTAGGAATGCATATAATAAAGCTATTTACCTAAAATATATGCTAATAATTTGGAAATAATATAACTAAATATATACATAATTAATATATCAAATATTCTTCTACAATTAGAGTAGGCCCATTTTTTTTTTAATTTCGTCCAGGTCTCCAAAATGTTTGGACCGACCCCTTAAGATTATGTCAAAAACGTGCACGCTGAATTAGGAGTAGAAATAACATTTTTCTTTCTATGATAATGAGAGTTGATAATGAAAATAGGGTCAACTGAATTGAAAATAAAATGCTTTTGAGTCAAAGAAGAACAACAGTACAGTTGACTGGTCAAGTTTATACGTCCCGATGGAGACTTGTCATCAATTATTTGTACAGTACTTGGTTGGAATAATTTTTATTTTTTTTCCTTTATAAAGTTGATAAGAAATTAAGAATATTATTTGTGTGTATGTGAGCCTGTGATAGTGGTGCACTGGGGAAATATATAGTATCAAGTTGATCAACTATCAAACTCCATTATTTTAAAAAAATCCACTTTGATTTGGCAATTGACAGGCAATTTCAAGGGAGGCAAATGAATTCGAAATGGGGAAAGCGAAATACTATGTGGTTGTAATATGGACTTCAATCCTTTGGCAGTGCTTTTACGTGGGAGCCGCCGGTGTGATATGCTACGGTTCCTCGTTGTTGTCGGCCGTCTTAAGCGCCGTTTTACGTTCCGTGACGGAGGTGCTCGCCGTCGTCTTCTACGCCGAAAAGTTCCACTCCGAGAAGGGTATCTGTCTAGCCCTTTCTCTTTGGGGATTAACCTCCTATTTTTATGGAGATTTTAAAAAAAGCAAGACCAAAAAGACCAACAACCAAAATCAAATCCCAGAGGCTCAAATGGCCCAAACGGAAAGCCTTCCTATATAATCAATCCAAATATCGAGATTTTCAACACAAATAGTATATGGTCTCATTCAATAAATTTTACAGTTAGTTTCAAATACATTATATTTGGGATTAGTTTAGTTTACTTTACAATATGAGTGTCCTCAAAACTCTTCTGCTTTATTTGTAACACCAAACCCGATGAGATGATGTTTGTGCAAAGATATTATATTATATGGTTTCCGAACCAATGTAAGACATGCTTGAATTACTATGACTAATTCATTTAGTGTTTAGTTAAAGGGAAAGAATCAGGTAGGAGAGAAATTGTATATTTTTTGAGTACTACTGACTCTGTTACAATGTAGTATCTGTTCATAACTACTTTCTCAACCTACTGAACCACAAAGAGTCAACAGTTACCTCCACTGAGAAATTGTATATAATTTCATGAGAAAATAATAATGTGGGAATAAAGTGAGAGTTTAAATTTCAGTGTTTGGTTTGTAGGAATAAAATTATTGAAAATTTCAATTTCAATGTTTGGTATACATGGAAATTGAAAATGAATAAGTAGTATAAAATCTAAAATGCCAATTATTATTATTATTATTATTATTATTATTATTATTATTATTATTATTATTATAAACAATGCAAATTTTCAATCACTATTGCATAGAAATAAAGAATTTATTCGCTATTATAAACAAAGTTAGCAAACACACAACTCATGCCATTCAATATTGCATAGATCAGCGCACAGAATGAATATTATACAACACACCCACCAACGGTGCACAGAATGAAAATTTGTTGTTCAACATTTAGGCAAATACGCTATATACACATATCAAATTTAAATACTTGAGAATTAGAAAACATACTTGATTAAGGTTGACATATAATGATTATTGCTCAGGAATACGTTCTCTGTTGATAGTAGTCGAAAATAATACAAGCTATAATCTATAAGGGAAGGTCAAACATCTGTTTTAGATTGAAAAATGGAAAGGTAATTTTGTCTTAGATTATTTTTTTTCTTCCTAAAATCCTATGGAATTAAAATCCCAAGTTGCAATTCCTTCAACCAAACAAAGAAATTTAATTGCCTTCAAAATTAAATGAGAATTAAGTGAGAATGAAATTATAATTCCCTCCAACCAAACGCCCTAGTTCATTGCTTTATACTTTGTTAAAAATAAATTATTTGATATTGATAGGTGATTCCAACATCACAAGATGAAGGTTATTATATTCCGGCCTTATATTTCTATTTCAAGCAATCAACTCAATAGTGGCATTCATAACTTCAAAGGACAAGTATGTATATATTTGTGAACTATCACTTAAATAAATGATATATTTTTATTGAGTTAATTCCCAAAATGGTACTTCGACTATGGCCTTTTCTTAATTTAGTTCCTTGACTTTTAATTGCGCCCAAAGTGGTCCCCTGACTATTGAATTTTAAGCCAAAATGGTATCCGTTAGCTTTGGCGTGAATATGCCGTTAAAAAGAAGGGCAAAATGGACAATTTATATATTTTTTAAGACTTTGACCAACTGGTTTCTTCCCCAAATTAACGAAACAAATTGCAGCCCTAATTGCGATTTTCCTAAGCCAGTTTTTTCCCCAAATTATGATGTAGAAGAAACCATAGCGGCGAACAAGGTCGCGAGGATCCTGGGCGTGAAGATGGTCTACACCGAGTGCGCAAGGCTCTTGGACAACACAACCTTGCAACTCAATGTAGCTGTCAACATCCTTAAACACCTCGCGGCGGTGTTGACTGAGATATATGGGTGCCAACAAAGACGATAGTGATTCACTTATTACCTCCATCGATGGCGTCGCTTGGGTGTATATGGAAAAGCTTGGTTCTGTCAGGGTTGAGGATCAATATGTAAATATATGGTGTAAGCAGATGGAGGTTCACAGCGTCCGGCCAACTCCATTTTGACCAACCTCAAGTACAATATGAAGGGAAAATGAACTAATTCATATGGATTGGGGTTGGACGTTGAATTGGCCGGTATCATATCATTCTTGTAATTCATGTACATAATGTGCTGTGATTCGGTATTATTAGATAATGAATGGAAATTAATTTGTTCCTAAATTACTGAGGATGATGTTTGGTGAAATTGTGAGTTCGTGGTTATTGATGAATCTATTATTGAAATAAAATTAAAAAAAGAGTCACATTTGTGTAAGATGATTTGTGAGACGGGTATAAAAAATTTAATATTAATTTAAATTAAAAATAAATTGTGGTAGATATTCTAATATTTATATATGAAATTCTGCAGCTAGGGTGACAACACATGAGCCCAAATTTTTTAAAAATATACTTTATATGTAATCTATTATTTTTGTACTTGATAATTATTTTTTAAAATTCATAGATTAATTTTTTTTTTTTGAATGCTACTGACTCTATTACAATGTAGTATCTGTTCGTAAACTACTTTCTCAACCTACTGAAAAACAAAGAGACAGCAACGCCTCCATTGAGACTCGAACCCACCACCTCCCGTATACAGAGAAGGGTTTGATGCCACTGGACCACAAGGCCCTTGGCTCATAGATTAATTTTTAATTGTATTTCAAAATAAAATTTTAGTGAAATCTTTGCCTTGGAAAGTTTGTGGATGAAGTTGAAGAAAAATATGGGCAGGTTGTTGAATTGGGGATGCATATTGATTAAATTGGAGATGAAAATTTGAATTACCCATTTTACCCTTCATTTTAACCCCCACTTCACGCCAAAGCTAACAAATGTCCATTTTGGCTTGAAATTCAATAGTCGGGGGACCACTTTGGGTGCAATTAAAAGTCAAGGAACTAAATTAAGAAAAGACCATAGTCGGAGGACCATTTTGGGAATTAACTCTATTTTTATTTTACTAAACATTTTTTAAATTAAAAAATATATATTTTGCTGATTTATAGGTTCACTTCAATCAAGTTTGGAGAGAAGTATATGGTTTGGAAAATATAGAACTTAACTAAAATACATCACATGTGATAATATATTAGTACATATGGGAGGTCATGAGCTTGAGTCTCAGTCTGGTCATCCCACTGTGAACCTAATTTTTGGTGGACTTGCCCGCCAAGCCCATACATGGGTTAGGGTTCATGTAACCCTAATCCGCTCCACGGAGATTGGCAGGCCTTGTGAGCTTTTTGTTTCACACACGTGTGTAGAAAGCCTTCGTAACCCGTCGAAGTCCGCATTTTTGCGGGCCAAAAATTCTATGCCCTAACTCATTCCACCACGGGATGGTTTAAGGCTAACCCCGCAAGCTTCAATCCACCTTGACACCTTGACACCCCACTTTATTATATAAATTCTGAGAAAAAATTACATCCTGTAAAGGAAAAAAACAAACATTTGGTAAAGAAGGAAAGAAAAAATAGCACAATGCAAATAAAGAATTGAAAATAACATCTTGTAAAGGAATAACATAACATTCTTTGTTGTATTAATAAATAATCTATTAAGGCAAAGCCAAGTCGTCATTTCAATAATTTCTTCAACCATTTTATTGGTAGGCAAAATACTATCTCTATATTATAATATACAACTACTCAAATGTCAAATCTCTCCATCCATTTCAATGGGAGGCAAAATAGTATCTCTTATAACATACAAATACTTAAAAGACAAATATCTCCATCCAATTCAATAGAAGACAAAATAACATCTCTTATAACATACAAGTACTTAAAAGTCAAATCTCTTCAACCAACCATTTCATTGGAAAGCAAAATAATATCTTTCATAACATAAAATTATTCAAGTGATACACAAAATTATCACAATAAGACAAATCATAATTTTTATACACAATCACATCTAGGATATACTAATTAATATTCTCATATATTCATACATTTTTCCTATTTAAAGAAAAAAAAAAGTATTTTCCCCAACCATTCCTTGTAGATTCTATCCATTGATCATCTCATTTGTAGTAAGTAGTAACATATTAATTTATATAAGAGATTATACCAGCTGGGGTCCTGGACTATTGCGATTTCTCTGTAAAAATCTCCTAATTAATTTTTTGTTCGATTCCCTTAACTACGAAAACGTTACCTAAAGTAATCCTTTATTAAATTTTACTTTAAATCTCTGTTTGACATACACAGGGTATTCTCATCCTTTTAATAGATTAATTTCTATTTTCACCTTTGCCACACTCGGTCTCGGTCTCTTCGAAGTAGCAGCATCCATCGCCAATAGATTCCCTACTAGAGTAGGAGTTTGGGGTGGATCTTCGTTTCCCAAGCTTGCTTGGGTTTAGGGTTTGTTTAGAAACTCAAAAAATGACTTTCAGAAGTCATTTTTAAATTTTTTTTCGTTTTTGAATATTTAAGGAACATAAAGTTGGAAAATGTACATTCTAGTCCACGGATAAAAATGACACAATTTGACAAAAAAAATATCTTCCTAAATTTATAGTTGTAAGACATCTTTAAATTCTTTATTTTCTCATATTTATATTCCCTCTCTTCTTTTTTCAAACTATCATTATCATTACTACAGTACCAAACCACCACAATCACTTTACAGGGTCTTTCTCTCACCCACGTCCGGGAGGCACGAGAGCTGACCAAAAGGGAATCGTCACTTGTGAGAATTGAACTCGGATTCTCCTGAAATTTCTCCCCACAAAAAAAGCTCATTTGCCACTTGAGCTACCCCGGTTCCATTACCATTACTATCACCACATAACCACAAATTCCCACAATCACCAGCACCGCACCACCATGTCAAAGAATGAAGCCAACTGCCTTAACCAAACATGATCAATTCGTTCACTAATATACAAACAAAACAAAGAATTAATAGATTTTAATAACCTGGTTGTAAAATAAAAAATAAGTTAAATCTTTGACTTAAATCTTATTAGTTAAAAATTAAAATGATGTTTAAAAAAAAAAAATTCCAGTCAACCGGTCATCTTCTACACTCTTTCTCTCTCGTCTCCCAGTCTCCACGCTTGTGTCTCGGTCTTCCATGGCGACTTGGCTCCACCGCTCCAGTGACCAATTAATAGAGGAGAGATCCTGAAGTGCTGCCCATATCACTCTCTTTCTAAACTACTGCACTTGAAGAGGTGAAACAACCCTAATTTCCCTACAAAATGGCAGTGAGTATACGTTTTCAGTTCCTGTTTGATCTATGCATTCCTTGCTGCTGAATGAAACTATCTGCCATTCTATTTCTGTCTCGTAGTTTCTGATAAATTTGTGATCCTTATTCTTTAGTTAATCCTTTTTCTTTTCTTTTTGTTTATGTTGGAATTGAGCCTTATTTGAGTCTTGGATAGTTCTTAATTTTGAAGATGAGGGTTTCTAAAGTTGTGTTTGTGAGTTGTTCTTTGTGCCAAATGAATTGTGTGCTAGCTGGATCACATGTTTGGCTGAAGACTATTTAATAATACATATATGTAAGCAGAGAGATAGGACATATTTTATTACATCTCATTTCCTCATTGCCCAAAAAGGAATAAGAAACAAGTCCAATATCTTTATATTCATATATAGAGAGTATCCAAAATGTCAATATTGATGTAAAAGGGTAATGACTAATGAGAATGAATTGATAAATTTCTCTTCCCAGTGGTGATGGATGAACTAGTGAGAAATCAGAGGGACAGAGGGCTATACCCTAATATTTTAAGAACTTCCAAACTACACGAGGCCTCTAGGGTGTTGCATTCATAAGCTGTTGCATTCATAGAAAACCAACTTATTCCTAAGCTTTGCTAGATTTATTGAACTACTGGATTTTTTTGGGGGGCAGGGACAGTTGGTGGTCTGGGATCACCATACGTTGTAAAATGTTATCTTAAGTCATCGGCAAACAAGTTAACAGATAATAAGGTAACATTAATACAGTTGAGGTTATAATAAGGTAACATTTGTAGAAAAAATGTTCTATTTATGGCATCCTTTCTGAGGAACTATCAAGGAAAAACCGTTGGATAAATAAGTTTGAAGCTTTACTATCCTTACTGTGTGGAAAGAGAAAAATGATCGGGTTTGCTACTGAATAGTGTTGGATCATAATTGTTCTATTGCTATGAAGTTACCTGAGCTGAATGTTTAGTCTGTCCACTGCGCATATACTTTAAAAAGTATTTATGGTTCCAATTTGCAGCAGCAGCATTCACCAATCCCAACTTTTGGCAACTGGGAAAGTGAAGGAGATGTCCCCTACACTGTCTATTTTGAAAATACTAGAAAAAATAAAAAAGGTTCGAAGATGAATCCTAAAAATCTGCAAGAAGATTCTGAAGCAGAACCTAAAGGTCGTAAGAGACTGGATGCTCCAAGGCCAAACCATGGGCACCACACTGGCAAGGATGATACCATGTTAAATAGATCAACTGGCTCACCTCATCATCATCATCAACATGGCGTAAAATTGCAAAATGAGAAATTAGAATCTGAACAAAAGGGACAAGAAGCATTGCAAACAAGGCATGTGCGGCAGCTGAATCAAGATGAAGGATACTTGAGAAATACTGATTCTTCCCTTCGTAATGCAAATGCTGCAAGAAAAGCACCTTTTGAGTCGCCTCAACATCTTTATGGGGGCTTAAGTGCTGGTGATACCACAAAGAAAGCCTCCCGTCAGAGTATGGAGTCTGACCACAGCAATGAACATTCACCACTGCACCCTCATTTCAATGTAAGGACTGGAGTGAAAGGAATCGGAGTTTCTTCTCCTTCGTGGGAAAGAAAGGGTTCATCTGAAGGTGGCCATGGTGTAGCTCCCTTCACCCCTGGAAGATCCCGGTTGAGATCAATTACAAAAGGTGATGACACGGTAATGCCATTTCTCATTCCCTCACCTCATACATTTTATCAGAAACTTGAATCCAAGAGTACCATAAAGATTTAATAGCTATTTTAAGACTATTTGTAATAGTAATGGCAAAACAATTAGGCACGCTAAACGATTTAGTATTATGGTTTCTTAGTATCATAAAACATAAAGGCATACTCTTTGTTCTAATGCTACATAGATAAACTTGAAAGATTTGATTGTTACAGTAGCTAGAAATGACCTTGTCTAAACTCTAGTTCATCTTTTCCTCTTCATCACATTTATTCAGTCAAATCTCTATGAATCCCGTAGGATTATTGGTGAAAAGATCTAGTTGCAAACCTGGATGTGTTGAAATTGAATCCCCTCCATCCAATCTTTTGCAGTCAAGCTGCCATCCTGTAAAAGGAAAAGAGAAAATAAAATCAAAGTTCCTTGAGAAATGAACTTGAGGAACTGGATTCTTTGGCTATTGAACATTGTCCTCTTCAATATGTTGGTATCAGCTGAGTTGACTTTAGCAATTTTAAAATTTACAATGACCATAAAAAAATACTTGAGTTAATGAGAAAGTGTTGAGACCAAGTTGAAAACAAGAGCCAATCATCATCATCAGGAGTCAGTTCAAAACATATCCTATCTCGTTTCTCTAATCCTAACGAGCTAACTAGTTAATACATATAAGGAAATTTAAGATGTAAGCAAGCCCCTTTCCTGTGTGTATTGTGAAGTTAGTACCAGATATTTAGTGTATCATTTGTATACATTCAACTTTCTGAAGCTAGTGGATAACATTTGGCCAATAACCTTAATTTTACTGCAGCCTGATAATGGTCTTGCTGTTCCCAAATTTGGTGATTGGGATGAAACTGATCCTGCATCAGCGGAAGAGTATACTCAAGTATTTGAGAAGGTACGGGAGGAAAAGCAGAGTGGGGCAGAAAAGGTACCTAGTATGCCAACTGAACCATCTTATTCAAACAGTGAGAAGCGATATGGAAATGGAAATAGTAAGGTATGCTGTAGTTCTGGCTTTCTTTGCATCTGTCTAGCACTGTACTTAAAGCCCTATAATGTAGCCATATTCAGGTGGGGTTTGGTAAAGCTTCTTAGGGCTTGTTTGGTTGAATTAAAGGTTATAGATTATGATTATATGGTACAATTTTGTCAATTATATATTTATAGATTATGATTATGGCTTATTATTCTAGACTTTGAAAATCTTAGTGAACTTGAGGGTTATAGTGGTTTAAATAAACTAAAAAGTGTCTATAACACTCTAATCTATAATATTTTTGAACATGTAAATAATGGATTATTTAAACTACGATATCAATAATCTAATGTCATAAATTCACCAAATGGGCACTTGATCAGATTGCTTGGCAAAGATCATGGACTATAGATTATACAACACTTGTAGCTTGTTTTAAGTCAATAATTCATAAGGAACTTGGTATTTATGGATTTTTTTAATGATTAAATGATTAGCATATACCGTAGTTGTAGTCTTTATCGGACATGGCTTACAAGCAATATGAATATTGAGTGTTTCTCAACCAGTATTTTACAAGTTTCTCTTCTTTTGCATAACACACTCCTTTTTACTACGGCTATTCATGCTTTCATGGATTAGCAGCTATGGCTACAAAGCTCCTAAGGTGTTACAAGTTTCTCTTTTTTCACATAATGTACTCTTCTCTACTAGGGGTGTTCATGCTTTCCGTGGATTAGAAGCTAAGGTGATAAAGCTCCTAATGGAAGAATAGGCGTAATGTGATCCATCATCCATGTATACTGCATATCAGTATATCACTTGGAAGTTTGGGATTTTGTATGGCTAGCTTTCAAGTGCAAGCATTCTTTCCTTTGTCCACCATACCCATTATGGCTTCATCTTTTGAACTAGGTACTAGAATCTGGTAATCTGGTAATGTTGTGTATTGTGAGAGGTATTCTATATGTGAATTCATTTACTTCACCTCAATAAATTTTATTCTTTGTATCATTAGAGTGTAAAATTTGGAAATAGAATAATATGTAACTGTACAAATGTTGTTGGTATATTTATGTTTTTTTTTTCTTGGTCTAGATTAGCAGATGACAAATACAAACAAAGCTTTATTTATTTATTTTATTTTTTATTAAAGTTGATGCATTCTGTGAACAACTCTGTAATATGTCAATTTTCACAGGAGTCGTTATTTCAAACAGTAGAATGCAAGTGTGACTTACGTTCTACTGCGCAACCGACCAGTGCAGACGTAAGTCCCATTTGCGTTCTACTGGCTGGCCGGCCAGGTGAGACACAATTGGGATTTGCATCTCACCAGCTGATGGAAATAGCCACATGGACTAATTTATTTCAAAAATAAATTAAGCCCTCAAAATGTTGTTAGTATTATATATGGAGCTTTGCCTACAAATAGAACATTCTATTTGTGATTTTAAATAGTATTTAACATATTTTAAACAAGTTTTCTAAACAGAAAACAGAGAATGAAGACTGAAAAAATAAAAAACAGAAAACAATTTTCTGTTAGTAAACTCTAATATGGTCAGTTTGCTCTCGTTTTTCCAACTTCACCATGCGCTTAAGTTCTTCGCACAATGTTTTGGCCGTGAAATAAAAGTGTTTCAATTAAAACTCGTGAATGTAATTATTGGCGATAGAGAATCGATCAATAACGTTCAAGAATTTGTCTAGTCTAAATTGGGTAGAAGTTTTGGTATTTTTAATAGTAAATTATTGTTTAGCATATTGCCAAATTTCATCTTCTGTGAAAATTAAAACTTGCGATTTGTTACCACAAATTATTCTCCAACCACACAAATGGAGAACATAGATCGTTGTAAAAAAAAATTTGGTAAACTCCATGAGATTAGGTATGGCAACGGGGTGGGGCGGGGGCGGGGAGTATACTCCCCGTCCCTGTCCCCGTCTCCGGCAGGGAATGGAAAATAGTCTCCATCCCTGTCCCCGAATCGGTCAATTCTTAGTCAACATCTTAAATTAGTGTAATTTTAATTTTAAAAATTGTTATTTTAATTTTAAAAAGTTTATATATATATATATATATATATATATATATATATATATATATATATATATATATATATTTCTTAATTATATATATTATTTGGGGTGGGGGAGGGGTATCCCTGCCCCTGTCTTCAGCAGGGAATTGAAAAAATTCGTGATCCCCGAAAATATTTCCCCTTTCAGACGGGAACGGGGATCTCCGGTGGGGACGGGACACATTGTTATCCCTATATGAGAAGTAAGTGAGACTTGCATCTCATGGGAGACGCATTTCTCACTTGTGTCTCACCTCGCCAGCGTCCGGCGGGAAGATACACTTGTGAGAGATACGTTTCCCGTATAATACGGGAAACGTATCTCCTACATGCGTATGGCCCAATGTTCAAAAATACACTAGATGCAATTGGGACTTGCGTTTGAGATCGGTATTTCGAATTAAAAAAAAAAAAAATAAGAAGAGGCAAACGCAAGTGGGACATGCGTTTCTAACCTCAAATGCATGTCTCAAAGCATCTTTTCCTATTTTTGTCCGCATTTTAAAACGCTTTATTTTTTTTCATTCATGAAAAAAGTATCACATTTCATTCTTTGAACTTATTTGAAAACACATTGTCAACAGGGGGAGAACATTTTGCCTGGACAGCCAAAGTCTTGATCACTTTTCGACATGGATCTCCAAAGATGTCATCAGATACCTGTATAGAGCAGCTATTCTTTCCCAAACAAGCCTGAAAATGTCAAATGTGATCAACACAATGTCAAACCATGGAGAATAAAACTTCTTATTATTCTATCAAAATCTTCTTACCGATTAATTTTTCTAAAAGTAGATATATTATCTAGCACTCAGTAATGAAAACTGAAAAGTCTAAAGGACAACCACTAGCTTATCTCTTTAAGTTGTTGGGCAAAATTACACACCTTAGAAATCACGGAGGAAGAACTTGCAGCATGGCAATTGCCTTGAGAGAACTTCTGACAGTAGCCTTCTGGAGTTCCATAGCTTGCAAATTCTATGGAGGAAATTGTATGCCCATCATCACATTGCAAATACAATTCTGGTGCAGCACTTGCGCTGGATAATTGCCCACCAGACCACGCATTTAGAGGATAATGGTCCTGTGGCACTTCAGAACAAATTGTTGAAGTGAAACGAGGTTCAATTGAAATACGAAGAGGCGCTTTATCGGTTTCCTCAAAGATGACAAGTAAGTTATTTGATGGCTGAAGCCATGACCTCGGAATGTGGTACCTGGAAATCATCAAAACTTAGTTTTCCAAAAGATTTCCATGGATCATTATAATTTAAGAGTATGTATTGTAAATAATTCATAATCAATCTAAGTTACAGGCTTGAATAAGCTAAAAAAAATGTAGATTATGTGAAGGCAATCAGAAAACAAGAAAGGCAGTAAAAAGAGCCATACCAAGATTGAGTAAGTTGCCCACAGTTCGTCACACATTTATCAGAATCATATGCTCCACGATAATCACAAGTGTTACATCCATCTTCTGGGGCTTTTAAGCTCCAGTATCTCCCAATATGCTGACCGTTAACCCAAACCTGACCTTTTCCCATGCCACTTAGATCAATGGCAACTGGATCTGTCCCAACAGGAGCATCAAAATAAGTCTGCATCATGTAAAGACAAAATGAATAAGTTTGGCACGAGTCTTCCCGTAAAAGTATTAAAATGATGACCAAGACAAAAGCTGAAGAAACTAGGCAGATATATGCATATATTAGCATTGATGTCGTCATTTCATTTAATACTAATTGCCACTCCCACCCACTGATCCGACCCACAAAGCAAGAAACATGGGAAAAGCATCCTCAGCAGGAGCAAATGAAATAGGAAGAAATGACAAAAATAATTACGAGGTAAGAGACATGCATGGTTAAGGCATGGAAAACTATTAAACAGATTAGCTACAAAGTAAAATAATTTTTTTTTTTTTGAATACTACTAACTCTATTACAATGCAGTATCTGTTCATAACTACGAGGCTCTGAGGCTCGAACCCACCACCTCCCGTATAAAGGGAAGGGTTTGATGCCACTGGACCACAAGGTCCTTGGCAAGTAAAATAAATTTATTATAAGGAAATTTCATTTATAACAGCCTATAGGGGAGAATCCCAGGAATTACATGAATTTTTTCAGTATGAATTACTGTTATACAACACAGCATAACCCATAAGTTTTATGTGACACTGTGACAGAAGCTAACCCATCAGTCCATAGCAGCCTTGTCCCTTTATGAGCAACTATTGCCTTATAAATGCTACTTTTTGCAAGAAGTTAACATAGACAAAGTTATTGCAGGGCTAAGACTGTCTTAACTAACCTTATACCAGGAAAATATGTTTGGAGTTGAATCATGGGGAAACTCCTTCCATCTGAAATGTTTATTATCCTTGCCAGCATATGCTTCCGAGAACTCTCCCTTAAGACCAACCTGTAGAGAATTGGTTCCTGTTCAGCCTCCCAACTTATGAAACGAAAAAAGGAACAAAACTACAACATGAAGTTCAGCTATTCCAACAACTATGCCTGATTTGAGGTTGTTGCCACATGATTATCATCATGAAAGTTCTGAATGAGAAAGGTGAAGATACCTGGTATGTCCATGATGAGTTTGTGATGTCAATATCCCCATTTCTCCACCCAGTTAGCTTCACTTGACCCCTAAAACCTGCCCCATCTTTCTCTAAGAAAGCACCATAGTTCTGAAGCACTCACAATAACCACTAGTTAATCAGAATTGCAGTGAAGTAGGAGATTGAATCTCAAATAAAAGTTAGCCAGGATAATACCAAAAGCAATAGTATATGGTATACTATTTCAAGAAAAAGGGAAAAAAAAATTCTTAATGCAAAGATTCTCAACAGAAGAAACAAGTACCAAATACTAAAAATCAACTTTGGGTAATGGAAGCAGGTGTTCCAGAGTTTATCTTGAATTGAATGGAGTTTACAAGTGCATGGTTTCAAAAAATATGTATCTGTGGCTTTGAAGAAAACTCTCCCACTTAGAAACTTAGAATCATATTTTGATTTTAGCATCTGACTATCTGAGTCTAATTGAGTTTAAGTTACCTGTAAGCCCACAGTTTGAGATAATAGCACAATATCATTGTACCCTTGCACGAACTTAAGAGGCTGAACCACCTTTTCCCAATCTCCTTTAGTACAACCTTTATTTTAGAAAGACAAAACATGCAGTGAAAGGCCATGATGTAAGTTACATTAATATGGCATTACTACCAAAATATTTTCACTCCACAGCATTAAAAAATATCAATAACTAATAGATAAAAGACAAACCGAAAAAAGGCACAATAAAGTAAGATCATGCATGAAGGATGCATAAATGAAGGACTGAAAGTCCAAAGGTTGGAAAAGAGCATACCTTAACAATGTGGAATGTTATGGAATATACAAATATGGAACCTTTACATATTAGGAAGCCTGGAGATTAGGGATTTGAGTCGGAAGGTATATGGAAACTTGTTTCCTTATTATAAGTCCTCTAGCATGTATTTATAGGGTGGTGCATTCACTTCGAGAAATAAGAGAGATTGAGCTTTCAGAATACATTGAGGTACTTCTCTGAACTTTTGAACATGGGGCAATGAAACACACCACTCTAGGAGGTAGACCAATGCTACAGAAGGAAAGAATATGGCAATGGAATGAAACAATAATTGATTCACTTTGTAATCCTTGATTAGTACTTTTACTTATTTATTGCCTTGTAGCAGATTATAAATTAGGCCTCTTTCCTTGTGGAGACGGGGGAGAAATTTAATGAAGTAATCAGCTAACAGCTGAGGGGCAAGTTGCAGAACTTGCTGGAGGATACCATTTTGGTATTCCTTGGTCTATTTCATGTTAACTTGCAATTCAGATTTTCAAGTTTCTATTCACCAAATTCCCTGCGTCTTTACTCCATCAGACAACACTTCTATTAACACTGCCTCTCAAGTTGGAGCATATCCAACTTGCACAAAATGGTTACTACTCCAACAGTCAGCAAGAAAGAGACAAGCAGCACAGAACCACAGTGAACTGAACAACATAAAACCATGGTGATTTGAACAAGAGAGAACCCGTGAACTAACTTTGTACAAGCTATGAGCAAACTGAGCAACACAGAACTAGCAAATGGGCTTCAAGCAAGCCATGAGGAAATGAGATCTCTAAAAGGTTTCAATGTAGCAAGATGAACAGAAATAATGGTGCTATCATTTAAGGAAGTAGCTCTGGGGGCAACAATGTGTCCGGCAGAGGCATGATCTGAGCACGGGAGAGAGAGATTGGAGTGAAACAGCCACCACTTGCCAGGGAGAAAACCGGAAAACAAGAACTGACCAGAAATAAAAAGACATTGCTCTGGTGGTAACACAATTAAATAAAGGATTGAAGGTCAAGCAGGTGGCAAAGAGCTACAAATCTATATGTGTAGAACTAGTAGAACAATGAGAAAGAAGAATGTTGTTGCATTGATGTATTAAGGACTACAGTGAGCTCCTATTTATAAATAGCTTACCTAACAGCGATATACATACTTCAAAAATGAGGGACAACACTCCTCTTTACAAAGGAGATTGTCATAACCTGATCACTTTTTCATTTCTGAAATGGCGTCCAGACTTTTGTCATTTCCTATTGTTGGATCTTTAGGATAGTCCTATGCTAACTTAAGGCAATTACAAGTTCTCAACTCTGACAGGATCAACCAATATTGTTCAACTCAAATCCTTAGCTAACTTAAAACAGGAGATGAGTAATAATAGCTAATGCAAATACTCATCACATATCAATAACTAATTTACCTGCAAGCTGGCCATTAATAAAGGTGCACATAAAATCACGCATGCTATCAATTGTAAGCGCTGGAGTAGTGTTGCTCTTCTCCCAAAATGAGATGTCCTCATCAGATGCGAACTGTCTGCATCAAATGAAATTATGTTGTATTTAAGCAAACCACACAATATTTTAAAAGAAGAGTCAATCATCCATGTGTGCCAAGTCTAAGATTACCCACCAAAAGACTTGAAACAAAAATTCTTATAACACGATTGGTTGGTTTAAGGAAGGAAGAGTAATAACCCTTCAAATGACAAAAATACTCATGCCTAAAATTGTATGTACAAATACATACATATATTTTTCAGTCGTGTGTGTGTATATACAAAATGAGTAGTTTTGGTATTATAAAAAAGAAAAGTTATTCCTGAAAAGTTACTAGTCAACCACTTATATTAAAAATAATGAGACATAAAATTATACTACAAACTTTACTTGAATGTATTCATCACCAGCCAATTACCTTTTGAGAAAGTAGTAAATACACGAAAGATAAAGCTTTCAAATAAATTTCAGTAAAAGTGGTGTTGTTTAGCATTAGGGCAAGGTTACATTAGTCAACAGTTGGCATGGGGTAGGGAAGCCGCATTGGGGCTCTTTTGTGTGTTAGGCCACTTTGGCCTTATTTGTTGATTGGCCTTTTGGGCCTTACATTGTGCTACTTGTTTTGGTAATCAATAAAATTCAAAGTTCCTTTAAGAAAAAACATTCATGCTAAATAATCAAACTCATATTTTCCCATGCAAACATATACCTGGTCGTATACCACAAATAATCAGAAAGATCTTTTGTGACATTTAAATGCTCCAAAATGCCTTGGTAAGTGAAAGTCTTTCCCCACGCACCAATTGGTTCCGGCACAGTCGTCCAGGACTGTGCCATAACTTTCCTTTGAATCATCTCTTGTGAAAAAGCAGCATCTTGTCCAATTGTTTTAATGGATGTCTGCGCTCCAACCTATTCAAACATACAAAAGGAAAATAGAACCATATTCAATTGAAAGTAATGTGAACAATTTTTTAAAAGACCTTGTAACAACACTATTCGCTAAGTCGCTAAGCAACCTTGGTAATATTGAATTATGTGTTTTGTCTCAATAAAAGCTTAAACTTTAGTAAGGACACAAATTTATTATTTATATTTATCTTCAAAATATTCCCTCATGTGTGGGCAGGGAACTGTTTTTTTTTTTAAAGGGCAAAACATGTGGAAATGTTTTGATAGCCTTATTTTATAATTCAGTGTAGTGATCAAGTCACATGAGAGTGATGAGACTGACATATTCCATAATCAAGATATGCAACCTAACTACCTCAGCCACATTTTTTAGATAAGAAAAACAAACTTTTGGTATAATCTTTAAATAAACTGTTTTAAAAAATTGTTTTCAAATTTGTATTAGTTTGGGAAATTCCTCCATCAAGTTTATTTATTGGTCAACCATAAACTTATAAGAGGTAAATTTTGGTTATAAAAGAAACCTCAACTGAAAAATCCACACATTTTGAAGCATGGCACCTATATGGCGGGGAAAATAATTATAAAAATCTGGTACAGATATGTATTGGAGAGTGGAGACAGTGATCGAGTTGGAATGTAACCGAACCTTGGCAGTGTTGAAAGCTACGTTCTGGCAGTCTGGCAGTATACTTACTGACCATGCTGGTAAAGTATAAACTTGACCATTAAATTTCACATTTGCTGTATGACGTTCATCAAAATTTGCAAGAAATGCTGAACACGTGCTTTTATGCAAGGATAAATTTTGGCCATTACTGAGAGAGTTTCCACTGTACACATGTGCCTACAAGGAACACCAAACTCACATGAAAGAAGGAAAATTTATGCTTAAGGAAAGCCGAAAGTGTACAAAAACATCAATAATAACTTGATATGTTCAAAGAAAATTAGACAAACAAAGAATGAAGAGTAAATGCAATAAATAAGAACTCTAATTTGCATCAGATTAAAAGATCTATCAACAATCTTGGGAATGAATAGTTTAGATAATGTCATCAAATGTCCTTTCCTAAAAAATATGCAAAGTTCAGGGGTGCTCAGAGCTGCCATATCACAAGACAAAATTTCCAGCAAGAAAATGATGTCAAGCTCAAATAAGAATCACTTGTAAGGAAATTATTCAATGTTTATAGCAATTTTTTAAAGCAAATAAGAATCACCTGTAAGGAAACTATTCTATGTTTATAACAATTTCTTAAAGCAAGGAGGATAAGGTGAAAAACTTATTACGAATATTGTTTTCCAATGATATGGGGGTTTTATCATACATCCTATACAAATAAAGTGAAATGTAGAATAAAGGAAATTATTAAGCTTACAACTAACCTCCTGCAAAGGTCCCAAACTAATATACTGGGGGGATTCAACAGAAACAAGAGCAGGCTCACAGAGCTTGATAGCAGCATGTAAATCTTTCAAGTGGCCCCACTTAGGCTGCCTTAGAAGTCCTAAGAAATGATGTTAAGCCAAAAAAAAAAAAAAGAATAGATTGTTCACATAGTCGTCAGGTTTTGTCTTTACTCTTTACTCTTTACTGAAATGTTATCGAAGTAAAATTACATGGTATTCTAATGCATACCATATTCATCAATCAAAGCATCATAATCATAACTAGTAATTTGATTGGGGCCCCCTGATGTCCTGCCAAAGTTTGTGCCACCATAATACTGCAATTATGAAACAGACAAGCTGGTCATTAGCAGCAATGAGGAAATAAAGAGTTAATTAACTGCAACTACGAGATGAATAAGTTGGTTACTAACAGTTCCCTTAAACCCTATAAGGAAAATGTTCTAACTCAACGAATTTTTGCATTTGATATCAAATTGTAGGAAACTTTGATAGCTATTTCCCTAAGCAAATACTATTCCAGTGAAATTACTGGTCATTGTCATATACTCATATGTAATAAGTTTATGAAGGTGAAAGAAGGAAATCATATTGGTTTGGAAATAGCAAAAAAGAAACTGCTGTAAGGTAAAACTTCTCAAAGTACCCAAAAAAATGGTTGTCAATGCATTGAATATTAGGAGTAAGAAAATAAAAACTTTTGTTAGGAATAATGTAGAATGGTCCAGATATTAGCAATACCATATAGTAATTACTTAAGCTTCCTCCTCGTTGGAAAAACCGAGCTACTGCAAATGCAAGATCCTCAGCAGGTCTATGTGGGACTCTTCCCCCCCAAGATGTATACCTTCAGGAAGAATGGCAAAACTATAAGGTAAAATAAAAACGCTCATCAATAATTGCCTATAAATGATCACATCTCTAATGCCAGTCCAATGCTCATCTATGTTCAAACATAATAATCCCAATTTTATTTTACCAACTTTTTAATTCTATTGAAGATTCACTGAAAGACATGCAGACAAGAATCTATTGAAGATTCTCCTGCCATATGTTGAAAACTAAAAAGACTCTTTTCAAATCCTAAATCAAGCACTAATCGTTAGAAATTTAATCACAAAATCAATAAAAGAAGAGGTGGGTACAGTACCATCCATCCCAATTCTCTGTCCAAATTTTAGGTTTCTTGTCAGAATTTGGCGAGAAAGCATCACAGTAGTATCCATTGCATGCATCTATCTGTTAAAAAGAAGAATCAAGAGTTGAGGAGTAATGTTGAAAGTGATGGACTGCCCATACTCCCATAGCATACGAAAACTAGGAGGTAAAATGTATTTTGATACTAAAGAGACAGGTTAACCGATAGTCATTGATTCACAAAAATTATAACAGTAACTTGTACATATTTACTAACTAAACTTAAATGGTTTTAGGGGTCAAGTATTTACAATGTATTCAGGAGCATCAGTTTGCTTGCACATAATCCATGGAACACCAGCACTAAGCCCAAATGCCATTTGAGCTGCCCATGCCATGTATGCCTTTCCTCCAGAGCCATATTCGCTTTCTATGTTTCCATATTCATTTTCAATCTAAAAAATATTTGTAAATGTGAAGCAGATAATAAACTTGAGCATCAATGACAACACAAGAACATTTACATGCATGGATAGGCAAATATAGATATAAACTGAGGGCATGAGGGATGATCACTAACAGGAAAAGAAAAAACACATGCAGATTGTAGAAGTAGTTCCAAAACTTGTGTTGAAATATAGAAACCGTACTGTGGACTATTACATTTCTATATAAGCATGTGTATCCTCTTAGATGTATCATGTATGCAATACATTCTTATTAATTCAATCATATATTCTTTCTTCCTTTGGTTTATATATATATTTGCTTCTGCCTAATTGGCAAGTGGTGGCTATTTGCCTAGGGATATCAATCAAGCTAGCTCACTCGGTTTTGGGATAGCCCTATCGGGCTACCGAGTTTATCAGTTCGTTTTTTTTTTTTTTTTTTTTTTGGTCAGGTTTAAAATTTGTGGCCCCAAGTCCCTAAGCCTAAAACCTTGGCTAGCAAGTTTATCGGGTGGGCTCAATTAAAATTTTTGATATTTTAAAATTAACATTCTAAACTTTCAATTTTAACAAACTACACATTTTACATTAAAAAATATAAACTTAAACATCATTTAGTCAATCTAAATCTCCATTTAGAAACTCCAACTCAAAACCATAATGCAAGTATGTAACAATTAATTTAAAATATAATGTACTATACAAAATTTCTTTTGTGCCTAAAATATTAAAAATAAAACAAGATAATCAAATACATGTAATCCTCAAATAAAATTAAGTTTATAATGACACCACACATTTATTAATTTATATCTTTTAATAGAATTGACAAAGCAATACCAAAAGGATGTTGCATATTAGTATATCACTTTGGTTGTCCATGACTTAGGTCATTAATTTATGAATGACTGAAACATTAATTTATGAATGATTGAAACTGTGTGTGTGTATATATATATATGAAGAAAATATCTGGATGAGTTGAGTTTATTTTTTCCATCATATATTAAAACAAGCATATAGCAGAGTGAGACTCTTACTAATTTAGTTTTTTTTTTTTTTGTAATAGGGCTAAACGGGCCATCCCGACCAAGCCAACCGGACTAGCCCAAAAGCCCAATAGGGCTGGCCCGATTTCCTTATCAGGTTAATTTTTTTCGGCCCTAACCCTATAAGTTTTCGGTCTTATCGGGCCAGCCCGTCGGTTTCAGGCTACAATTAACATCCCTATATTTGCGATCCACAAGGCCTTCAATCCCTCAATTTCAACTTAGAAAACAATAAAAGCATTGACACAACCCAATATCTTGTATCTTTCTTGAACCACATTAAAAATGTTACTTCTACCATGGAGCCTTACTCATCTAGCAGTCAAGTATAGCCAATGAACATATCAGGTAACAGTAGCATTTTGGCTAATGACAGAAGGTAAGAAGTTTTTACAACCTGCAACAGTATGATTGGTCCACCTTGCCACGAGAAGAGTGATTCTGATTGCATAAGATCGACAATCATTTTAACAAACCGCTCCATCTCCTCCTAGAAAAGTTCAAAAAACAGTCATGAAAATGGTCATTAAAATGACTTAAATGAATAATCACTCTGCAGGCAGCAGCACAGGTATTATAATCTAAATATACTATAACTTATTCAACTGTATTGATCCATCTCTACTTTCCAGCATCTCTCAGTTCTTGCTAGTTCTTATCCTTAAACCCTCTAATAATGTCTAATACTTTAAACACAAAAATTATAAAATTGAAATTCTAAAACACAACATGGACTCAATTACTCAAACTTTGAAATTTTAAAGACTGATAGAGGGAAGTAAAAGAACTAACGGAATCAAAATAAACTAGAATAAAAATTAAATTAGAGTAATAGGCACAGGTAAGTATATATTCAAGGCCTGAGGGGTAAAAAATGTTTTGTCCAACCATACCTTGAAGGGTGCATTATCTGTTCGAAATTCTATTCCAGGTACATCACGCAGCCATACTGGGAAGCCCCTGCAACGTAATCGCAAATACAAGTGAGATCCAGAGAGAAGCAACAGTCAAGAGCATTTAATCCAGAGCTGATTTTTCTTTTGCATTGACATATGGATAAAATTTTGGGTCATTCAGTAACTAGCAGAGGATAAATAGAAGTTATTCCATAATCCATATTACATATATTTGGCCAAAAAGATAAAGTAAGCATGGTCAAAAATAAAGAGAGATTGTAACCCGAAGTTCCATTCAGCACATGCATAAGGACCAATTCGGAGAAATAGATAGAGTCCAGCAGAACCAACTTGCTTCACAAACTTGACAATATCATATCTTCCTTCAAAGTTATACTGAAAAGAAAGTCCACAAAATTAATATGCTTCAAAGACATTAATTTTCTACTTATTCATTTTTATCATCCAACAAGCATAGGTTAAGCCAGGACTTTTTTCTGATACCTCTCCTTTGGCTGGTTCATGTCCATTCCAAAATACATATGTTTCAATGACATCAGCCCCACCTTCCTTGCTTTTTGCGATCAAATTAGGCCACATCTACAGTATTTAAAACATGGAAAGTAGAAATTAATATCATAATAGGTAGTTAAGTGTAAAATTGTAGTGGGAAGAATAAGTAGAAGGAAATAAGTATAGAGATGTGGAAAATAAAGAAATTAGCTCCTCGAGGAGATTATAGCCTGCTACTGTATATTCATTCCAGTTCATGCATTAATCTCCTCTGATACTTAGGCTGAAATGAGCTTTAAACCATAAGATTTTGAACTTCAGTATGAACTCCTCACAACCAAGCAAGTGGATTAAGGACAGTCTTTGCAGAATTGCAGCTCTTCAGATTACTGTTCAATAAAAAATTTCTCTGTTTTTCTTGTTCCAGTCAGTCTTTTCTTTGCACAAATTCATTTTTAAGTCGTTCATTAGTCAACACCCTCTCCGATTTTAACAAACAAGCAATGAATTGCTTGATTCTCTCAGTGATCACGCACCTCAACACCAACTCGGAAAGAAAAACAAAAATTTCTCGAGTTCATTAGGCCTACTAGTTTGAACTTTGAATTTGAATCCTCACTAAAGCACAGAAGAAAACATTAACAGAGCAATCGAAATTGCGGCAGAAGAAGCACAAAAACTCTGAGACAAGTATAGCAACGTAAAATCGTAAATCCAATCCCATATATAAGTGTGAATTGGGGAAGTCAATTAGTGAAGCAACTAAGGAATACCTCGGGAGTGGCGCGCGGGTAGTGAAGTCCGGCGGAGATGAGCATGCGGCGCTGGCCGTCGACGATGATAGCCCTGTGGTCGTAGCTCACATTAAACGGCTTGAAGAAGTTGCCATTGCATGGGCGGATGATCAGTAGTAGAAGTAGAGTCAACGCCACCGTCGTGATCATCCACCGGAGCCGGAAAGTTGAAGTTCTCGGTGCCATTCTCTGAGAATATTCTGTGATATTGAGAAGGAGTATAGATAAGTACGGGGCTCCAACTACGTATACGTTGAGTCATTTATACTGATCGACAAGTGCCAACAGTTGAGAGCGAGGGAAAAGATCATCACGATTATAAAAAACAGTAAATTTACGGTTTTAGTCCTAAGGCTAGTGCAGCCCAGCAGGGTACATTTAATTTTTCTCGAACCATATTACCAAATTTTGGTTGGGAAACGTGAAAAATATTTTCAGAATTTCTTCTTTTTTTTTTTAAATAATTTTATTACCGAAATAGTCCCTCGACTATTATGAAATTACCAATTTTGGTCCTTGATAATTTTTTGTGCCCAATTAAGTCCTCGGCTTTGAAAATTTTAACCAATTTGGTCCTCCGTTTATTTTGCCGTTAGACATCCGTTAAATCGGGACCAAATTGATAATTTTGCTATAGTCAAGGACTATTTAGGTAATTAAATTTTTAGAAAAATTGTGCATGTAATGACTGAAATGGTCCATTGATTATAGTGAAATTGTCAATTTGGTCCCGATTTAACGGATATCTAACGGTAAAATAAACAGAGGATCAAAATGGTTAAAATTTTCAAAGTCGATGACTTAATTGGACACGAAAAATTGTCGATGACCAAATTGATAATTTTGCAATAGTCGAGGGACCATTTCGGTAATAAACTCTTTATTTTTTAGAAAATATTTTAATTTTTTAGTATTCAAAAATATTTTAATTTTTAATATTTGACAAAAGTGCACTTTTCCTGTTTGGTTCATTTTCTTAAAAATGACATATTATTTGCTATATATAATAATAATAATAATAATAATAATAATAATAATAATAATAATTATTATTATTATTATTATTATTATTATTATTATTATTATTATTGTTAGATTTTTTTGGTGATATCAATTGTTATTGTATTTGAAATTTTTCTATATATGATAATTAGAATTATATTACCAAATTAAATATTACTCCGTAATATTTTTGGTAATATTATTTTATCAATTTGAAAATTTTCTATATTGATAATTAGAAATTAATTACCATTAATTAAATATGAGATATTTTTATAGTATTGAAAGACCTGATGATAATTTCTATATTGATAATTAGAAATTAATTACTATTGGATGATTATTTTCTTTATTTGAAAAATTAATATATTGAAAGATCGGATGATCATATATTATTGTTACCATTCAAAATATGATTTTTATGGTAGTAATAATTATATTGTTATAATTTTGAAATATTTTTTTTCTTTAAATAGTGATTCTTTATGTGATAATTAAATGCTATTTAGGTAAAAGTTTTCATGATTATAATATTTTAGATTAAAATGTTAATTTAAAATAAAATTATAATAGTAATTGATTGATTTCATGCAAATTTGATTTTGGTATGAAATTAATTAATTAATTAATGGAATGTTTTGATTTGTTATATGGAAATTTGTTTCCATATAAAGTTTATTTTAGATTGACCCAAATTTTTATGGTATAATTGGATTATATCTTATAAAGCCACAAATTAATGCATTACTTATTTGATGCTATATATCGATTGCCTAGCATGTCCGTTTGGTCATGGACTTAGAACCCTTTGAATGAATGTGATTTATTTTGGGGTTTGCACCAGTTTTGGTGATTAATTAAAATTGGGGTCTGCGTGTCTCTTATCTATTATTGTAATGTAAATCTCTTCCCCAGAATATGTACCCCTTTTCCGGTAGATTGAAAATGCATGTACAAAGATTCCCAAGACTTCAAGAGTTGAAGACTAAAAGACTTCAAGAGTGGCTCAATTTTGACTATATAGAAGTCCATGACCGATATCGAGTTTACTTTTCGTTCACGTTATATATGTGATATATGTGAAAATGTTGCATGAGTAAAGTGAAACATAATAATATTTAAAATTCTTCCTTATATTAAATATTAAGTTGTAAACGGTTCGGCGGAGATGGTTTTGGCATGGGCGGTCAACGAGCGAGTCAATGTCGGGTCTCGTGCCTAATAAATTGTGAACTTTAGAGATTCGGGACTAGGAGGTGCCACTTGTATTTTAGGGAGAAAACCCGGTGTTTCCACCCCTTATTGTTGTCAGGTAGGTGGATAATGCTCCGTCGTGCTTCGATGGTAGAGCCCGGACTAAGAATAAGAAACGGAAGAGTTCCAAGGTGCAAGGTATTTGGTGCCGATCACATATTTGGGGGAAGCATGCCAGGATGCGGTGCGCGTTCGGGCATATTTGCCTGGATAAAACCTTGTAGTATTGAAGGAAGGTGGTAAGGAAAGGGGTGAACTAGAGAGAAATGGGGGCTTTTAGTGAGTCGAGGTGTAGCCCGATCCAGTCCTCTTCGTGGCGTTCGATAATATTGTCAATGTTGGATCATAGTGCTGCATTATGCTTACTTCCTAGGAGGTCACCCTGCCGCAACCTTTGATCACCAAGCCTAGCTGCACAGCATGCTTGACTTGGTCCTTAGCCTACGCGCCCATCATCCCCCTCTTAAGACTAGACTTGGCCAGACCTACGCCCACTTCCAATCTAGGACTGGATTTGGCTTTTGCCTCACCATTGATACGCCCACTTCCAATCTAGGACTGGATTTGGCTTTTGCCTCACCATTGATTCGAACTCGTGACCTCAGCTCTGATACCAATTGATGAATCTCAATGCTGCACTATGCTTACTTCCTATGGGGCCACCCATCATGTGATTGTTGTAAGTCAAGCACGCTTAACTATAAAGTTCTTTGGCTATCTGGTTGCCATATCCTACTTAAAACCAATTGGTGATAAGTAGGTGGACATTAACTATTTAACCAATCCCTCTATGGTAAGCCACAATGCTACGTCTTGAATCGAGTAGGGGCTGAACTCAACCAACCTGGTCGACGCCAACAGCCAAAACTATGCCAAGCGTCGTATGTGGTTCAGCCGTCAAGAAGACGGGACATGTCTTAGGGCTCGGCAAGGGTCATGAGAGGTTCATAAGTCCTGACCTGCTCAGCATTTATGAACTTGTGCCTCCACTAGTAAGAGTCGGGGCACGGATCTAGGGGGATGGGTTGTTAGGTGGTTGGGGCAGTTGTTTGGATCGGGTTGGGGCTATGAGGACTAGAAGGTACCCAAGACGATGGGTTGACATCATCCCGGGGTAGAAGCTCTATAGTTGTCGGCCTCAAGGTTACCTGGTCGACCGCGACGCTTGATGAAGCATCCTAAGCCTCTATAAACTGCTCGACCTCCTCGATGATGGTGTTGTAGGACGATACGGAGAAGGAGTTGACATCAACGAGAGAACTAGTCGGGAGTGCTCTACTTCCTCGAACATGTTACCCCTTCCTCTAGAAGGAAGACGGAGGGGAAGAGGTTTAGTGGTCGGGTGTTAACCGAGGAAGTTAGTGAAGCCTAAGACTAACGACACTAATACTAGAAATTGGAATAGAGGAAAAGAACTTAAGCAAAGGAACTTACCGAGAAAACTAGTCGGGATTGCTCGACTTGTAATTTGGTGAAATCTTTGCGTTTTAGCTCGGGAAGTTTTGATTTAGCCTGGGAAGCTCTAAAAGTTTCGTGAAATGAAAGCGTAATTGTGACTCTCCTCAATGCCCTATTTATAAGCAAGAGAGATGCGGGTAGATTTGAAATTCAAAGCAGATCCCCAGGTTCGTACTTGCAATGCGACACGTGGTGGACGAATTGATCTAAACGGTGAATCTACCTAGTTTATAGTAGGTCGATGTTGCACCAAATCTCGGCTCGACTCACAACACTTTGAGCTAGATTTGCACTTGGATTTTATAGTTCGAGCCCCCCGTTGCGTACCTTGACTCGGGGCACGGACTAGGGGTCTACTTGATAGGGAATATACCCTAGTCCGCCGACCTCTACACTCAAAGGACCTTATCAGATCCGATTACCAGAGCAACAAGGAACCTCTCCCGACCTGGTTCGACCTGAATGAATATTGACCTACCCGACCTGAAGATTATGACCTACATAGGCTTAGAGAGTTTCTGTTCCTACTACTATACGCTCAGTCATGACCTGGGTAGTTGACCTCGGTCCCGAGCCTCATATCTTGACCTGAAGATTGTGCACCTATTTTCACTTACAAATGCAAGTAATTTACCTTGTTAACATTCATGCACCTAAGTGCACCTAGTTATAATCTTAGGTGCAACTATATATATATAATTGTTTAAAAATTATGTCAAAAACATAAAATATTCAAAAATAATACATCTAGGCAAAAACTTGTGTGAGGCGGGTCCGGTCCGGTCGGGTCAAGATGAAAATGTAATACTTATACGCACAAATGTCATACTTATATGCTCAAATGTAATACTAATCATGAATAAAATTTTTGTTACTTATAAAGGTAAATGTAATACTTTTAAGGGAAAATATAATACTTTTACATTTTGGTTTAAAAGTATTACATTTTTCTCAAAAGTATTATATTTTCCCTTATAAGTAAGAAACACTTGTCAACATTACTTATTATGGAAAATGTAATACTTTTTCTCTTATAAGTAACAAAAATTGTATTCCTGATTAGTATTATATTTGAGCATATAAGTATGACATTTGCATGTTGCTTCGACCTGGCATGGCCCGATCCGACCCGACCCGACCCGACACGTCTCACGAATAAGGATCCGTGAGGCGGTCTCACACTAGTGTGACCCATACATCTAATCATTCACTTAAAAACTATCATGCGTTGGTCATGCTTAGATGCAAAATCATACACCAAACTTTTGATATCAACCTTTTCCAAAATCTCATTTTCAATTGCAATTAAAATTAATCCATTGACTCTCTCTTACAATGTAAGATACTTGATCGCAAGTAAAATTTCAACATTGAAAATCTCTTCTTCTTCTTCTTTTTGTAAAGGCAATAGTAATTAAAATAGTCGAGTATTCTTTTCTTTTTACGCTTCTTGAGCCCAAGCCAGATAGAAATTTTATAGAAAATATAATTATAAAATCCTATTGATACAAAAAAAAATTATATAAAATTATAAATATATGAAAATCTTATTGATGTTGTTCAATAAATAGTTAAAAATAAATAAAACTTATCAAATTATGTATTACCGTAATTAATTGACGTTTTGTAATTTTATTGTTCGAGACTTAAAGAGTTGAAGATATGTCAAAATCAAAATTGCAAACTTGTTTGAAAACTAAAATTATCGAAAAATTATTGACTGACTTCCGTTCTTTGAAGAACTTGCCAAATAATTTGCCCTTACATATGCTAAGGTTATGAATTTATTCCAATTTATCTATATGTCACCCTTCCATAATCATACCCAAATTGTCTTGCCTAATTCTAATCACATTCAAATTGCCCTGCCTGTTTCTAATCGTACTCAAATTAACAACTTCTATTATTGTTTATATTCGATACTTTCAAGTGATTGGACTCCAATTTTTATGTAAATTTTTACATAAAAAATATTACTATATCTAATATACATATATTCATTTTTTTTTTTTTTTACAGTTGGGCCCCCAAAATTTAGAGACCCACTGAAAAAACATGTCCAGGACCTAGGCCTTTCAGCTAGGTTTGTCAAATATAATCATAGTAATTTCCCGAAAATTGAGCGTTTGGTGTGACACGTAATGAAGAAAACGGATTTTGGTCCACGTCATTTACTCTCTTTACCCCATCCATATTGGCATATTGTTGTCTCTGTCGTGAGTTTTTTTTTTTTTTTTTTTTTTTTTTTTTTTTTTTTTTTTTATGAAAGATCTCTGTCGTGAGTTGTGTTCACTTGTTTGTGAATTCCATCAAGAGTCCACTATTCATTACTCTTTGTGTACGCAATCTTCCGTGTATGAGTAACTATTGATTATTCTTTGTGTACGCAATCTTCCACAAAATTACCCATATTTTAAAATATTTTAATTTTTTGTGTTTGGCTGAAAATTAAAAGAAATTTTTTTTTTTCGTTTAGTTGAAATGTAAGAAATTATATTTTAAAGTGCTTATTTTAAAAGTATGAGTATGAAAGTAAAAAATTGGAAGTAAAATGTGATATTACATATAGCATTTTCAATATATGTATTAAATATAATGTTTGTATGGGTAGCTAAACTGGTCATATAGGTGAAAATTGAGAACAAAGACCAGAGATCAAGTCTGACTCTTATTTGCTCTAGGAAAAGTGTCAAATTGATCAACAATGTGGTTTGAATCAAAACCCCCCATTGAAGTGACTGTGGCTGCTATGGGATTAACCAAAAGTCTGCATAACAGAATCATGATTTCATGCCATACCATTCCAGACACACCCTGATGCAATTCGCAATTGGTAAATTTATTAAAGATTTGGTAGCCTTTATGCATTCCCATGAAATCTCACCGCCATGATTTTTTGTAAATCCCGGACACTGCAACATAGACGACTAGCGAACCAACGATGTTGAAATTACACCAAATGCTGCTCAACTCCAGGCCTTTGATTGCCAGATTGAAACCCATGAAAAGGAAGTAGTTGATTGGAATATGTAAAATAAATAAGTTTTGCATTTCTGGTGTATATTTTAACACCACAAATGCAATTGGATTTGCTGTTAATAAATAAAATAAATAAATAAATAAATAAATAAACATTGTTTAGCTCACCCCTTGTCAGGCAAATTGATTAATTTGATTTCCGTCAAATTTTTTTGAAGAAAATTAAAAGAATTGTTTTACTCGTTATTGACGTAGATTGCATCAATCAAATTGACACGACCCTCATCAGTAATTTTTTAATTTTTATTTTTAGTAAAATATTTTTTTAAAAAAATTAACTTTCTTTTTACTGCAAGTGACTGGGACGAAAACGCCTCAACGCATGGAAATAACTCAGACTTTCCGATCCGAAGAATTCCAGTTTGCTTATCTTGAAGAAATCTTTAAAGAACACCACACTCTCAAATCTGTAATTACAACCTTAGAAACAAGCTTTTAATTTTTTATTTTTAATTTTAATTGATTCTAGGACTCCACCTCTAGAACCACTGCAAACATCTCCACCCGCTTTTAATCATGACATTTAAGTCAGACAACAAACCAGCTATGCTAAGTCCATGGCAACCTTTTAAATATTTACTTTTATGTTTTGTTGTTTTATTTTTCTGTATTTTTTGTTCCATTTATAGTTCTGGAAAATTATAGAAGCAAAAACATGTGCTTGTAAAGCAGGTGAACCTCCGGGCAAGACAAGTTGGTTCGTTTCGTTAATGACAGATTTCGGATTCATATTTGAATATTCATTTGAAATAGCTAAAACTTGCGAGACCAAGTTTAAGCAAACGAAAGTCAATCGATTGTGAATACATGAAAAGATGGCGCGAAACACTGAGAGAAGAGAACAGACAACGTAACTACCATGTGTCCGTCGTGCAAAATGGTTGCCTCCACCACCCCACCGGTCTACCTGACTGACCCGACCTGCATCATTCTGGGCCAGAACAATTTTATTTTTAATTTTGTCCAAAAATAAATAAAATTTACTGACGTATCTCGAGTCAAACAAATTCTTTTTATTGAACACAATTAGGAATGAGTTATACTTACATCTACTCTCAAATTTTACTCCCTCACTTTTACTCCATGATATGGGTTCCAAAAAAATGTCCACATCAAAGATTTATGAGAGAGTAAGAAGTGAGAGTACATGTAATATTTTTCATTAGAAATTGTGTTTGTGGTGGGGTATGTAGATACGCAAATTGCAATTGCATTTCTGATCTTAAAAAAAGTACAAAAGAAACACAAATGGAACTTGTGTATGTGGTATGTAGAATTGTAGATACCATAAACGGAAGTTCCAATTACGATTTTGGATATATATATATATATATATATATATATATATATATAAATCTAAAAGTATAAACCCATTTAAGACTTCCGTTTTTATTTGGTTAACATAAAAAACACAAGTCCCGGTTAACATAAAATGTTCCTATCTTGGTGCACAAATAAAAAAAATTAAAAAAAAAAAAAAAAGTTTCCATTTCAGTCAAAAACATGAAATCTTAACCCCCACCTCTGTTTGCTCTTTTCATAGCCTCCCCTCCTGGCTCCTAGTCAGTAGTCACTCACTCATTCCTATATCTGAAAAGCCAGTCTCAACAGGGGGAGAGCATTTTGCCTGGACAGCCAAAGTCTTGATCACATTTCCACACGGGTCTCCAAAGATGGCATCAGATACCTGTATAGAGCAGCTATTCTTTCCCAAACAAGCCTGAAAATGTGATCAGTCCAAAGTCAAACCATGAAGAATAAAGCCTCTTATTCTATCAAAGTCTTCTTTTCGATTAATTTTTCTAAAAGTATCTCCATCATACAACTGAGCAATGAAAACCAGTTTCATTAATAAGTGAAAATAAATATATTATCTAGCACTCAGTAATCAAAACTGAAAAGTCTAAAGGGCAACCACTAGCTTATCTCTTAAGTTGTTCACCTGAGAAATCAGGGAGGAGGAACTTGCAGCATGGCAATTGCCTTGAGAGAACTGCTGACAGTGGCCTTGTGGAGTTCCATAGCTTGCAAATTCTATGGAGGAAATTCTATGCCCATCATCACATTGCAAATGCAATTCTGGTGCGACACTATTGCTGGATAATTGCCCATCAGACCATGCATTTAAAGGAGGATAATGGTCCTGAGGCACTTTAGAACAAATTGTTGAAGTGAAACGAGGTTCAATTGAAATACGAAGAGGCGCTCTATTGGTTTCCTCAAAGATGACAAGTAAGTTATTTGATGGCTGAAGCCATGACCTCGGAATGTGGTACCTGGAAATCATCAAAACATAGTTTTCCAAAAGATTTCTATGGATCATTATAATTTAAGAGAATGTAATGTAAATAATCCATAATCCATTCTAAGTTACAGGCTTGAATAAGCTAAAAAGTACTATTCTGTCTACAATCCATGTCTTCTTTGCCAAAAAAATGTAGATTATGTGAAGACAATCAGAAAACAAGAAAGGCAGTAAAAAGAGCCATACCAAGATTGAGTAAGTTGCCCACAGTTCGTCACACATTTATCAGCATCAAATGCTCCACGATAATCACAAGTGTTACATCCATCTTCTGGGGCTTTTAAGCTCCAGTATCTCCCAATATGCTGACCATTAACCCAAACCTGACCTTTTCCCATGCCACTTAGATCAATGGCAACTGGATCTGTCCCAACAGGAGCATCAAAATAAGTCTGCATCGTGTAAAGACAAAATGAATAAGTATGACATGATTCTTCCTTTAAAAGTATTAAAATGATGACCAAGACAAAAGCTGAAGAAACTAGGCAGATATGCATATATTAGCATTGACGACATCATTTCATTCAATACTAATTGCCACTCCCACCCACTGATCCAACCCGGAAAGCGAGAAACATGGGAAAAGCATCCTCAGCAGGAGAAAATGAAATAGGAAGAGAATCAAGAGATGACAAAAATATTTACGAGGTAAGAGACATACATGATTAAGGCATGGAGAACTATTAAGCAGAGTACCAACAAAGTAAAATAACTTTATTATACGGAAATTTCATTTATAACAGCCTATGGGGAAGAATCCCAGGAATTACATGAATTTTTTCAGTATGAATTACTATTATACAACACAGCATAAAACATAAGTTTTATGTGACAGAAGCTAACCCATCAGTCCATAGCACCCTTGTCCATTTATGAGCAATAATTGCCTTATAAATGCTATTTTTTGCAAGAAGTTAACATAGACAAAACTATTGCAGGGCTAGGACTGTCTTAACTAACCTTATACCAGGAAAATATGTTTGGAGTTGAATCATGGGGAAACTCCTTCCATCTGAAATGTTTATTATCCTTGCCAGCATATGCTTCCGAGAACTCTCCCTTAAGACCAACCTGTAGAGAATTGGTTCCTGTTCAGCCTCCCAACTTATGAAACGAAAAAAGGAACAAAACTACAACATGAATTTCAGCTATTCCAACAACTATGCCTGATTTGAGGTTGTTGCCACATGATTATCATCATGAAAGTTCTGAATGAGAAAGGTGAAGATACCTGGTATGTCCATGATGAGTTTGTGATGTCAATATCCCCATTTCTCCACCCAGTTAGCTTCACTTGACCCCTAAAACCTGCCCCATCTTTCTCTAAGAAAGCACCATAGTTCTGAAGCACTCACAATAACCACTAGTTAATCAGAATTGCAGTGAAGTAGGAGATAAAAACACAAAAAGCATTTAATTCCGAGCAAAGAATTTTAAATCGATTAGCCACCATGACATGTATAATGAATCTCAAATAAAAGTTAGCCAGGATAATACCAAAAGCAATAGTATAACTACGGTATACTATTTCAAGAAAAAGAAGAAAAAGAAATTCTTAATGCAAAGATTCTCAACAGAAGAAACAAGTACCAAATACTAAAAATCAACTTTGGGGGTAATGGAGGCGGGTATTCCAGAGTTTATGTTGAATTGAATGGAGTTTACAAGTGCATGGTTTCCAAAAATATGTATCTGTTGGCTTTGAAGAAAACTCTACCAGTTAGAAACTTTTAGAATTATATTTTGTTTTTAGCGTCTGACTATCTGAATCTAATTGAGTTTAAGGTAGCTTACCTTCAAGCCCACAGTTTGAGATAATAGCACAATATCATTGTACCCTTGCACGAACTTAACAGGCTGAACCACCTTTACCCAATCTCCTTTAGTACAACCTTTATTTTAGAAGGACAAAATATGCAGTGCAAGGTCATGATGTAAGTTACATTAATATGGCATTACTACCAAAATATTTTCACTAGACAGCATTAAAAAATATTACAGAGTAATAACTAATATATAAAAGACAAACCAAAAAAAGGCACAATAAATAAGATCATGCATGAAGGATGTAACTAAATGAAGGACTGAAAGTCCAAAGGTTGGAAAAGAGCATACTTTAACAATGTGAGACAATGAAACACACCACTCTAGGACGTAGACCAATGCTACAGAAGCAAAGCATATGGCAATGGAAGGAAATAATCAAGCTACATGATTGATTAGCATGATGGATGTAAAAATCAATTAGCATGATTAGTATAAAATCAGGGATAGAAATCATAGAATAATTGATTCACTTTGTAATCCTTGATTAGTATTGCCTTGTAGCAGATTATAAATTACACCTCTTTCCTTGGGGAGACGGAGAAATTTAGTGAAGTAATCAGCTAGCAGCTGAGGGGCAAGTTGCAGAACTTGCTGGAGGATACCATTTTGTATTCCTTGGTTTATTTCCTGTTAACTTACATTTCAGATTTTTGAGTTTCTATTCACCAAATTCCCTGCTTCTTTACTCCACAGACAACACTCCTATTACCATTGCCTCTCAAGTTGGAGCATATCCAACATGCGCAAAACGGAATAATACTACAACAGTCAGCAAGAAAGAGACAAGCAACACGGAACAACAGTGAACTGAGCAACAAAAAACCATGGTATGGTGTATTGAGCAAGAGCGAACCTGTGAAGTGACTTTTGACAAGCTATGAGCAAACTGAGCAACACAGAACTAGCAAATGGGCTTCAAGCAAGCTATGAGGGAGCGAGATCCCTAAATGGTTTCAACGTTGAAAGATGAACAGAAATAATGGTGCTATCGTTTAAGGAAGTAGCTCTGGAGGCAAAAATGTGTCCAGCAGTGGCATGATCTGAGCACTGGAGAGAGAGATTGGAGTGAAACAGCCACCACTTGCCAGGGAGAAAACCGGAAAACAAGAACTGACCAGAAATAGAAAGAAATTGCTCTTGTAACACATAATTAAATTAATGATTGAAGGTAAGGCAGGTAGCAAAGAGCTATCACCGGTTTGAGAAGTGGAAGCTATATGTGTAGAAGTAGTAGAACAATGAGAAAGAAGAATGTTGTTGTATTGATGTATTAAGGACTAAACTGAGCTCCTAATTATAAATAGCTTCCCTGATCGTCAAAAGTGAGGGACAACATTCCTCTTAACAAAGGAGATTGTCATAACCCAATCACTGCAGCCTTATATACTCTTGCAATTAAGGCCTTGATGAGAGGAGTAGTTTCCTTGGGCAGACTAGTCCTTTATTATGTCCCTTCCCAATGTTCTTTTGTATGCCTATATATTGATATGTGTTGCAATAGGGCCCATTGTTCAATTGTCAAGTTATTAAATTGCTAGTTAGAACCTTGAATCCGTAATTGTTCAAGTGTTTTGATGTTGGTAGCAAATAGCACAATTTGATTATAATTGATTTTCAGTTTGTGTTATGAAGATATATAGTCTAGCTTAAATGAACCGAGCTTGTGAGTTTGTTGGCTAGGATTGGTAGTCTTTCTAATTCTTTTAATGTTGTTAGTAAATTAAATCCTAAGAGCTTGTTTAGGGTTGTTTATTAGCTAGGGAAGTAATTAAAGAGCTTGTTTTGATTACCGACGAAGTAAAGAAAAACAGGTTGTTAGAGCTTGTTAATAACCATAACTAATATAGTAAAGAGTAAAGTTAGTTTGGCTTGCATATCAATATCTGTCTTGTTAGAATTAAACTGATATTATGCCTTGGGTTGGATACTACTTGCCATTGACATTTATGTGATAATTATTTGCTATTTGATATTATTTTCCATTTTATTGTTACTATTTAAGTTTCTTTTCCCATCTCATTATTTATTAAATCTATTGCTAAAAATAAGTCTAACCAATCTCTGTGGGTACGACCTTACTCATCACTATTACAAGTCATAAGAGTAAGTATTTATTATTTGTTGGTTTCGACACCCATCAAATTTTTGGCGCCGTTGCCGGGGATTGGTGTCAATTAGATTTATTTTTATGCCACGTTCTTCTCGTACAGGTCAATTGCAATACGATCCTGAGATTGAGAAGACTGCAAAAAAGTTAAGGAAGAAGACTAGATTGCGTAAAAGTAGAGTACTTTCATCAACATCTCTTCAATCAACTACCACAATTGAATCAACTGCTTTTTGTTGCGATTCCGAAAAAGAACAAGTAATGGCTGAAGAACAAGCAGTGGCTGAAGAACAAAGAACTTTAAAGGAGCTTTCTGCACCAAATCTAAATCAACAACCCCTTTGTATTCAACATCCTGCCTTAGAGGTTGGTTTTCAATTAAGGTCAGGATTGATTCAACTACTCCCAACATTTCGTGGTCTTGAAAATGAAGATCCACATAAGCACCTAAAGGAGTTCCACGTGGTGTGTTCGAGCTTCAAACCGCAAAGAGTGACGGAAGATCAAATCAAACTACGTGCTTTCCCATTCTCATTAGCCGATAGAGCAAAGGATTGGTTATTTTACCTTTCTTCAGGCTCAATAAACACATGGGATGAAATGGTAAGATTATTTCTTGAAAAGTTTTTTCCAGCATCACGAGCTGCCAGCATTAGAAGGGAAATATGTGGCATCAAGCAAAGGGACACAGAGACTCTCCACGAGTACTGGGAACGCTTCAAGCAACTGTGTGCAAGTTGCCCTCAACATGGAGTTTCTGAACAACTCCTTATTCAATACTTTTATGAGGGATTGCTTCTCATGGAAAAAAAGATGATGGATGCAACTAGTGGAGGTGCTATAGTGAACAAAACTCCTCGTGAAGCTAGAGATTTGATATCTATAATGGCTGCCAATTCACAACAATTTGGATGTAGACAGGACACACCTTCCAGAAGAGTGAATGAGGTGAACATTTCTTCCCTTGAGGATAAAGTATCTCACTTAACTACTCTTGTTCAACAGTTAGCTCTAGGAGGTACGCATCAAGTAAAAGCTTGTGGGATATGTGCTGCCACTGGACACCAAACAGACATGTGTCCGACACTTCAATATGATTCTTGTGAGCAAGCTAACGCAATTGGAGGGTTTCCAGGCCAACTGCAACGAAATTATGATCCCTATTCAAATACATACAATCCAGGATGGAGGGATCATCCAAATTTCAGCTACAAGCCACGTCCACAGTTTCCACAATTTCAACCTAGACAACCCATTCAACAACAACATTCATCTTCACAACAGCCAACTTCTAATTCAAGTATGTCGTTAGAAGATATCGTTAAGTCACTTGCTACTAACACACAACAATTTCAGCAAAAAACAAGAACAAGTATTCAACATTTAGAAAGTCAGATAAGTCAGCTAGCGTCTACCATGAGTAGATTGGAATCTCAAGGTAAGTTACCCTCACAAACTATTGTAAACCCAAAGCAAACTGTGAGTGCAATTACCCTGAGAAGTAGAAAAGAGTTGGAAGAACATACTCAAGTGAGAAATACACCCAACCGAGATGAGGAAACTGAAAAAGAGGTCCATCAACCTCAAAATGATCAAAAACCTATCAAAGAAGACCCACAAAGTCTTTGGTAATTCCTCCTCCTTTTCCTAGTAGGTTGGCCAAATCCAAGAACGCCGAAGAAGAAAAAGAAATTTTGGAAATATTTCGAAAGGTTGAGGTAAATATTCCTTTACTTGATGCTATTAAACAAATTCCTCGATATGCTAAGTTTCTCAAGGAGTTGTGCACAAACAAAAGAAAATTGAAAGGCAATGAAATGGTAAACATGGGGGAAAATGTTTCAGCTATCCTTCAAAAAAAATTACCTCCCAAGTGTAAAGACCCAAGTATGTTTGTTATCCCTTGCAAGATAGGTAGTGTTAATATTGAAAGCGCAATGTTAGATCTTGGAGCTTCAATTAATGTCATGCCCCTATCTGTTTATTCATGTTTGAATGTTGGCTCCTTAAAAGAAACTGGTGTAACTGTTCAACTTGATGATAGATCGAATGTTTATCTTGTGGGGGTTTTAGAAGATATTTTAGTACAAGTTGATGGGTTAATCTTTCCTGCTGATTTTTATGTGTTGGATATGGAAAAAGATAATCCCCCTAATTCTTCATTGATCTTATTAGGGAGGCCATTTCTGAAAACTACGAAATCTAAAATTGATGTGCATGATGGTATATTGACAATGGAGTTTGATGGTGACATTGTTAAATTTGATATATTTAATACTATCATGAAACATCTGAATGGCATGTCATCTGTTTTTGTTGTGGATATTTTATTGCAAGAAGATAATTGTCATTTGATTGGTGGTAATAAACCGAATGTTCCGTTGAATAGAAATCCTAACTATGAGAATGTGATAGGAAGAGAATGGCGTCTAGCCAAAGACGTTAAAGAAAAGCGCTACCTGGGAGGCAACCCAAAGGGAGTTTATTCTACTCTTCCATTTATTTGTTTTGCATTTTTATTAATTTTTCTCTTATCTTTACATTCTATTTAACATTGAGGACAATGTTGAGAATAAGTGTGGGGAGGGGATATGATTGTTTTCTTCTCTTCAAATTGAAAAAAAAAAAAAATCTTTCTTTTTTCTACTAAAATTTTCCAAAAAAAAATAATAGTATTTATTAAAATTCATAACATAATTGAATAATTGATCTTGCGTATTATGAGTATTTAGTTAGTGTTTTGCTTGATTTGGTGGTGGCTAAAATAAGCAAGCATGAACCTGTGAGATATTTGAGCCTTTGACTGACACTTCAGTCCAATTATTTTGTTCTTGTGTGATATCTTCCATGGATTTGTATCTCTAGAACTTGCCTTGATTCTCTTTAGAGCTAATTTGATTCATGCATGATTTTTAATATGATTAAGGTCATCTTTGATTTTTAATCTCACTAGCCAAATAGCCTGTTTATACCGTAATTATTTTCCTTTGTCACCCACTTTGAGCTTGTTAACTGTATTTTTGTTCTTATTGAACCACACATTGTAAGCCTCATACCTGAAATTAATTTCCTTACATTGTCCGGAGGACTAGGGGAGCTTTGATTGGGTAAATGATAAAGATTGAGTGTGTGGAAAGAGGTTGGCAAAAGTGTCTATATGAGTGAGAATAATAATTGCCATTGGAGTTCTATGAGCTTTTTGGTTGGTATTTTCAAAAAGAAAAAGAGTTGATATGATTATTTTAAATTGAGATTGTTTCTACACTAAAGAGGGTGAAATGTGTGGTGGAAAGTGTCTTTTTTCTCCTAAAAAAAAAAAAATCAAACCAAAAAGAAAAAAAAAAAAAAAAAAAAAAAAAAAAAAAAAAAAAAAAAAAAAAAAAAAGAGAAAATGAAATTATCATTTTTGGTTGTTATTAGTATTCCTGCTGAATAAGATATGAATAGTTTGTGGTCATATGGGGATGTGATAGTTTATTTCGTTGGAGTTAAACTAGCAAGAGAGATTGGGTTCATTTGGTCTTTATTTTTGAGTTAGTTCATTCAATCATGCTCCTCTAGTTTTGAAGACATTTTGAACTACTTTTCCAAATAATTCCTACCCTTTGCCCTAAGCCCCATTACAACCTTGGAGAAAGTCCTTATGATTTGGTCATGCATGTTATCTTGTAGTGGAGAATGAGAAGATATGCAAGCCTATGGTAGAGCATTTCTATGGGAATTGATTTGAGTGAAATTTATACACTCTTCAAACACTTGTGAGTTATGAGCGATATACCTGTGAGGGCTTGGTTATTTAGTTCACTCTATTTTCAAATAAACTGCTAGCTACTTATTTATAATATGTTTGAGACCAATGTTCATGAAGTGTTATGAGTTTTTATATATTTATGTTTTTTTAAATAATGTCTTTGCTTGAGGACAAGCAAATGATTAGTGTGGGGAATTTTAATAAGCACTATTTTTATATTTAATTTAGATTGATCTTATAATAAAGTAGTTTTATTTATTTTACATTATATTTATTTTTAAGTTTTATTTTATATTTTATACTAATATGATAATTATGTGAATAATTAGACTTAATGATTATTTTAACTATTAAAATTATATTAACTTCATTAATAAGATTTGAGCTCAATTAATTATTTATTTATTTTACTTTGTATTGTTTAATTAGTTAGTCCATTTAAATATTTTAATAGTTTTAGATGTTCAGTAGTGCAAGTGTGCAACCCAATTTTAATTCTAATTTACCTTTGTTTTCTTTTCTTTTTTTTTTTGTTTTGTTTTTAGAAGTTACGTACGTAACTTAATTTCTAAAATTCTAATGAATAGCAGCAGCCCAAGTTTTAATTTGCCTTTTTGTTTACAATTGTTTTTAGCTTTGAACGTAACAAGCAAATTGCGAAGACCAATTTCGCGAACTGCTGCGGCGTGCGTACGTGGACTGCTGCTGCTGCGGCGATGAATTTCCTCCACGAACGAAGTCTCCGGCTACTGTCCAAAGATTCCTTCCGCAATCTACTATTATGAACGGCAAGAATTAAGCCTAAATTAGTATAAATAGTGACATATCCTTTCAGTAGAAATCATCAGTTTACGAAAGAAATTCATATATATTGTAACATCCCTAGGATGTCCTGGTGAGTTCTTATTTTTCCAATTCGAGGATTATTGAAGTTTGATTCTACAAGACCAGTAAGCTTTATTTAGCCTAAATTATTCTTTGCGCTTTATTATCTATATATCTTCTGTTATATTTATTTAAATTATTGCTTGATTAATTGTTGCAATAGGGTCCATTGTTCAATTGTCAAGTTATTAAATTGCTAGTTAGAACCTTGAATCCGTAATTCTTTAAGTGTTCTGATGTTGGTAGCAAATAGCACAATTTGATTATAATTGATTTTCAGTTTGTGTTATGAAGATATATAGTCTAGCTTAAATGAACCGAGCTTGTGAGTTTGTTGGCTAAGATTGGTAGTCTTTCTAATTCTTTTAATGCTGTTAGTAAATTAAATCCTAAGAGCTTGTTTAGGGTTGTTTATTAGCTAGGGAAGTAATTAAAGAGCTTGTTTTGATTACCGACGAAGTAAGGAAAGACAGGTTGTTAGAGCTTGTTAATAACCATAACCAATCTAGTAAGGAAAGACAGGTTGATGGGTGTCTTTCCTTACTAGATTGGTTATGGTTATTACCGACGAAGTAAGGAAAGACAGGTTGTTAGAGCTTGTTAATAACCATAACCAATCTAGATTACTTCCCTAGCTAATAAACAACCCTAAACAAGCTCTTAGGATTTAATTTACTAACAGCATTAAAAGAATTAGAAAGACTACCAATCCTAGCCAACAAACTCACAAGCTCGGTTCATTTAAGCTAGACTATATATCTTCATAACACAAACTGAAAGTCAATTATAATCAAATTGTGTTATTTGCTACCAACATCAGAACACTTAAACAATTACGGATTCAATGTTCTAACTAGCAATTTAATAACTTGACATATGAACAATGGGCCCTATTGCAACAATTAATCAAGCAATAATTTAAATAAATATAACAGAAGATATATAGATAATAAAGCGCAAAGAATAATTTAGGCTAAATAAAGCTTACTGGTCTTGTAGAATCAAACTTCAATAATCCTCGAATTGAAAAAATAAGAACTCAGCAGGACATCGTAGGGATGTTACAATATATATGAAATTCTTTCGTAAACTGATTATTTCTATACGTCACTATTTATACTAATTTAGGCTTAATTCTTGCCATTCATAATAGTAGATTGCAGAAGGAATCTTTGGACAGCAGCCGTTCACGGAGCCGGAGACTTCGTTCGTGTAGGAAATTCATCGCCGCAGTAACATCAGTCCACGTACGCACGTCGCAGCAGTTCGCGGAATTGGTCTTCGCAATTTGCTTGTTAAATCTTATTAATGAAGTTAATATAATTTTAATAAATAAATAATTAATTGATCTCAAATCTTATTAATGAAGTTAATTTAATTTTAATAGTTAAAATAATCATTAAGTCTAATTATTCACATAATTATCATATTAGTATAAAATATAAAATAAAACTTAAAAATAAATATAATGTAAAATAAATAAAACTACTTTATTATAAGATCAATCTAAATTAAATATAAAAATAGTGTTTATCAATATGTAATCTACAGTATTTTAAAAATGAATAAGACAGATTCTTTAGTTCTTCTTTATCTTTTCAACAAGGTATCAGAGCCACCTTTTTGGGGCTTGAAAATTACTTCAAACTCATATAGATGAACTTTATTCATAGTACCATCTTCTTCAAGACAATCCATTTTTTAAGAGTTCCCTTGACGAAACTGCTGCAACAAACCTTTAAAGGCAGCGCCGACGACCCTCATAATCCTTTTCCGATCACCTGGAACCGCCACATGTGCCTCCACAGGCCACCACCCTGTCTGACCTCCGAAGCCATGCGCCTCCACACGCTGGCGCGTGACCTATTTTCCGGCGACCTTTTCCAGCCAAACTTTCCAGATCAACCCATTTCTTATCTGCGACCCTACACTGTTTTTCTCACATTTTTCTGATCATTATGGCAGAAGAAGGAATTGTTAACAGTACCCAGAATACTCTTCCTCCTGTCCAACCTAAAGTCTATGTTCCAAATCTCTCAGGAAGCTTAACCATCACCAGTGAAAAACTCATTAGGTCCCAAAATTATCAAGATTGAGCATCAGCAGTGGAACTATGGTTTATGGGTCAAGGAGTTGTTGACCACCTCACTACCACAACAGAAGAAATTCAGCATGAAAGAAATATTTGGGAGAGAGTTGATGCCCAACTATACAGTCTCTTGCTCCTGATTTGATCCCTATGTTTAGGCCAATCAAAACCTGTTTTTCAGTATGGAAACAAGCTCAAATCTCTTTATACAAATGATATCTCTCGCTTTTATTTCATTGTTAGTGAGATACTAAATATCAAGAAGTCAGAGATGTCAATGGAGAAATTTTTGGGGAAAAATCCAAGGACTTAAAGGCTGTATTCAACAAGCTCATGCCTATGGGGGGATCACCAAAAGAGCAACTCACCCAACGTCACAAGTTCTTTGTTGTCCTCACCCTTTCAAACTTGAATCTGAATTTGAGCAAATCCGTAATGGTATTTTCGGTGATGGAACTATCCCAAGCACCAAAGAAATGTTCAAAAGACTTCTTCAAGTCTCTTCTATTTATAAAGAAAATACACCATCCTCAACCATTGTTGATCATTCTACTCTTACTACTCAAAATTATCATGTTCACAATAGACGAAGAGGTCGAGGAAGTAATCGAGGTGGCCGAGGTGGAGGACGAAATTCTTCATCCCGTTTTTGTGATTTCTGTAACAAACAAGGGCACGCTCATGAAGTTTGCTGGAAACTCCATGGGAAACCAACTATGGTTAATGTAGCTCAATCTGGGAATTCAAATACTGAGGACTCAAATACACAAATTATCTCAAAGGCTAAGTATGTAGAATTTTTGCAATTAAAGGCTGCTAAGACAACCATTTCTCCTGACATCACTCATATTGCTCTTGCTTCACAATCAAACTCAGTTTGGGTCCTAAGCTCTACCGCTCTAGAGCCACCGACCACATATCTGGTAACCCTTCATTTTTCTCCCACATTGATTTCTCAAACACTCTTCCATTTGTTACCTTTGGTGATGGATCAAAAGGAAAAGCTAAAGGAATTGGAAAAGTCACCATCCATTCTTTCTCTTTATCCAATGTTCTTAACATTCCCGGTTGTCCTTTCAACTTGATTTCAATTCATCGACTTACTCATTTTCTTAATTGTTTTGTTACCTTTTCTTCTGATTCTGTGGTTATTCAAGACCAACAGACTAGGGAGACAATTGGTACGGGACATGAATCACGAGGACTCTACCATCTTCTATGCTCTAACGATACCAATATAGTTTGCACTACTACTGTTTCACCTCTCCTTAACCATTGTTGCCTAGGACATCCTAACATCAATAAATTAAAACAACTTGTTCCTGGTTTGTCCAACTTAAAAGGTTATAGAATGTGAGTCATGTCAACTTGGGAAATACTCAAGAGCCTCATATCCTAGTAGAGTGAATAGGAGGGCTAATACGCCATTTTCTTTAGTTCATTCCGATGTTTGGGGACCATGTCGAGTCTCAACCACCTAGGGGTTCTTATATTTTGTTGTCTTCATTGATGATTTCTCTCGGTGCAATTGGGTTTTTTTTAATGAAAAACTGTTTTGAATTATTTGATGTGTCTCAAAAATTCTACAATGAAATTGTGAATCAATTTGGGGTATCTCTCAAAATCTTACGCAGTGATAATGCCAAAGAGTATTTTTCTGACCCTTTCACTTCTTTCTTTTCCTCACATGGAATACTTCATGAATCTTCATGTGCTAGAACTCCTCAACGAAATGGAGTTGCTGAACGAAAGATTCGCCATCTTGTTGACATAGCCCGCACTTTGCTCATTCACCACAAGGTTCCTAAGAAATTTTGGGGGGATGCTATACTTCATTTTTGCTATCTCATAAATCGAATGTCTTCTTATGTGATGCAAAGAAAAATTCCTCTAAATCTTTTACTCCCACAGGAACCTCTCTATAAGCTTCCGTTACGAATCTTTGGGTGTATTTGCTTCGTCCATGATTCCTCCCCAGGACGTGATAAACTTGATGCCAAGGCAATAAAATGTGTGTTCATTGGATATTCTCGTCTCCAAAAGGGCTTTAAGTGTTATTGTCCTAAACCACACCGTTTCTATACCTCCTTTGATGTTACATTTTTTTAAACTATGCCCTTTTTCTCTTTCACCTCAGTTGTTGAATCTGACTTCCAAGAGGAATCAATTGAAGCCACGGAATCTTACTTACAGAACCTGTGTCTCCCACGGTTCCTGAAAGAACTACACCAATGCCACCAATGCCAACCATTCAAGAAGGACATAGTTCACCATTTTTGTACACGTAGCAGCGGCGACAATCGTAAAAATTCTCAAGAGGATGGATGTTCGGTTGATTCATGTCCCACATCATCGTTACCCACTGACGCGGTCCAAAATACCACAACAAACTCTCTGATTTCTAGTCAAATAGGTAAAAGATCCACTCAAAATCCTTATCCTATCTATAATTTCCTTACACAAAAACGATTGTCTCCATCATATTGTGTTTTCATTACCAGTTTGTCTATTGTGTCTATTCCAAAAAGTGTCAGAGAGGAATTAACTCATCCAGGATGGAAGCAAGCAATGATCAATGAAATGGAAGCATTTCACTATTCCAGAACTTGGGAGTTAGTCCCTTTACTTCCTGGGAAAACTGTGGTTGGTTGTGGATGGGTGTATAATGTGAAGTTTGGTCCAGATGGACAAGTTGATAGACTTAAAGCCCGTCTCATTGCTAAAGGGTACACACAAGGTTTTGGCATTGACTACACAAACACCTTCTCACCAATTGCTAAGATCACATCTATTCGGCTTTTCCTCTCAATAGCAACCAATTGTCATTGGTCCCTGTACCAATTGGATATCAAAAATGTCTTCTTACATGGTGACTTGAAGGAAGAGGTATATATGGAGCAACCTCCTGGCTTTGTAGCTAAGACTGGAATTGATCTTGTTTGTCGTTTCAAACGCTCTCTCTATGGGTTGAAGCAATCTCCACATGCCTGTTTTGGGAGATTTAGTGATATGATCTAACAATTTGGCATGATTCAAAGCAAAGCCGACCACTCGGTCTTCTATAGGCACTTTTTTGGAAAAAGCATATGTCTGGTAGTTTATGTTGGTGATATTGTTATCGCAAGGGATGATATGAAGGAATAAACGAACTTAAGAAACAATTGTTTCAACATTTTGAGACAAATGATCTTGGAAAATTGAAGTATTTCCTTGGTATTGAAGTTGCTCAATCCAAACAAGGTATATATATGTCACAACGGAAATATACTTTGGATATTCTTGAAGAAACAGGTATGACAAATAGCAAGCCAGTTGACACAGCCATGGATCCAAATGTCAAACTTCTGCCGTGACAATGGGTGCCTTTATCCAATCTAAGTAGATACCGAAGATTAGTTGGCAAGCTACTATACTTGACTATCACCCATCCAAATATTTCCTTTGCTATAAGTGTTGTCAGCCAGTTTCTACAAGAGCCATGTCAAAGCCATTGGGATGAAGCTATCAGAATTTTAAGATATGTGAACATGATTACTTTACAAAGATCATGGACATACAAAAATTGTTGGTTTTTGGGCTAGATGCCTTTGGGATAGGAGATCCAACATCAGGACATTGTATTCTATTTGGAGGTAATCTTGTTTCTTGGAAAAGCAAGAAACAAGATGTGGTTGCATGCTCAAGCGCAGAAACATAATATCGAGCAATGGCACTAGGAATATGTGAACTAATTTGGGTTAAGCAACTTCTCACATGACTCAATTTTTATAAGCTCGATCCTATGAAATTAATTTGTGAAAATCAGGCAGCCCTGCATATTGCATCCAATCCTGTCTACCATGAAAGGACCAAACAGATTGAGGTTGATTGCCACTTTATACAAGAGAAGGTTGCATCCGGAGACATTGTTACCACATTTGTTGGGTCAAATGATCAAAACTTGCTGATGTCCTCACTAAATCTCTTCGCGGACCTAGGATTGAATACATTTGTAGCAAGTTGGGAGCATTTGATTTATACGCTCCAGCTTGACGGGGAGTGTTGGAATGCATATATGTTGGAAATACCTATCTTGAGCAGCCTCCTCAGCAGCCTTATTTACTCTTGCAATTAAGGCCTCGAGGAGAGGAGTAGTTTCCTTGGGCAGACTAGTCCTTTATTATGTCCCGTCCCAATGCTCTTTTGTATGCCTATATATTGATATGTAATCTGGAGTATTTTAAAAATGAATTTTATCTTTCAACAATAGCTAAAGCAAAAACTTATCACATATCAATAACTAAATTACCTGCAAGCTGGCCATTAATAAAGGTGCACATAAAATCACGCATGCTATCAATTGTAAGTGCTGGAGTAGTGTTGCCCTTCTCCCAGAATAAGATGTCCTCATTCGATGCGAACTGTCTACATAAAATGGAATTATGTTATATTTAAGCAAACCAAACACGATTGGTTGGTTTAAGGAATGGAAGAGTAATAACCCTTCAAATGCCTAAAATACTCATGCATAATACATATATTTGTCAGTCTTGTGTGTGGGTGTGTATCTGTGTGTATATATACAAAATGAGTAATTTTGGTAGTATAAAAACAAAAGTTATTCCTGAAAAGTTACAAATCAACCACTTATATTAAAAATAATGAGACATAAAATTATACTCCATACTTTACTTGAATGTATTTATCACCAGCCAATTACCTTTTAGGTTACTATTCAAAATACACAATTAGAAACTAGTAGATAGTATATCAACAAGGTAACTTTATATAGTGGTTGTCTATCTGGGCTTTTGTGTCCCAAGATTTTCATAGAAATCATCTCTCTGGACTCAGCTTACTTGTTCATAGATATGCATCTTAGTTTGCATTATCTAATTATTAAAGAATCTTTCATATAAGTTCAAAGATAACGGTGAAGTACCCATATCCATATAAAATGGGTAGGACATTGAAAAACCCTTGGACCCTCTAAACACCATCTTTTTGCATTATTGCATCTCTTTAATGTTGACCACAATTTTTCCAAGGAAACAAACGGAATAAATTCATTTCCAACACTCAGGAGACGTAAGAACTGAAGAGGGATGATGTTTTGGTTGTTAAAGTATGGTGTATAAACTATTAATAGTGCATAAACTATTAATAGTGGAATCCTTATATTAAGGCTAGTGGAGCACTAGCATGTATTAGGGAAGGATTTGAGGAGTGTTGTCTCCCTCTCTCCTATATAAATATGTATCAGTCTATGAAGGAATATACACAGAAATATATCAGTTTTAGCTACTGCCCAACCTAAGCTTTTTACTCCCATTTTAGTTATTAACATGGTATCAGAGCCTACTGGGCATTAATCGGCGCAAGGAGGCGAGCAACCGGCAGAAGTTTCGCGGCGAACCCTCTACGCGCCACCGTCGGCTGGAGCTCCGGCGACCACTCGCCGGCGCGTGAGGCCATTTCCGGTGAGTTTTCCGGCAGAAATTTGTCTCATTCGTCTCGTTTTGATGAGCCCATTTCCTGATGGTGTCACTTGGGCGAGTCTTCATCATCTTTCGAAGCTTCGTCTCTCTTTCTCTCCCTGTTCTTCTCCGGCGAACCAGCAAACCTGGATCAGCAGTGACGAACCAGCTTGTCGAACAGTGGCGCATCTGGGTCATTCCCAGTGACCTTGGACTCCTCTTCTCCGATGCTTCATCTCTCTCTTTCATTTCCGCTCTCTTTCATTTCCGGCGCAGCAGAACGCTCCTGGCAGCAGCTGCAGTGGTGGCTGGGGAATATTCCCGGCTGCTATGGTTGTAGATGATGAAGTAATAGGTGTCTTTGATGTTGGAAGTATTATAAGGAGGGAGGAACTATTTGCAGTAGGTTTGTTGGGCAGCAAGTTTTGGGTTTTGTGTTGTTTTGGTTTTATTTTGAGTTAATGTGAAGAAAAAAATGGGGCAGTAGATTGTTTTGTTTGGTTTTTTGTGGGTTTGTTTTTAATTTAATTTGGTCTTAAGTTTAGTTTGTGTTGTTTGGGTCATGGGATTCGTCTCATATTTAGACTCATGCTATGGTGTGAGTGAGAGGTGCGTTGTGGTGTTTAATTGGGATGGTGAAGATGGCAATCCATCATCGGAGAAAAAAAAAAAAAAAGCATAAAGTTTTGGCCGAATGATAGTAGGCTTTGTGGTCGAGTTGACAATCTTGGTAGCCGAATGATAGTAGGCTTCGTAGTCGAGTTAACAACCTTGGTGGCCGAATGATAGTAGGCTTCGAGGTCGTGTTGACAATCTTGCTGGCCGAATGATAGTAGGCTTTGTAGTCGAGTTGACAACCTTGGTGGCTGAATGATATAGTAGGCTTTGAGGTCGTGTTGACAATCTTGGTGGCCAAATGATAGTAGGCTTCGTAGTCGAGTTGACAACCTTGGTGGCCGAATGATAGTAGGCTTCGTGGTCGAGTTGACAATCTTGGTGGCCGAATGATAGTAGGCTTCGTGGTCGAGTTTTGTGGTCAACTAGAAAGGCATTGACATGTTTGGTGACGGGAGGTATCTGTAGGCATTGGTAGCATTCAAGCTTTTGTTTCAGGAGTGCTAAATCCCAAGCTTGTTTGGTCTACGCGAGTTGCGTCAACTTTGATGGCGTGTACTAGGCCCGGATACAAGTCATGAGTGACTTTATGTGGTATTTGGTTAAGTTTTCTGCCAGTACTCAAGACCATCCGATTGCATCACAGTAACAAAGTTTTCAGCAGTAAATCTAAGGCAAGACAGTTTCAAGCGCTATGGCTCATGTGAGATATTTGTAACAAGCTGCAGCATAATTGATATCTATGTTGCAGCTTGAGGGGGGTGTTAAAGTATGGTGTATAAACTATTAATAGTGGAATCCTTATATTAAGGCTAGTGGAGCACTAGCATGTATTAGGGAAGGATTTGAGTAGTGTTGTCTCCCTCTCTCCTATATAAATATGTATCAGAAGGAATATACACAGAAATATATCAGTTTTAGCTACTGCCCAACCTAAGCTTTTTACTCCCATTTTAGTTATTAACATTGGTTTCAAAGATGTACTAAGCCAGGTGTCTCATATCTGGCATCAAAAGTAACTGTTAAGGGATTGCCCCTACACAGGTTGTATTATTATAAATTAGGAAGGTAGCCATATATACATACATGCATACATATACATATAAATAAATAAATATATTTGTATATATGAATGTGTGTGTTTTGTCCCACATTATCTAGTTACTAAATCTTTTAGTATTGATATAGCATAAATATGAGGCTCATAACATGGCCATACAAGTCCTGAGTTCTCTGAATATCCATCTCAACTTTTAAGAAAGTAGTAAATCCACAAAGATAAAGTTTTCAAAAGTTTTTCATGCTAAATAATCAAACTCATATTTTCCCATGTTAACATACCTGGTCGTATACCACAAATAATCAGATAGATCTTTTGTGACATTTAAATGCTCCAAAATGCCTTGGTAAGTGAAAGTCTTTCCCCACACACCAATTGGTTCCATAACAGTCATCCAGGACTGTGCCATAACCTTCCTTTGAATCATCGCTTGTGAAAAAGCAACATCTTGTCCAATTGTTTTAATAGATGTCTGCACTCCAACCTATTCAAACATACAAAGGGAAATAGAACCATATTCCATTGAAAGTAATGTGCACAATTTTTTAAAAGTCCTTGTAACAACACTATTCGCTAACCAGCCTTTGTAATATTGAATTATGTGTGCTGTCTCACTAAAAGCTTAAACTTTAGTAAGGATACAAATTTATTATTCACATTTATCTTCAACAAATTCCCTCATGTGTGGGCAGGGAACTTTTTTTTTTTTAATGGGCAAAACATGTGGAAATGTTTTGATAGCCTTATTTTATAATTCAGTGTAGTGATCAAGTGGCACCATTATATGCATAGAGCAGGCACATCACACATTCAAGGAATGCAGCATGAGACTGACATATTCCCCAGAATTAAACATCCACTTGCATTCCAGAATCAAGATATACAATCTAAGTACCTCAGCCACATTTTTTAGATGAGAAAAACAAACTTTTGGTATAATCTTTAAATGAAGAACTGTTTTAATAAATTGTTTTCAATTTTGTATTGTTTTGGGAAATTCCTCCAAGTTTAGTTATTGATCAACCATAAACTTAAAAGAGGTCAAATTTGGTTATAAAATAAAACCTCAACTGAAAAATCCACATATTTTGAAGCATGACACCTATATGGTGGGGAAAATAAATATAAGAATCTGGTACAAATATGTATTGGAGAGTGGAGACAGTGATCAAGTTGGAATATAACCAAACCTTGGCAGTGTTGAAAGCTACGTTCCGGCAGTCTGGCAGTATACTTACTGACCATGGTGGTAAAGTATAAACTTGACCATAAAATGTCACTGTTGCTGTATGATGTTCATCAATATTTGCAAGAAATGCTGAACAGGTGCTTTTATGCAAGGATAAATTTTGGCCATTATTGAGAGTGTTTCCACTGTACACATGTGCCTACAAGGAACACCATACACCAAACTCACATGAAAGAAGGAAAAGTTATGCTTAAGGAAAGCTGAAAGTGTACAAAAAACATCAATAATAACTTGATAAGTCCAAAGAAAATTAGGCAAATAAAGAATGAAGAGTAAATGCAATAAATAAGAACTCTAATTTGCATCAGATTAAAAGATTTATCATCAATCTTGGAGATGAATAGTTTAGATAATGACACCAAATGTCCTTTCCTCAAAAATATGCAGAGTTCAGGGGTGTTCAGAGTTGCCATCTCACAAGACAAAATTTCCAGCAAGAAGCAAATGATGTCAAGCTCAAATAAGAATCACTTGTAAGGAAATTATTCAATGTTTATAACAATTTGTTAAAGAAAAGACAGATAAGGTGTAAAACTTACAGCAAACATATTTTTTGCAATGATATATGGGTTTTATCATACATCCTATACAAAGAAAGTGTAATGTAGATTAAAGGAAATTATTAAGCTTATAACTAACCTCCTGCAAAGGTCCCAAACTAATATACTGGGGGGAATCAACAGCAACAAGAGCAGGCTCACAGAGCTTGATAGCAGCATGTAAATCTTTCAAGTGGCCCCACTTAGGCTGCCTTAGAAGTCCTAAGAAATGATATTAAGCCAAAAAAAAAAAGAATAGATTGTTCACATAGTCATCAGGTTTTGTCTTTACTCTTTACCGAAATGTCCTTGAAGTAAAATTACATGGTATTCTAATGCATACCATATTCATCAATCAAAGCATCATAATCATAACTAGTAATTTGATTGGGGCCCCCCGATGTCCTGCCAAAGTTTGTCCCACCATAATACTGCAATTATGAAACAGACAAGCTGGTCATTAGCAACAATGAGGAAAAAAGAGTTAATTAACTGCAACCACGAGATGAATAAGTTGGTTACTAACAGTTTCCTTAAACCCTATAAGAAAAATGTTCTAACTCAAAATGAATTTTACCATTTGATAATGAAGTGTTGGAAACCTTGACAGCTACTTAGCTAAGCAAATACTGTTCCAGTGAAATTACTGGTCACTGCCATATGTAATAAGTTTATGAAGGTGAAAGAAGGAAATCATATTGGTTTGGAAATAGAAAAAAAAAAATTTTAAAAAAATTAAAAAACTGCTTTAAGGTAAAACTTCTCAAAGTACCCAAAAAAAATGGTTGTCAATGCATTGAATATTAGGAGCAAGAAAATAAAAACCTTTGTTACGAATAATGTAGAATAGTCTAGATATTAGCAATACCATATAGTAATTACTTAAGCTTCCACTTCGTTGGAAAAACCGAGCTACTGCAAATGCAATATCCTCAGCAGGTCTATGTGGGATTCTTCCCCCCCAAGATGCAAACCTTCAGGAAGCATGGCAAAGCTATTAGGTTATGGAAAAAGAAAATAAAAACGATCATCAATGATTGCCTATAAACAATCACATCTCCAATGCCAGTCCATATGCTCTTCTATGTTCAAGCATAATGTTCCAAATTTTATATTCTAACTTTGTAATTCTATTGTAGATTCACTGAAAGACATGCAGACAAGAATCTATGTTCCCACTTCCCAACACTTCAATGGAGATGGAAGGAGCTTAAATCTTCACCCTTCAAAGTCAAAATATCTCAGGGACTGTGTTCTGTTAAAGAAGAACCAGGGAGGAAGGGGGAATGGAAATATTGAAAGGCATATGATTAGAAAGAAAGAAGGTTCCGGAAATCCAATTAAGACCAAAATGTTGAACCAAGTGCGCATTTGCTAATTTATTAGTCATAACTACAAGCATACAAATAATCTATGCATCTAATCTTAGAAATGGAATTCAACACTAAATAACTACAGGATCAAAGTCTCTCTACAGACAAGTAAAGCCAGAATGATCTAGCCAATCTTCTACTATATTTTTTAACATATGTAGTTTGTGTTCTTCAAAAGGAAGTGTACCATTACCCTTTTATTACAGATTTACAGTACAAAATATACAAAATTTGTTTTTGCAATCTGACTAAGATTGAAAGCTCTGAGTTACTTTGTCCAAGTGACTGTTGATATAGGATAATTTTGCTGTTAACTTTTATACGTAAACACAATCTAAAATTGAAATGAATAATAGACTTTTGGATGATCCAATTTAGCATTTTCAATAGTTCAACATGTATAGCTTTGTGACTTATCACTCTATTATGCAGCAAATCCTAAAACAAGCACTAATTCTTTAGAAATTTAATCACAAACACAATAAAAGAAGAGGTGGGTACAGTACCCTCCATCCCAATTCTCTGTCCAAATTTTAGGTTTCTTGTCAGAATTTGGCGAGAAATCATCACAGTAGTACCCATTGCATGTATCTATCTGTTAAAAAGAAGAATTAAGATTTAAGAGTTGAAGAGGAATGTTGAAAGTGATGGACTGCCCATACTCCCATAGCATATGAAAACTAGCAGGTAAAATGTATTTTGATACTAAAAAGACAGATTAACTGCTAGTCATTGATTCACAAAAAAGTAAACGAGTAACTTTGTACATATTTACTAACTAAACTAAAATGGTTTTAGGGGTCAAGTATTTACAATGTATTCAGGAGCATCAGTTTGCTGGCACATAATCCATGGAACACCAGCACCAAGCCCAAATGCCATTTGAGCTGCCCATTCCATGTATGCCTTTCCTCCAGAGCCATATTCGCTTTCTATGTTTCCATATTCATTTTCAATCTGACAAATATTTGTAAATGTGAAGCAGATAAACTTGAGCATTGTTATGGAATATATATATATAATATATGGAATCTCTATAGAGTAGGCAGTCTTTAGAGATTTAGGTAGGTAGGCATATGGAGACTTAGTTTCCTATTCCTATTAGGGTTTCCTATTCCTATTATGGTAGATTTGGTATCTAGTTTAGTATATATAGAGGCATAGAGAACAACCTATTGTACTCTTGTACTCTTTCATTTATAATATATTCATACATTCTATTATTCTCTGGTCTTCTCACATACTTTGCTTCCGCCTAACTGGCGGGTGGTTGTTATTCTCCACCCGCCAGGCCTTTCAATCCCTCAATTTCAACAAGCATCAATGACAACACAAGCACATTTGCATGCATAGATAGGCAAATATAGATATAAACTGAGGGCATGAAGGATGATCACTAACAGGAAACCCAAAAAAAAAAAAAAAAAAAAAAACACACACACACACACGCAGATTGTAGAATTAGTTCCAACACTTGTGTTGAAATATAGAAACCCTACTGTGGACCATTACATTTATATATAAGCATGTGTATCCTCTTAGAATGTATGCAATACATTATTATTAATTCAATCATATATTCTTTCTTTGGTTTCTATATATTTGCTTCTGTCTAATTGGCAGGTGGTGGCTATTTGCCAAGGCAAATTATACTGTGGACCACTAATAAATGTTCATTTGTAGTAAACTGAAGGTTAATTAAAAATGAACATTCAGTACTAAATGAACCTCCAAAATGAACATTCAGTGTACTAAAAAATAAACCTTATGTCAATGGTTCACCTTGTAAGGTGGACCATGGTCCACATTATAATGATTGATTTGCCTAGGGATGTCCACTCAATTTCCGGGCTAGCCCTGTCGGCCGTGTCGGGCTATTAGGTTTATTGGTTCATGCTTATCATTTGTTTTGTATGTTTTAAAATTTGTGACCCTAAACCTAAAACCTCGGGCTATCTAGCTTATCGGGTGGGCTCAACTAAAATTGTTGACATTTTAAAATTAACATTATAAACTTTCAATTTAAAAAAACTAGCACATTTTACATTAAAAAATATAAACTTCGACATCATTTAGTCAATCAAAATCTCCATTTTGAAACTCCAACTCATAAACATAATGCAAGTATCTAACAATTAATTTATAAAATATAATATACGTATGCAACATTTCTTTTATACCTAAAATATTAAAAATAAAATAAGAAAATCAAATACATGTAGTATCCTCAAATAAAATTAAGTTTATAATGACACCACACATTTATTAATTTATACTCCGTATCTTATAATAGACTTGACAATGCTAGCTCTACACTACCAAAAGGATGCCGCATATTAGTAGATCACTTTGGTATTGTTCATAAGTTAGGTCATCAATTTATGAATTTATGAATGATTTAAAGTGTGTGTGTGTGTGTGTGTGTGTCTGTATATATATAGAGAGAGAGAGAGAAAATTGGGATCCAATGAGAACTACTCCCCCGTGAAAATGTGAGAACTAATCTAATCCGTCCATCTAAGATGATCAATGGCTGAATTTTTTTTAAAATGTGGTGACATTTTTGTAATTACAGTTGTGCATTTGGGGATGCTAGATTGTGCATTTGGAAAATAATTGACAGTGAATTTGGAGACAAGATTGCAAATGCGCAGTTATCCGTGAATGCACAATCAAGTATTACAAGATGCACTATCAGGCATTAATGAAATGTCACCGCGTTTTTTCCTTAATTTTCAACCCTTGATCATCTTAGATAGACAGATGAGATTTGTTCGATATATATCAAATTAGAAGCCACTAATCTCAGCCGTCCCTCAAGGTTCAACAATGATTAAGTGTTTTAATAAATTTTAACCAAAAAAAAAAAAAAATAGGGTCAATTTTATAATTATTGAAAACTTTTAAAATTTTAATATTTATAAAAAGAACCCCACATTTTTCCCTTGTTTTCTAGTAGCCCTAAGTTGTTGATCTACCCAAATCATGGTTGAAAAAATCACTAGGCGCTCGGAGGGTGCTTAGCGCCTAGGCGAGGATTAATCGACACCTGTGTATTTTTTTATTATTATTTTTATTTTTTTAAAAATTGTTTTAAATTTTTAAATTTTTTTAATTAAGACTAATAATTATAAACTATTTAATACTTCAATAGTTAATACTAAAATATTAAATATTAACCTAAAAAGCATCTAGAGTTTGAACAATTTAGGGTTATTTCACTAAAAATGATGTCATTTTGAGTGAAATAACTCATTTAAAGAAAAAGAAAAAAAAAAAAAAAAACAGTAGCTAATCGGCCGACTAGGCGGTCTAGTCGGCGCCTAGAAAGCCTAGGCAGTCGGCGCCTAAGCGACCTAGTTGGCCGCCTAGACCACCGATTATGGTGATACGCTAGGCGGCCGACCGACGCTTAGCACTAATCCGTGCCTAGGCGGAATTTTTGCAACATTGATCCAAATGGATGGATCCTTTTACGTGAGAGATGTCCTCACCTGAACCGGCAATTAATATCGTGAACCAGAGTCCATATAGCATTATGGACCTTGGATCGAAACAACCTCGTTTTGATATTTATGTTTTAACGGCTTTTGCGATTTCCCGTTTTCCATGTTTCAACACAAATACTAATCTATTCTAGATACAGAATTCATACTCTAAGACAAGGTACATAATTTCATAATACAAAGACACAAAAACTCATAACACAAGACACATACACATGTTATATATTTACTTATTAACAAATCTAATTTAGGTAGAGAATTTATGTTCTATAGACACAGAATTTCATAATACAAGACGTAAATTCATAACATAAGACACACAATATGTTGTATGTTACGCACCTACTAATCTATTCAGGTACAAAATTCATACTCTTAAGCTACAAAATTTCATAACATAAAATACAAAAACTCACAACACAAAACACATACACATGTTATATATTCACTTGTTTTCAAATATGATTTAGATGGAGAATTTATGTTTTATAGGCACATAATTTCACAACACAAGATATAAATTCATAACATAAGACACATATTATGTTGTGTTCCACAATTACTAATTTGTTTTAGGTACAAAATTAATACTCTTAAGGTACAAAATTTTATAACTTAAGATACAAAAACTCACAACACAAGACACATATGCATGTTTTACAACCCAAAAAAAAAAAAAAAAAACTATAACGTGAATTGAGCAACAAACGGTCACCGTCAAAATTAAAATTCAAAACGACATCGTATAGGACCAAGGTCCACAAATGTGGACCTTGGTCCATGGTATAATGATTGCACCTAAACCCTTCATTATACATATATATGAAGAAAATATTTGGATGAGTTGAGTTTACTTTTTGCATCAAATATCAAAACAAGCATATATAGTAGGGTGAGACTAATTTACTTCTTCTTTTTTTCTTTTTCTTTTTCTTTTTTGTAATTGGGCTAAACAGGCCCGGCCCAAGCTAACCCAACTACCACAAAAGGCCAATAGGGTTGGCCCAATTTCCTTCTAAGGTTGATTTTTAACAGCCCTAACCCAATAAATTTTCAATCTTATTGAGCTAGCCCGTCGGTTTCAGGCTACAATTGGCAGGGTTAAAATTGAAATGTGCAAAAGTTAAGAGGAGTGGATAAAAATAGGTACTTTTTAAAACTTGTACATTTTTGGAAAAAACTCCATTGGTACTTGCATTTGTGGTAAAAAAAAAAATGCAAGTCCCAATGTTGTTTCTTAAATTAATGAAAAGATTTTTTTTTTTCGGGTGAAATACAAGAAACGCAAGTATTTCACGAGAAACGCAAAATACAAGAAACGCAAGTACGACTTGCATTTCTTGTTTCACATGAAAAAGAAAAAAATTCATTAATTTAAGAAACTCCATTGGGACTTGCAATTTTTACCACAAATACAAGTCCCGAAGGAGTTTTTTCCTAAAAATGTACAAATTTTAAAAAGTGCTTATTTTTGTTTACTCCTCTCAATTTTGTCCATTTCAGTCAATAAGCCCAATAGGTACCCTATATTTGCCATCCACAAGGCCTTCAATCCCTCAATTTCAACTTGGAAAACAATAAAAGCTTTGACACAACCCAATATCTTGTATCTTTCTTGAACCACATTAAAAACGGAACTTCTACCATAGGAGCCTTACTCATCTAGCAGTCAAGTATAGCCAATGAACATATCAGGTAATAGTAGCATTTTGGCTAATGACGGAAGGTAAGAAGTTTTTACAACCTGCAACAGAATGATTGGTCCACCTTGCCACGATAAGAGTGATTCTGATAGCATAAGATCCACAATCATTTTTACAAAACGCTCCATCTCCTCCTAGAAAAGTTCCAAAAATAGTCATGAAAACGGTCAATAAAATGACTAAAATTATGATTTTATTATGACTCATGAAAAAAAAAAAAAAAAAAAAAGATGTGAACTTATTCAACAAATTAAAAATTGCAAAACTCCTTAAGATTTCTATGTAATGTTCAAATAAGAGCTTAAAGCAAGTAGTAACTCAGATGAACGAACCATAAATCTATAAACAAAAAGTACATGTTAAATTGTGAGTCTTGAATGCAAGTGAATTCTAATCTGATTTTTACTCGATTATTTGTTAAAGATGTAAGAGAATAAAGAACTCATATATTTCACATATTAAGAACTGTACAAACTATCACTATTTATACAGGAATAATCTATAGCCTAATGGGCCTATTGATAAACAGGCTTAGGGTTTCAGCACTCCCCCTCAAGCTGGAGAGTATAGATCATATGCTCCAAGCTTGTTACAAATATACCCAACTCTAGGAGCTCTAAGAGACTTTGTTAGAATATCAGCAGAATTGACAAAGCTAGTCTTAATACTCCCTGATACAATTTTCTCCTTGATGAAGTGGCAGTCAACCTCAATGTGTTTGGTCCTCTCATGATAGACTGGATTTGAGGCAATGTGAAGAGTTGTTTGGTTGTCACATATCAATGTTGTTAGATAAGTATGGGAGTGTTAGTGGGTTGAGGGAGCAGTTAGATCTTCCCTCTTTACCTTGTGTTCTTCCTTTTGAATTGTGTGGCAGTAGTTTGTTTCCTGTGTATGTAAATAGGTAGGAACTCTGTACAGAGTGAAGATATGAAATACACGGACAGTTTGCTTTCCCTTCCTACATTTAACATGGTATCAGAGCCAAATAAGTGAGAGTGAGTGCCTAGGCTGGGGTTGGGAAGCAGGGGCGACGCTGGAGAGAGGAGTCTGATTGCAGCCACAGTAGCCACGCGCCGCCGTTGCCGCCGAGGTCCGCCGCCACGGCGCGTGAGGATGTTTCCTGCGACGTCGCAAGAAGGTTTTTGCACCGGTGGTCTCGCCTCGTCACACTGAGTCCAGAATGGTATGGTGTGTTGAAGTATGATGTGGTTTGGGTCTTTTGGTTAAAAAGGTACGCATCATTAACTTTTAAATCTGGGAGAAGTTCTAATTGTTTGTGGGTTAAGGCTAAATGGCACAAGAAAGGAATATTACTATTATTTCTACCCCATCTAAGTTAATTGATGTTATTCTGGCTTCAGATGGGTCTAATTTTCCTGAATGGAAATTTCTTATTAGGGTAAATGTAGATGGTATGAGAAAGGGTGACCATCTAGATAAAGTATAAGGTGATACAGAATGGGCAAATACTGATAAGGCTTTACTGTCAAGAATAATTAACTGCATTGATAGAAAGATTATTTTGTCCATGCAACATTGCAAGACTGTAAAAGAGGTTTGGGAATTGGTATCCAACTAGTTTAGTGGAACAAGTAATTTGAGAAAATTATATCAACTGTCTCAGGAGGTATATCGTTCGAGTCAAAAAGGGGAAGGCATGAACTTAGAGACTATTACTATGATTTTAAGAGTCAGTGTGTTACTTTGTGTGCTCCTATGCCATTAACAACTGATTTGGATGAAATGAAAAAGCAATGTGACAGATTACTTGTTTTTAGTTGGATTTGTGGATTAGATAAAGAATATGACGTCCTTAAGTCCCAACTGTTGGGGAATAAGGACTTAGAGTCTTTGGATCAGGTATTTTCCATGCTTCAAAATGCATCGGGAAGTACTGGTTCAACTGAGCTCCTTATGTCACAAGGAGGTGGTATTGATCCAAATGCCCTCATATCACACGGAGGGAATACTAGTGAGAGCTATGGCCGAGGAGGAGGTAATAATCGCTACCGAGGACGTGGGGTTCTTGGAGAGGACACAACATATCTTAAGGCACCATTTAATAAAAATTTTATGTTGATTATGTTTTATTTTGCCTTAAGAGTGTATGTGTATAGTTTTTGACAAATAATTACCAAAGGGGGAGATTGTAAGTGCAAAATTAATATATATAGGATAATTAATTGGCAATATATTTGTCCTAAGTTTTATTTAGTTTTTATTGGAAGTCCAATAAAAACTAAATAAAACTTAGGACAAATATATTGCCAATTAATTATCCTATACATATTAATTTTGCACTTACAGTACATTCTCTAATTTTATGGTTGAATTATACAGCTATAAATCCAAAAGACAGGAGGCATCAAATTCCATTTAAAAGCTTTATTCTCTTTTATTTAGTGGCCTTCTTTCTCTTTGTGCATGGTTGGGAACCAAGAAGCAAGCACCATGATAGAACTGTGAACAAAGGAAGTTCAATCGTTCCTAGACAATTCAGAAAGCCCATTCCCTACAGACTTCATAAAAACAAACAAGATACTTCCCTGATCTCAATCTGTTTGTCGTGTTATATTTTAGGAAGTCCCAATATAACCCTTTCACTTAAGAAAAATTATTACATACATAAATGAAATGATAAGACATTGTGAGCCATCACTTAACTCATTCCCAACCATACAATTTCTCTACATGTGGGAAATACTTTGAACTTAAACAACATTATTTTAAATTCTCTACCTAACTCTTCCTCCTTTCTCCTAAAAATTTGTGCTAAACAACTTGTTTACAAGTTCCATGAGACAGATAGTACTTGTCTAGATGAAGAGAATACGGATTTAAATGAGAAATGAATTCTAGAAAATAGTCAAAATACTAGAATCACTTTATCAGGAAATAATCACCTACAGGAAGCAGCAGAGGTACTATAATCTAAATATGCTAATTATAACTTATTCAACAGTATTGATCCATCTCTATTTTCCAGCATCTCTCAGTTCTTGCTAGTTCTTATCCTTAAACCCTCTAATAATGTTTCTAATACTTCAAACACAAAATTTATAAAATTGAAATTCTAAAGCAGAACATGAACTCAATTACTCAAACTTTCATGTTTGAAAATTTAAAGACTGATAGTGGGAAGTAAAAGAACTACGAAATCAAAATAAATTAGAAAAAAATTAAATTAGACTAATAGGCATAGGTAAGTATATATTTAAGGCATGAGGGGTAAAAAATGTTTTGTCCAACCATACCTTGAAGGGTGCACTATCTGTTCGAAATTCTATTCCAGGTACATCACGCAGCCATACTGGGAAGCCCCTGCAACGTAGTTGCAAATACAAGTGTGATCCAGAGAGAAACACCAGTTAGGAGCATTAAAGGTCAGATGAAGAAAAGGTATTGTCACTGAGTATGGTATAAAAATACAAAATGAAAAGAAACCGATACACAGTGGTGATGCCATTTTGAGGACTGTAGTTTAATTATGTACTTTGTTGTGATATACTACTCCCTCCTTCTATTTGAAGTTGGCCACTTTTGACTAAACAAATGTTAGGAGAAAGTTTGCAAAATGCGGGTTTTGTTATGACCTATGAATAATATCGTAATATGTGTATGTGTGTGTGTGTGTGTATATAGGATAGTGATCATATGAGAATCACCCTCTCCATGAGTCTATGAGAACCAATCTGGTGCATTAAAAAATTAGATCTATGGATGAGATTAGTTGGGAGGGGTTCAAAATTCGTGTGTGCATATGGGGCATGTGTTGTGTGCATATCCTATGTTGCACACAATAAATGCTTAATATGCACACGCGAATTTTGAACCCCCAATTGCACACAGTGACACAGCACATGCACAGAGCGCATGCTTAATATGCACACGCGAATTTTGGAACCCCCAATTGCACACAGCACATATCCCATATGCACACGCGAATTTTGGACCCCCCAATCGATCTCATCTATAGATCTGTTTTTTTTATGCACTAGATTGGTTCTCATGGACTCATGGGAGGATGGTTCTCATAGGAACATCACCCTATATATATATATATATAGGCTAATATTCAAGTGCATCCACCTGTTCTCGTGAGCCCTATGAAACCCTTCGTAAATGCATACAAGCTACTACACGAATACACACAAGGTAGCTTGTGTGCATTCATGCAGGGCGAATTGCACACAATCTCGTTTGTGTGCACAGTGCATTTTTGTAGTAGCTTGTGTGCATTTATGAAGGGTCTCACAGGAAGAAGTGATCTCATTTGATTATTACTCTCTCTCTCTCTCTCTCTCTCTCTCTCTCTCTCTATATATATATATATATATATATATTGCTTGAATAAATGAAATTCCATTTTAGGGTAGTACGATTGCAATGGCATGACCTGTAAAGAAAATGTTGCACAGTTCTAGTGATAGGAAAGGAGTAGCAACTTTCTCAAATTCATGATCTTTAGTTAGGAGCAAATCCTCTGGCACACAAGAAACATTGCAAAGGGAATTTGGAATTAGAATTTGGGCCTCTTGAAAACTACCAGCACCGGTTGAATAGACAAAAGAAATTCACCATCTTGAATTAAATCTTGCTACAGTTCATAGCTTAGATGCATTATCTATATATAAATTTCTAGAGAACAATAACATCAAATTTTAAGATGTACAAGTTCTGCAGGGAAAAGAAATTAGAATAATTCTGATTTTGTTCCCTTTGTTTTCATTAACTATTACTTTACTTATTAATAATTTGTATAATACATGGCATTTATGTCTTTGATTTTGTCAGATTCATCTAGTTTCTTCCTGGGCCATCAGTGGGAAACAATAACCATTTTTAGGAGATAAACAAAAGTTATTCCATAATCCATATTATATAAATCTGGGCAAAAAGATAAAGTAAGCATGGTCAAAATTAAAGAGAGGTTGTCACCCAAAGTTCCATTCAGCACATGCATAAGGACCAATTCGGAGAAGTAGATAAAGTCCAGCAGATCCAACTTGCTTCGCAAACTTGACAATATCATATCTTCCTTCAAAGTTATACTGAAAAGAAAGTTCACAAAATTAATATGCTTCAAAGACATTAATTTTCTACTTATTCACTTCCATCATCCAAGAAGCATAGGTTAAGCCAGGACTATTTTCTGATACCTCCCCTTTGACTGGTTCATGTCCATTCCAAAATACATATGTTTCAATGACATCAGCCCCGCCTTCCTTGCTTTTTGCAATCAAATTAGGCCACATCTACCGTATGTAAAACATGGAAAGTACAAATTAATATCATAATAGATAGCTAAGTATAAAATTGTAGTGGGAAGAATAAGTAGAAGAATCTTATTTCCTTATTTTATAAAGATGTAGAAAATAAAGAAATTAGCTCCTTTGAGGAGATTAGAGCCTGCTACTGTCTATTCATTCCAGTTCATACTTGGACTTAAATGAGCTTTGAACCATAATATTTTGAACTTCAATATGAACTCCTCCCCAACCAAGCGAGTAGATTAAGGACAGTCTTTGCAGCTCTTCAGATTACTGTTCAATAAAATTTTCTCTGTTTTTCTTGTTCCAGTCTGTCTTTTCTTTGCACAAATTCACTTTTAAATTGTTCATCAGTCAACAGCCTCTCTAATTTTAACAAACAAACAATGAATTGCTTGATTATCTCTGTGACTACGCATCTCAACACCCACTGTCCTTGCTCCAACTCGGAAAGAAAAATAAATTTTTTCTTGAGTTTATTATGCCTACGAGTTTGACTTTGAATCCTCACTAACGCACAGAATAAAATATTAATAGAACAATCGAAATTGCGACTGAAGAAGCACAAAAACTCTGAGACATGTATAGCAGCGTAAATACAACTCCATATATAAATGCTGCTAATATACTTATGAATTGAGTGAATTGGGGAAGTCAATTAGTGAAGCAACTAAGGAATACCTCGGGGGTGGCGCGCGGGTAGTGAATTCCGGCGGAGATGAGCATGCGGCGCTGGCCATTGATGATGATAGCTCTGTGGTCGTAGCTCACATTAAACGGCGTGAAGAAGTTGCCATCGCAGGGGCGGATGATCACTCCTAACAGTACAGTCAATGCCACCGTCGTAATCACCCACCGGAGCGGTGCCATTCTCGGATAATATTCTCTGATATTGAGATTGAGAAATAGATAAGAACGGGGCGCCAACTCCATACAGTAATATTGATTGATCGACAGACGACAGGTGGGGGTAGGTATAGGCTAGGCCCTAGGGTTTATTACCTCCGTACATTCTTGTATGTTTTGAGATTTCATTTACATTTTCTCATGTGTCATCCATAATCCATGTGATAAGGGTGAAGACTGAACTGAAACTTGATCATTCTGTCACTCTAATCTTGTACTGTTCTCTCGTTTTGCACTTTCAATTTTTTTCAAAACTGCAATGCTATCAATTTTCTCCAAAACTGCAATGTTGTTCCAAATGGCATATTCCATCTCATGAAAACTAGTGATCTCCTGGGATTGTCCTGTTGTACATAATGGCTTGATCTACGAAAAAACCTGCAAATGTAGACAAATAATGCGGAGTATTAGTTTGGGATAAGGCCTAAATAAGCGCTTCAACTATTTATAAAAGTGTAATTAGACTCTAGAACTAAAATAAAAAAAAATTAGATACATAAACTTAGAAAAAAAAATTGCAATCAGTACAATTTAACATGTAACATGTTATTGTTGAACTGCAACTTGAACTTGAGGTAGTAAAGTTGTTTGTTGTGGTCATTGATGCTTTCCACAAGGCATCTTTTATTGGATTTGTTTTGAAACCATTCACCCTCATATCACATTCCAAATGCCTAACACAAAACCTATGTTTAACTGCTTATCAAATATTATCGTGACCTCATTCTCTAATATGACATCAATATGCTGCAAGTCTTTCTTTAGCAATTATAATAACTAAGTCCATGAGTACTTGTTCTCACCTTCTACAATTGCATAATAATTGAGAATATACTTTCATTTTCATCAATCCCAATGTCAACAATTGGCATCTTGTTTTACACGTGAGGTGACACCCATCTAGACCAATTATTGGTCTGCAATGATTAAACCCTTCTCTAGTAGCCTCCGAACAAATATACATCATCAAAAATATTTGTTGTCCATCCTCTAGCATGTCACTCAACTTCACTACACAAGCAATATTTGAATTTGTTCCTTGTATTTCCATGCAGTAACTCCAAATCCTATTGAAGTAGTCTTTTGCCTCACACTTTATTTCACCTTTAGCTTTTACTAAAGCCCTCCATGTTTGTTTCTTATTTAGTGTATAATGTTCATCAATGCACATTTTTTTTGTAAAAAATGATTTGTTTTCCAATTCAAATGTTCTTTAATTTTCCGTTTTTATCTTTTTGCAACCATGGTGGAATTCACCATTGAATTCTTTTATATCCTTACACATCAATCATGTTTCTCCTTTAAAAAAGCTATCCTCCAACATTTGTCATCTCTATCATACCTAAGGGTAACTTACCATGAACAACTCTCATAATGGAAAAAATACTAATATTAAATAACTTGAAATAAACAAATTTTTAACAATTTTAAATACAAAATAGTGTCAAGGACCTTGTGGTCCAGTGGCATCAAACCATTCCCTTTATACGGGAGGTGGTGGGTTCAAAGAGAAAGTAGTTATGAACATATACTGCATTGTAATAGAGTCAGTAGTATTCAAAAAAAAATATACAAAATAGTAATCATGAAAACAATTATAGATGCTTTCCTATCTAAATTCAAATTAATGAATACCTACATCACTACCTTCATAAATAAAGAATTATAGTTTATAAAAATGAATAAATAATTTAAAATCATATAAACTTATAGACAATCACATCATTAGTTATTAAAATAAATAATAAAGTAATTATTAATAAAAAAAATTATAAAACAAAACTTATAAATAATAGTATGAAATATTAATTATTGAGAGCAATAAATCAAAACACTTTAAAATGTGATAAATATATTTGTAACAAAATATGAAATATAATAATTTGATAAATAGTTCGAATAGAAAACACATTTTACATCACAGTCTTCTCTATTGATATCATATTTATAAAAAAAAAAAATTCTTTTAGTTAGATTAATTTTAAGTTTTTTCTATAATAATTTGAATATGATGACGTACCATTAATAGAACTTCTAAACTACATTGACTATATTTTTTAGTACAACTACATTGACGACTATATAATTCATAAAAAAAAAAAAAGTAAACTATATTTTAAAACATTTTTTATAACTTCACAAAATATATATTACATTTACATAACTCATTATAAAGTTCACAAAATAACACATGTTCTAAATATAAGTAGCAAATTACTCGAATAGAAATAGATTCAAAATTTAATATGAATCACAAATCAATCTATATTATAAATCTCACTATATAATTATATAAAGGTAAAAAGTTATCACAAAGTTACAAATTAAATAAAAAATACAATTACAAATAGAAATAAATTACATAAATTACCATTTTAATATATTATATAATTATATAATATCCCTAAATTCATTTTCTAAAGAGTAGGGAGGGAAAATATGATGTAAATGTATACATGAGGATCCACTTACCTTAAACATAAGGTCCACAAGACCTTCCAATTAAGCTAACTCAACTTTAGGACTTTAAATACATATTAAATACTTATACCAAAAACTTATAGTATATATAAAAGGTGGGGATAGGGTGGTGGGTCCCTTTCAAGCGTGGGTCCTAAGCAAGGGTCTAACTTACGCTTGCCCATACTCGGGCCTGACAGACCATTATTGCGACTTCAGTCACATTGCTTTCCTGTCGAATCAATGCACTTAGTTCTTGTTGCTTTCCTATATACCATCAATAGAATTCCTCTCACTTTGTTCTTGATTGAGTTATAATAATTGGGAAATTATGGTTGAGGTTGAAGGAAATTGGGAATTTTGCAATTCAATCAATTGAAGATTAACGAAGAGGAAGAAGAAACTCATGCAATGAAATGATGATTTTACTCTTGAACTTGACGCCTAAATGACGTTAAGGTGACGGAATGTCTAATAGTGGAAAGATTTTGATAGTCAAGTGTCACATTTGTCACCAGATGTGGAAAATCACTAGTTGTTGCCTTGTTGGATCTCATTTGAAGTTTTTCAAATATATATTACTCCTTTCATAGGGCAAGTATATTATAGTGTGGCAAAATATCATGTGAGACGAATTTGGGTTTTTCATATTTATTATACATTCCCTCATAAGTGTTAAGGAGTATATATAATTTTTCTCATAAGTAATTTTTCAACCCCTAATATTACATTTTGATTTAAAAAGTACGGAGTACTATATTTTTCATATAACAAACAATTTATTATATTCTTAATTAGTATTACATTTTTCATCATAACTATTAAATTTCCATCTTGATTTTTTTTTTTTTTTTGTATTATTGACTCTTAGAGTCAATAATGTCCCCGGTTCAAACCTGAAACCTCTCGTTTGAGAAACAACAGTTGCTCGTTAGAGTAAATTTCACGTAAGCGAGTGTCTTTTACGTAAACAAGAAGATACGGAAATATACCAAGATAAATTAAAAAAGAAAAAGAGGTAAATTACGAAAAATGAGGAATGGGTGGAATGCCAATGGGAGAAGAGGATCAAATTCAAAATTACTACGGTACTACATTGATGTCTACTATACCCTATGAAAAACTACATCTACTTTTCTTTCTCACTTAATTACCTCAGCTGCGCTCCTACATAAAAATTAAAGTTGCTATCCCCAAATTAAACTAAAATTAAAGCATTATATTAAACATCCTCGGGTCCTTCCGGCCGGCTTTTGGGTGGGGCTTCTCTTGTGGTTTCCGAATCTGGAGTTACTGTTGATGCTTTGGTTCCCCCTCCCATGTCTTTGGTTTTGTGCAGAAGAAAAGTCCCCGACAAGATGGTTATGAAGCCGCAGAATTCTGTTACAATCTGTGTTACGGTTTGGTGATCCCAGTCCTGCAACGTAACAACCAATTCATTAACAACTCATACCCAGAGTACCCTCAACAATCACGCATACATATTTAAGGCAAAAACTTGTGGGAGAGTGTGTCTGTTATACGGTCAGGTCAATATGCAAATGTAATATTAAATCAAAAATAAAATGTTTATTACTTATATGAAAAAATCTAATACTTTTGAAGAAAAAAATGTAATGCTTTTACATTTTATGTAAAAGTACGTACGTATTACATTTTCCTTTATAAGTGTAACATTACTTATAAGGAAAAATATAATACCTTTGATGAAAAAAGTAATACTTTTACATCAAAATATAAAAGTATTACATTTGTCTATTGTGTTTTCCCTTATAAGTAACAAACATTTTATTCTTGATTTAGTATTACATTTGCATATTGACTCGATTCGACCAATCTCACGGACAATGATACGTGAGACTGTCTCATGCATACAAGTGTGATCCCATATTTAATTGTATTAAATACTAATAATATCTATATAATCAAATATGATATACTTGGTTATATTTGATACTATTCGAATGGGTATATCATTTAAAAAAAAAAAAAAACAAACAAAAATCACTAGTGCCCGGCCCCTTGTTATATAAAAATATGAGAGAGAGGAAGTAGGTGTTTGTAATTAAGCAAATATTGAGTAGCAAAAAGCGTAAATATATAGAGATATAGAATGAATGAGATCACCTTAAACATAATGACGCTAGCTACGATGGTGAGCGTGGTAAACATCACATAATATACAGGAGAAACCACTGCAGTATTGAAGCAATCCAGAGCCTGCACAAGTAGTATATATATATTGTCCCACAGTACTCAATACAAATTTTAAACTTTTACTATTAACATAGGTATATATATATATGTAAAAAAAAAAAAAAAAAAAAGAAAAAAAAAGTTGTACCTTGTTGAGATAGTTAAGCTGCAGAAGGCAAAAGATGATGACACAAACAGTGAAAAACCATGTTTGGAAGTACTTAAACTGATTTGAATCTTCCACCGACAGCTTCAGAGCTATGCCCACTGCTTTCACACCCATAACCTGTAATTGCATATATATCCGGCCAGAAGCCACAATTACCATAAAACACAGCTTATATAATTAAAAACAAATTTAAAAACAAAAATGTAATCTGACCGTGAGTGAACCGGTGAGGGAACAAATGCCAATGTAGACGATCAAATGCGACTGCCCATAACGTGGTACGAACCGGAATATGAGGAGCAAAACCAAACACACAACGAGGCAGGTGTAGATGATGAATCCTGTACGTGAGTGAGTTCGATCGTTCCATCATTATTAATCCAAATTCAACATTATATTATAATTTAATTTAATATGTTGAATTGAAGGATATATAGGATATGGGGTAGCTAGGTACCTGGCTGAGTTGCTAAGTGCCATACTTCCTTGACAGATTCCATTTTGCGTTCCAATGGGGCGTGCAACACGATACTGACGGAACCAACCAAGCACAGGATACACCCAACCACACCAAATATATGTAGCCTCTCATCCAAGATAAAATGCGCTAGCAATGCACTGCACCATACCATACCATATTATATTATATATATTAATAGGAAGGTGAAACCGTGAAAGTTAATTAGGAGAAGAAACCAAGAGGGGAATGTAGCATCACTATATACTTACAAATAGAATCTGGTGTAAACAAGCATTCATATGTGCATACGCAAATACAAAATTGCACAACACAAAATGTGTATCCTATGATATGTAAATTAAAAAGCATGTCTTTAGTGCACTTTTACATATCATAGAATATACATGCATGTATATTCTTGAGTACGTGCACTTTTATATATCATAGGATACGCATTAAACGGTATATGTTATTGAGTATATTTTACATGTCATAAGATGCACTTTGTAATTTTGCGCAATAGTCTTATAGAAGACGGCATGTTCTCTCTTGATCCAACCCACATACACACAAAGAAAAATCGCATTCTTGATCTCTTAATTGTTTATTATATATAAATCTTGTTCATTTCTTTCAATTTTTATAATTTTGATCCTTTAATTGTTAAATTAATTCTAAATTCAATCCATTGGCTAACTAAGATAACCCGGTCCTTCAATTAGTGAATATTATCATGACGGATGTTCAATTCATTTTTAACATGTATATGATGATAATGGATATTCGGTTAGATTTACTGAAGGTTATAACGATAAACATTATGCATTTCAAACATTATTAATATTATGATACTAATATAAACATTTTATTCACAATTTATAGCGTTCTATCACGTGATAATTATTTAATTTAAACATAATAAACATCCGGTTTGACTAATGAAAAGTGTTCAACACTTAAAAAAGAATTAATTCCATTTGTAGTCATAGATTATTAGATTTAATGTGACAATTCACTTTTAGTCTTTTTTTATTAGAACATCATTTTTTGTCCTAGTATTATTGTGGCATGATCATTTTTGGTCTTCTATTAACAAAATCGTTGAAATGCCCTTAAATACAATGACAAAAGTTGGCCTGCTATATTTTTTATATTTATTTTTTTGAAAAAAAAATCATAATTAAAGACCAAAATACCCTTGTATTTAACGAAATTTAAACTGTTTTGTTGACATAGATGACTAAAAATGGACATGCCGCAATAATACTAGAACCAAGAGTGTTGTTTTGAAAAACAAAAAGGACTAAAACTGAACTACCACCTATAAATCTAGAACTAAAAATATAATTAATTCCTTAAAACAAGTTAAGAAGTACGTTATAGTAATAAATATTAAGCATGAACCATATATAACATAATGTAATATATTTGCGAAACAAAGGCCTATTTACCTGAAAATAATACTTAAAGCTCCCAATGGAGTCACAAGTATTGCTGGGGCGTAAGCATAGGCAGCAAAATTAGCTGCCTCACCGACAATCACTACAAAATAAATGCAACGTAACGAATTGAGAATAAAGTATGATTTTAAATAAATAAATAAATAATTCAGAGAAACCGTTATTTATTCTTCATATTAAAAAAAATTTTAAAAAAATTAAACTAACAACAACAACAACAACAACAACAACAAGCTTACTCGTTAACATCCCAGCCCACCAGTAAGGTTCCAGCAAGTATGAATATCCTCCAGAACCTGATCATCACAACTCAAGCAATTGCACTATTTAGTATGCATTACATTAATTAAACAAAATTATCAAAATTTCACACCAAAAAAACAAAAGAAAATAAATTAACTTTACACCCCAGAAAAAACCCTTAAAATAGAAAAACTACATGAGTTTTTTTTTTTTAAGTATTTGCAAAATGTTGATCAATATCCACTATTCAAACATGAACAAATTAACATCATGGGCAACATTTTAAAAATAAAAAATAAAAAATTGAAACACATGGTCAACATATATTAAAGATAAAAACTAATATTATTGAAAGCATATCTTAACTACTTTGAGTCTAGACCCGAATAGTTACATATAAATTTTGATAAGTATTCAATTCAAATATGACAAATTTCAAATTAAGTATGAAAAAACATTACGATGTTTTCAGGAAGGCATTGGACCAGTTTAGACCCAACTTGTCTTGAATTAGCTTGATCTTAGCCTAGAACAAGATTGACCGTACCCTATAAGAGTTAGTCTAGGTGTTTCCTCAGCTTAGGACTACTTGGGAATATAGCTCAAAATTTGTCTGGGTAGGTTTAAAATTGGTTCCGGCCATGTCCCAAATGATCCCGGATTATTCTTTAAGAATGTCGGGATCAAACTGAACCGTGAATATCTTTAATAATGCCAGGATTAAAGTAAATATAATTGGATGTATTATATATATATCTAACCTGCACGAATTCCACTTGCTCCAGCTTTCATAAGGCCTTTTTTCTTAATAATGAAGCTAGATCCAATAAAAATACTGGATGACAGAGCTAATATAAGTCCATGAACATTGTCTGATATGCTTTTCATTTAGATTGATCAAACAGTATAAAATGGAAAGGATATATAATATATTAGTTGATGGATTATAAATCTAAACCAGAGTTAGTTCCTATAGTCAAAAAACAACACCAATCGATCCCTGCATGCACAAAAACAAAGAGAAGATCAACAAAGAGCCATCTGAAAGCTTCATGTCCAGAAATGATGATAAGAGAATGAAGATCAGAGAACCTCATTGGCTTTCTTTTGCATGCATCAATTGATGAAAGAAATATTATTATGTCACAGAAAATGTGTACTATTATAGATGTTGTGTGTAGGAATGGAAACAATCAATCAAGCAAATGAATACTAAGATGTTTTGCTTATTTTTCTGTCTCTTTTCTTTGTCTTCTTCAATTCTCTCTGATCTAAAGTGAGTGGAGAGAGTTTATAGAGAGAGGAAAAAGGAAGAGAGTGAAACATGGGGTGATGCAGACAGTAATTAAGTCTGTTACATTTGCTTCACTAGACTTGCGCAAAAACACTCCCCTCCCCACTTCCGATTCCCTCGTTCTATTGTACTCTCATCTACTACTCACTTTCCGCTCACATTTAATTTCTTTCTTAGTTTCTTCTTCTTCGTTTTTTTTTTTCTTTTTTTTTTTTTAATGTTTTTCCCTTTTTCTTTTCACTTTTATTAAATCTATACTATTAATTGATATTACAAATATATTTGCTAGCTTGTAAGTTGTAACAATTTAGGATACTAGCTCACGAAAAACGTAACAATACTGATCTACACCAAAGTTTATAAATCGATTCAGACAAAGCGGTAGGTATATATTAATAATATCGGTAAATGGCCATTGAAAGAGTTAATTCCATCGGAGGTCCCTTGTCTTTAGTGACAATTTCAAATTTATTAGTCTCAGACTATCGTTTTTGCGTTTTAATAGTTCAGACTATTATTTTTGGACACTTTTAGTCTTTCTGGTGACTTTTCTTATTTTTAGTAAGGGCATTTTTATCTTTTCATATTTTTCTTTTGTTATTTTTTCGGTTTCAATCGGTTTAATTGGTTTAGAAATTAGAACTTTAGATAACCTCTGATTTTAGTAATTATATTTTTCAACCGGTTTTTAGTAAAGTCTTAAACCAATAATACTCCAATACGGCAACACCCCCTGAAATCATGAAGACATCAAGTTGTTTCAATCTCTTTTCACTTTAATTTTACATGTGTCTGCTCCCTATTTGAGTATTATTGTTTGGTTTAAATTGTATATTTTGGCTCTGATAAGACAATGAAGTCATCATGTTTATTCTTTATATTGGAAAAAAATTTATATATATATATATATATATATATATATATATATATATATATATAGGGTCATGTTCAAGTGTGGCCGTGCTCTTAGGTGTGAACAGTGCGGCCTCACCACTATGTATACAGATATACACCACTCAGTGTTAGAAAATGCACCACACAAATATGCATTGTTAGTGACGCATCACCCAAAAACACACCACTAGGTATGCAAATATACACCACACAGTATTAGCAAATGCACCATTAGGGACATGGGAGTTATGGTGCATTATTTTGGGTGTGTGGTGTGTTTTATGGTGTTTTTAAGTCATCATGTTTATTCTTTATATTGGAAAAAAATTTATATATATATATATATATATATATATATAGGGTTGCACTCTGGTGCGAACTCTCGCCCAGGTAGGAAATGAGAACGCTCCACAGCCGTCCACGTGTCCAGATCAACGAATCAGATACAATTTTAAAAAAATGACGTGGTGGCATTTTCGTAAATAACTGTAACTTTGGTGCACCTAGTTTCACTTACAAGTGCACCTAGTTTCACTTAAAAGTGCACCTAGTTTCACTTACAAGTGCACCTATTTTCGCATCTATTTTCACTTACAAGTGCAAGTAATTTACCTTATTAATATTCATGCACCTATTTTCGCAAATACTTTCACTCACAAATACAAGTAATTTACCTTGTTAATATTCATGCACCTGGGTGCAACCTAGGTGCACCTAGTTATAACATAGGTTGCACCTAGTTATAACATAGGTTGCACCTAGTTATAACATTAGGTACACCTAGTATTGATGCTCACTGTACAATTCACTTGCACCTGTAATACATTTTACTTGCATCTGCAATACATTTTACTTGCACTTGTGCAAGTAATTTACTTTATTAACATTCATGCACCTGGTTGCAACCTATGTGCATCTAGTTATAGCAATAGGTGCACCTAGTTATAACATTAGGTGCACTTAGTATTGATGCTCATTGTACAATTTACTTGTACTTGTAATACATTTTACTTGCACGTGTGCACCTATTTTCACTTGCAGGTGCAAGTAATTTGTCTTGTTAACATTTATGCACCTGGGTGCACCTGTGTGCACCTAGTTATAACATTACGTGCACCTAGTTATAACGTTATGTGCAACTACATTCCGGACACGTGGCGCGCTGTGATTCGTCCGCAGTTCTCTCCTGGGCGGCCAGTACGCACCTGAACGCGATCCTATATATATATATATATATATATATATATATATATATTATATATATATATATATATATATATATATATATAATATTTTACGGTATTGATTTTAAAGATTGCGCTTATACTTTTAGTAGGTTCTCATTTATTTACAAGAACGCGCGGGATCACACAATTCTAAAAACCGGCTCTAATACATACCTGTCCTGTAGAATAGATAGAGATATGGAAAAAAATCACCTTTTAATCATTAAAATCTATACAAAGATAATTTATAACAAAAATTCATCTTTTAATATGAAACAATATTAAAATTTAAAATTCACCTTTTTCAGTTTATATTTTGTTTTCAACCAAATTCTTATTGTTGTCTAGTAAGAACGTAACTAAGAAGACATCACCAATTAAATTGTATCTATGTTTTTTTCAGAAAAATTCATGGCATCCAATATACTAAAAGAGTGGCTCATTTATACTGTTGTTTCAAATGATATTAATCAATTCTAATATTTCAATACGGAGTATGTATGTGATAAGGTCAAAGAATAATGTGGTTAACAACAAATGTTGTGTATTAAAAAAAAAAAAGTAAAAAGTTGTAAAATGTAGTTGTGCATTTATTTAGTATAGATGTCATTCTTTTTTTTTTTTTTTTTAATATAACAAGGAAACTCAGAGTCACTACTCGAGAGTGTTCATTAGGTAAACTCCACTCCTATGTAATAGGAGCAAATCGATTATATAGAAGAAGTAAATCACACTAGCTAGGAAGACTATATATGTATGACAAACTCAATCAAAAGTGTTTACAAAAATTGAATTCGTGGCATTTTAAGTATGAAGGGAAACCAATAAATAGCCTTGATGAGAAATTAATTAAATTGAGAAATTAATTAAACTTAAAACCAATGACTAATTAAATCCTCATCAGTTTGTTCATACCGATAACCAAAGCCGTAAGCAAGGCGGGCGAGTTATAATTGACGACAGCCAGCTACTTGCAAGTCGCATCTCAACACGTCAGCGCCAACTTGTTATTTAAAGACAAATAGATAATGGATAAGATGAAAACTTGACTAAATTAAATTAAAGAGTACATTTAATTTGCTGAAATTAAGAGTACTACTAGTGTATTTAAATTTTTAAAAGATTGCACTTAAACTTTCTTTCTTCTAAAATGCTGAATCTCCAATCTCAAGTGCCCTCCACATTTCAGCCAAAGACAGAGCATTGTTTATTGTGCATATGCCGCGGGTAAGACTCGACTCCTGATCTTTTTTTTCAAACTTCGCATTTGTGACCAATTGAACTTCCCGTAAGAACACGATTGCACTTAAACTTGTTTGCATTGTAAGACGTAATAATGATAGGTTATAGTGCAACAAGATTGAGTATACTATTACTAAGTTAAGTTTTGAGTGTATTGTTAATTATCCGTAAATGCACCACCAAGCTTTATTTAAGATACATCAAAAGTTCATAATAATTATAAAAATCTCACTGCATTTTTGTCTAAATTTTCAACCTTGTTAGTTAGATTATCTCATATATATGGATAATTGGGATTATTTCACATTTTTCACAATAAAACAAGTTATTACTTGGATCTGCTCATATATACACACACATGCAGAGAAAACAGAGAATATATCCCATCCATCAATTAGGGAAAATTAATGTCTTTGAAGTAAGAAATAATACAGTCACATTTTGATAATTATCTCAAACTTTTAATGTTCTTCACAATATAATCAAGTGCACCCTTTGATATTTATTTATTAGTGCAATCTATTGAGTGGACTTTTCATATCATCAAATGCACTTACAATTTTGTTAAAATGCACCTTTAGAGTTGCGAGTCTTTAGTTTTTATATTATCTATAATAATGAAATTGTAGTTATATCGAAATGAAACAGCAGTTGTGTTGAAAGGTAACTGTAGTATATATAAACTGAAAGTTAATGGCGCGGAACAATGTCATTTCAACCGTTTGTTTTGATGCATGGTTCATAGTAAAATTTGCGGATGTTGAGACCGTAAAAAAAAAGAAAAGAATTACAACAGTTGAGGTTGCTTTTAATATTACTCAAAAAGGTAACGAGAGTATTTTTTTTTTTCACAAATGGTTAAAAAGATAATTAAAAGTAGGTGCCTAGGTGTTGTCTTTCAAAACAACCATTCATATTCCTTGTTTGAGCTGTCGCGGTATGAGAAATAGTAACATTGAAAACCTTTCTATTTCTATATTATTATGTTTTATAAAAATAATGTATTAAATAAGTCAATGTTTTCACCGTATGGAATTAATTAAAAAAAATAGTAATAATTACAGACTGTATATCAACCACAGTCCACAGCATCACAACATCCCACGGCGGCCCTCATCTTGAACTCTTGAAGTGTGAACCTATCCATTTCCACATCATATTTCCCCACAAAGTATATACACATACTTAAACCCAATGAGACAAACCATTCTTCTTCAAGAATAGAGAGATTCACAAAATCTGTAGAGAGAGAGATAGAGATAGAGAGAGAGAGAAAAGCAATGTGTTGCAACTCCCATGGATTAACACTCTCAAGAAGCGACCCTCGCTTCTCCTACCTCTCCATCATTCCCTCTTCCCGACCCGACCCGCGCCGCGCGGTGTTCTTCCCCGTTCGCCTCCGGAATCCCCGGCTCCGAGTCCGGACCGGCAGAATCAAGTCCAAGCTCAACGACGCCGTTTCGGTCGCCGAGCCCAAGTCCTTCTACGATCTTCTGGGCATACCTGAGACGGGATCGCTGCTGGAGATCAAGCAGGCGTACAAGCAATTGGCCCGGAAGTATCACCCGGATGTTTCGCCTCCGGATCGGGTCGAGGAGTACACGCAGAGGTTCATCCAGGTCCAGGAGGCTTATGAGACCCTGTCGGACCCTAGAAGGAGAGCTTTGTACGATAGCGATATGGCTAAAGGCCTCCACTTTGCCTTCTCCGCTCGTCGACGTTGCCAAAGCGACGAGGTTTGCTTTTCTACTTTTCATATTTATTTCTCCTCTCTCTCTTTTATCAGAGTATTATCTATTGGTAATTGAAACTTTTTTTTTAGTAAATTATTAAATTTCTGGAATTCTTAGGCTAGTAATTGGGGTAAAATGAAATTGATGTTTACACTTCTATAGTCATGCTTCGCAAAATTAGGAAAGAGGATGTAGTAGGCCCCTTTGTCTATGAATATATCTATGAAGAATTGGAGGTTTTCATTGAAGATTGAATTTAAGAAGTTTAAAGGCAAACCGCCCTGTTTCTTGCTTGTATACTGTTGAAAAGGTGTCATTTTGGTGACTTTAAGTTTGTTCTGAAAGTTTTGATTTTAATCTTATCTGGAGTACTTGGTTATTTGGAGTGGTAACTCTTCAATGATAACTAGTTTCCAATGATTTTCTGTTAAATCTGCCTACTAAATTTTCTTGCCTGCATACTCATCTACAAGATAATTGATGTTTCCATTCTGGGCATATAATCATTTGGCTTTCTGAAACATCTAGTCCCTAGGTGATATTCCAAAATGTGAATAGAAATATGGGATGATTCTACTTGGAGTTTGCAAATTATACCATGTACCAGAGTCTACCTTGCATTATAGACCCTGGTTCAAACATAACCAGTTCTGTATTTATAGTTGACACATGTACCTGCAATTGACAGTTTATGTACTTGTAGCTATCTGCAATTATTAAGTTATTTGTTTATATGTACAGAAACTAACTGTATGTACAAAATGTGTTAACGGAAGGTACCGACTTTTTGTATCGGGTTCACAGTGCAATATGAACCCTGGTCCATGGTATAACAATTGCACTTACTATCAGTAGGCTTAATAAGTGATATCATATATTTTTTCCCTGCAACATTTGAAGTGCTGCCTATCAGCCCTATCTTTGAACTGCCTTTTGCACAAGTAATAATATGTGATTTGATTCTTGTGATACCTTATTCTGCCATGATTGCAACATAGATGTTTCTAGGGCAGTAGGGCACCAAACATGTTAATGCCTCTCCCTTCAGTTTATGTCTCAAAGCACCCTTAGTTATTGTAGGATACATTTTTTAAACAGGTAGTTCTATTTTATGATATAAAAAAAGTGGGGAAATTGCACTTTGTCCTTCAATTATTGCCAGTTATGAAATTTAGACACCAATTGTCAATTTTAATAAATTTAGTCCTTCAATTGTTTTAAGGGTTGCCAACTCAATCCATTTGCAACTTTGGTGTTAAACAATTGAAGGACTAAATTTCTTAAAATTGACAATTGGGGACTAAATTTCAGAACATGCAATAGTTAAAGGACTATAAGTGTGATTTTCCCTAAAAAAAGTGCTTCTTTTGCATTCTTGGTATTGAATTGTATCTGCTTGTATATTATATATTTATATATATATGTGCAAATTATTTTATATTTTAGACTTGTGATTTTCTATCTAATTTGGTTTATTTGTGCATGTAGTATATGGAGGAGAAAAGCGAGTGGAAAGGTCGATGGCAGTCTCAACTATCAGAGCTAAAGAGAAGAAGCATGCATAAAGACTCCGGTGACAATCTATCTTGGGGAGCACGAATGCGTCGGCAAAGGAATAATGAAGAAGCATCATGATAGCGCAATAAGTTTGTATGTATACATTTAGTGTATATATTAATCTTCCAAATAGATAGTATTATTAGGAGACACTTTTAGGGTACTGTTTGGTTACATTTGGTTTGATCAATACGAGTTACAGTGCCAACATAGTTACAACCGTGTACTGTAGTCAGATTTGTGTTACAGATCGCCTGATGCCAACCAGCAACATAGTTGTACATAGAATTACATTAATTGAGGTTGCCTTATATGCAACTTTATATAATTTTGCTCAAGGGATCGAATCGCCTAAGATGGTTTCACTTGCAACATTGTATGATGACTATATATAGCTTTGTTATCGTTTATCCTGTGATTTGAAACTTGTCACAGGTGTGGAATTTTGGTAGGACATCCTATTCTGCTATTTAGGTGAAGTTGATTCAAAGAGGTTTCTTCAATCATTGGTTTTTAGGCGGGACTGGAAATTGTGAAGAAGAATGATTTTCGAGTCTATTCTGCTGTCATTTTCTTTTGTCATTATTAAGCTTGCTGGTTTCTGGCCTTGATGGATACAGATGAAACTAGACCACAATGTTAATTGTGGAGCTTATAGTATTTTGGTTCCTATCTCAATTGGGTTTGAGCTTATAATATTTTGGTTCCTAATATATCTCAATTGGGTTTTATGCCTGACGGTATTGAGTGGATTACCGCTCTTTGCCTCTTTGTATTGTGTTTACAGCATGTTTAGTTCATGGAATGAATTGTAAGGGAAAGAATAGAACAATAATTGTATTAGATTGTTAGGAATGTTATTTCAGTGTTTGGTTGGTCTAAGAAATAAAAATGAAATATGTTTAAAAGTCGTAAATAAAGTCACAAGTATCCATATACAAAATATATAATTATAATAATCAGGGGCTAATAACTTAGTAATAATTGTTTCCTTGCGAGGGGAATAACTCAACTAATTCTTAAGAACATTTTTTCTGGGAATAAAACATTAAAACCAATACCAAGCTTCGACAAGTAATTTGGTGAAAATTCGTCAAAATACAAGCTTGTAAAAATAATTATGGAGGAATATTTTGGTTAGTTTTGGTTTATATAAACAAATTTTCATTAAGAATAAATAAAAACGCATAAATTATTCCAAACATTAATGTTTTGATGAATTTAGGTGAGTTTTAAGTGGATGAGTGGTTAAAAAAAATTAAAAAATGATTTTTTTAAAAAAAAACACGCCTATTATACACTAGAAGTTATTAAAAAAAAAATTGAAACTTTGACATAAAAATGTCATGATTCAAAGTTGTGGGATGCAATTAAAAAAAATCTTTAATCATTGGACCAAAATGCAAATTTTTTATTATTTTATTTCCTTGTGCTAGCATAGTTCTTGTGGAATGACACACACATATATAAAATTTTGGGTGGATGTAGGCAAACAAGAAGCCAGAATATGTCGCTTTTTGGAGTTTGGCATCCGTTTGACTAATTTAAATAGATTGGTGTAAAGGGATAGCCATTTCAGCATACTTTTAAGTTTTAACCATGTGATTAAATCATGTGGTTGTGTATACAACCCTCAATTGCCTCACTAAGGGTGTGTATAGAAAATTGGAAAATAACTTTGGAAAAATATATTTTTTTAAATGAGTTATTTTTCAAAAAATAGTTTTCTTTTTAATGTTTTGTTATATTTTAGAAAACTGTTTTTGTGTGTTTGAATCATTTTTCTAAAATGAGCAGAAAAATCAATATAATTTATATAACTTTTTTTTAAAAAAAGCAATGGTTTTATTAAAAAAAAATACTAGTTTTCGAAAACCAGATCAAAAATCTATGGGGAAGCAAAAGAACAAGAAAAAAGAGAAAATCTCATTCTTCGATACTTTCGACATTCCATTGTTTACTTTGTTCTTTGGCTTGTACTGTTGTTTCTTAATCACTCTTTGAAGTTCCAATCAACTGAAGCTTCGTTCTTCTCCGTTTTGAGTGGCATTGAAAATGACTTCCTCCCAAAAAGAGGGGAAGTCATTTTTCGGAAAAAATGGGCTTGTTTTCCATTTGACTGGAAGTCAATTTCCATTGACCATCATTTTCCATCCCTTGCCAAACACTAGAAAGAGTAATTCTATATGAACTCCCAAATCCTACTCCCTATGACATGGCATGCCTTGATTGCTTAATTTAGTAGAGGGTCATGATGTTTATCCATTCATTTTCTTTTTTCTTCCTCCAATCAAATTTGAACACAAGTGAGAGTAAAAGTTGAGAGTACATGAAGTATTTTTGCACTAGAAACCCGTAATATGATTTCCAGAAATCAATTTTTGGGTTTCCAAACACAATCTAAAACCCCTTAGGAGCTCCTCTGGATGGGAATGTAAACTCCCCTTTTCCGGTTGTAAAGCTAAATCATTGAAATCCCCCATCACCACCAATGGTAATATTGACTGACCCTTTAGAGTGCGTAAAAGCTCCCAAGACTCCCTCTTCCTCAACCTTTCAGGAGAGCCGTAGAAACAAGTTAACCGCCAGGGCTGCATGTCTATAATCGAAATCTCTAGATCAATACGAGTCATATTGTTATCCTTCCAAAGGATAGCCAACCCCCCCCCCCCCCTCCAAAATACCCACTCCTCTCACATAAAACAATCCAGCATACCCAATACGAACACGAAGCCTTTCTACATGAGATTGATCCACTTTCATTTCCATCAAGAATATAAAGTCGGGTTTCTTAGCAGACACAAGGTTTATTAACTCACGAACTGTACGTGGATTACCCAAGCCACAACAGTTCCAGCTCAAGGTACTCATTGCCTATGGCGAGCCTGGGAGCTAGTACTCGCCATGCACAAGTTTTTTGGATTAACCACCATCCTGCCCACCTCCCCCTCCCTCCTCCTCTTCGGATTCACCTGCACCCCCTCCATAACACCCCGCTCTGCAACCTCCATCACCTATCAATCGCCGGCGCTGAAACACGGTTACCAGCCACATCCCTCCCCTTTCCCTCCTACAATACCATCCACTAGCCACGATGCTCCAATAATAGCCTGGTATCCCCTCTTGCTACCAGCCCACATCCAAACCCCATAGGGATAATTCTCAGGGGTCACATTCGCCTGTATAGCCTCTATGCAAAATCTATCAGTATGCCCTAGCACTCCGCAAAAGAAATATAAACAATGCAAATGTTCCATACTTGAAGGTCACCCATGTCCATGTTCCATCCTTCTTAATCAACTTCATGCAACGCTTCAATAGCTTAGTCACATCCACCTCAACCCTAACCCTATGATAGCTTTTCCATGTTCCCCCAAACCCCAACTGATCACAAACCACAAACCTGCCAATGTACTGCCCAACCTACTCTAACACAGTCTCACTAGTATAACCTAGCAGCAGGTCATAAACTTGACCCAAAACGACAACATGTTCAACTCCATCACAACATGTTCAATTCCACTGCAATTGGGTCCTCATTAGGTTTAAGCTGCACAATACTAGTGAATAGTTCTCGAATGACCACATGCATTCCTTTATCACCAGCCTAGCATCTGTCACATAAAATACTCAAATAGGAAAAGATTGCAACGTAGCTCCGAGACTCAGACTCATGATGGCGCCAAACCAAAGGCAAGACATTGCGCATGACATCAAACTTGATCACCTTGTCCATTAAAAAACAACCAACCAACACCTCTTTAATCCGCCCATCTCACCATGATGTCCTCTACATTCCTTACAGTTCTTGGCTCCCACTAGGGTTTGAACTTGTTACTTTCCATTTGGGAGAGTCACAAAGGTGCCATTGAGCTACAACCTACTTGGCATGTTTGTGTATTATTATGCTATTTTGTGTAGTATACTTTCCATTACAAAAGAAATACTTTTTACCAATATGCAACATTGCTATTTTTAGCAGAAAATATTAACACAGTGGAGAGTGAATGTCCATCTTTTTTCTAAACACACTGAAGAAAATGATGTATTTGCAATTGATTCTAATTAACACTATGATCATTTTACATCTGCAGACAATAAAGTTAATATATATAATTAGAAATCTACATGTCTAATTTCGATAAAAGGCAATTGCCTAAATTTTAGGAAGCTTGTTGTAATTGAATTAACATTACAAAATAGCCTATTCAGAAGAATTATGTTCTCATAGCTTGATTACATTCTTCTTGTTTGACTTCAAAGCAATAATACTACATCGTTTTACATCTTACCCTTATTTCATTGCATTTTAGTCCTTAATCTATGAATTAATTTCTTAGTTGCCAATAATTCAAGAATCCTAGTTTTCGTCATTTGCATCATCTGTTTGGACTTGAGAGAAGTTCACAATTTTATCAATTTTGTATCAACTTCATGATAGCTACTAGGAGGTGTCACCATGGTTGGGTTTATGTTAAGTCTAAGTTGGGAGGGAAGCTAGTACCATGGCTGTTTGTAACTATTTCAAACAAAATTGTTGAATTCACTTGATGGATTTAATTAACTCGTGGTAGCCCGAATCATTAAACCCGAATAAATAATAGTAAATAGCAATAGACGATTCGATAGGAAAGATAATGGATGAATGTCACGGAGACAATTCTTGTATTAAATATAGTATGTAAGAGTATTACAAAGGGTGTCGTATTAGGACAATTAGGATAACATGTCTTGTTAAGACAACAATGAGCTATTTTATACTACAAAGCTCTCTAACCGCCCCCTAAAACGGGGGTTAGTTGTAACAAACTTTGACCGTGGGCCCCCGAGTCCTTCTTTGACCGAGCCCTCAAGACCGACTCGGGGTCGGCAACCCAGCCGAGGCCCAAGGTGCCGACCCGGGGTCGGCACCAACCACGGCCCAAGTCCACCAAAGTCATGGAGTGCCGACCCGGGGTCGCCACTCGAGCCATGGCCTACACGGAGCTTGATCTCGGGTCCTCCTTGCTTCGCTCCTCTGGGTCGGTTCGCTCCACTCCACTTCCTAATATATCCATCATCACTACTAATATTCACTAATATATGTGTGTGTGTGTTTTGTAATGCTAAGAGGATATAAAGGAATGCATTGATCATTCATCGCAACCATAGACAGAGTGGTTCACCACACAATGATCTAGGATAACATGAGCGTTTTGTTGTGACGCCACTATTACGCTCATGCTCAACAACCTAAGTGATCTAGTTTGTCAATGACCGTACCCACAAACTCTCGGGTGATACAAGAGAAGTCAAAATTGTGTAGCTTGTTGATTAGAGATCTACAAAGTGGAGGAAGAAGCATAGAGATATTACCAAGTAAAATCAACAATCTATTTTAAGAACATTAAAAGTTAGGAAATTTTCATTTCTAAGTAAAGAAAAATATCGAAAAGTGACTTGAGGAGTGTAAGGGATCTAGATTAGGGAAGACTATGATAAAGTTGTTCATGAAAAGAAAACGATGTCTAAGTAATATATCATGAGTTAAAGTATCTAATTTAAATGTTAAATACAAAGACAATCGTGTAAACCATTTAAGTGCATAAAATCATTAATAAGATGATGACCTATATTATTGCGAACCAACTTAATTATCATTAATTATAAAATCAACAATCTATTTTACCTATTTTACTTGCCATGTATACACTCGTGCAAAGTAATCCCTGGAAATGAAAATTCGCTCTTCATTTCTACTTTATTTGCAGCAATGAATCGCTTCTGAATCTGAATTCCAGAAATTCAAACCTCAACGGAGAGTGGCTGAGTTCCTAGCTTTGTCTTTCTTCGCCGCGTATATAGTGACTTCAGGTCGGTTGTTCGACCTTTTTACATCATGATTCCGATATTGATTCCGAAGATCAGTTGGCCAAAAGCCCTAACTGACATTTACATTTGAAACTTCAATTTTAGTTCAATTACGTGACAACCTAATAATGTTCTACTGAAGTCCGTGGATGCGTAACTAGTGTTTATCATCACTCTCCCTTTTGAATTTATTTTACGCAGAATGTATGTAATCATTGCGCTTCTTTTGTATGATGATCTGATGCAGGGAAATGGCTAGTTTGGCGGAAAGGCTTCATGTTCGGTGGGAGCGAAGGCCCGTTTACAATTTAGACGATTCAGACGACGAAACTGATATTAGGCGCGGCAAATCTGGCCCTTCACAGGAGACAATAGAGAGATTTGTCAGACACGATGCTGTAAATTGCTCAATTTCGGATTTTTTTTTTCTTCTTATACTCACATTGCTCATTTCTATGCACTTTTATATTGTGTTTGCTCCCTTGTTTTTACACTCTCTGTGCTACACTTTTCACTGACCAACACAAAATGAACTGTGTAACTTGAAAATGAAGACATAGGTCAGTGGTAATTTGGGCTTTAATTTGGTTAGTGAAACAATCTTGGACACAAAAAGATGGTTTTTTTCCCCCTTAAATATGATTTCTCTTAGTGTGAACTTTCAACTCTACTGCTCATGATGTAAGGATTCAAATTAAATAGAGTTTCTGGAACTTTAGCTTCAGCAGTGTCTAGGATGTAAACAGATTGATCAAATGTGATTTTAACACTTTAACATGCTTGGTTGGCTATTGAAATATTGGTTGTTCACTTGTTTGCATTATAAACTGGACTTGAAAATTGAAATATTTTAGGCTGTGATGGGCTTCCACTGTAGCAATGGGCAAGTTAACAGTTTGTTTGTTTGTTTGTTTTTTTTTCACTTACTTGAAATTGACATCAATGTAGAATTGGCAGTAAGAAAGTTTGCTGTGGTCCATGCTTCATAGAATATCCCTTTTAAAAGAACTAGAATAAACTGCTCATTTAAATGGAAGAGTAGTTTCTCTGTAATTAAATATGGCATTACTATATCACTCTTGGATCACAAAAGATTACAGCATTACCATCTTTTTGTTTGTTGAACACAACTTTTTTTTTTCCTGAAGCATATAATTTGAATATTTGATAGAGCTGAAGCAAGAAATGCGTGGTCTGTGTTTGAAATTAAAACTGTATTATGATGTAATTATATATGCACTTTAACTAAGTGTGGTTACTACTTGTTGGAATTTAATTTAGGCAACCTTCCAAATGGCACTTTGTAATTCCAACTACTCTCTACTTTTATTCTAGCATTATCTTGGACATTTTACTCCCTATAGTAAGAATCTTTGATCATTAGGCTTGCAAATTTGGAGTGCCTTTTTATAAACCACTTAAAGTTAGCTTGATAATTATATGGAAAATAGAATGTTTCTTTAAAAAACATATTTGAGCATGACATTCTGACGAGGTACTTGTGTATTAGGTTTGATTTAAATAATTTAATCTGTAAATTTATCTTTGTTATATCATGGATGGTATGTAGAGGTGTAGAGCTGGTGTTGCTGCTAGTGTTCCCTTGTTTGAGATGTATGGGAAAGAATATCAGTTTGACTGGGCTACTTGATGTGTTACACCCCTTAAACCCTTTGAGTAAAATATGGCAAAGTTTGAAGGAAAGATAATCCATTGCTTGATCTTATCATTTCTAGCTTGCAGGAATTGTAAAATGACCACCCCAATGATGCCTTAAACGCCTCGTCTTGTGGTCAAGACCATAGAAATACAATAAATAAGTGGAACACATTAGTTCACTCTCAGATAGGGTAGTAGGGAGGCCGAAGGGCAATTTCTCATTCATGAAACAAACACTTTTAATCCCAAAGAGCTGAGTGGGGTTGGGGGGATTGGGAGTGAAAAAACATGTTGACCAAATGGCATAAGTAGGAAAAAGAAGAATTAGGATGGAACTTACTTAGGAAGAAATGATGCCAAACAAATTGTCAGGTTTAATTATTGGCCTACTCGAGAAGGTTTTAATAATTAGGTGATGAAACACCTATTGGATTAAAGTTTAAAATCAACCCTAGAATGAGAACTGCAAACTTATACACGGAAATGGACTGGGACATAATTTTACTATTTTCCTGATGTGGCAGTAAAAGAAATACACTGCTGCTCGCTTAATCTTGTGTGATATATGCATGTGTATCTATTTCTGCAATTTAACTTTCAGAAACCTGGTTGATAGATGTATTTTGAATTTTAACCATTTAAATGTTCGCCAAATTTGTTTTCTTTGCAAAAGAAAAAAAAAACACCTAAATATTTGGCATAAATTATTAAATATTAAAACATCCTCTAGAGATTACTTCCTTCTTGTTTAGAGTCCTTCATTGAAAAATAAGAGAGAAACATATGAGTTATAAGGCCATGGGTTAGACTAGCTAATTGACTGGATTTAATCTTTTAGTGTGATTTGGCTCATGTGCATTACAACCCAGTCGAGTGGCCTCGGCCCAATCTTAGATTCTAACACAGTATTAGAGCTTGTTCGGTCCACTTTGTGTTCACCCGGTTTCAGGGGAGGGTCCAATCCCAAGCTTGTTTGGTCCACTTTGAGTTCACCCGGTTATCAGTGGTATTGGTGGCGTCCAAAGTTTTCGTTAATTTTGATTTTAGGATTATATGTTTTGTCCCTGTACATTCTACTTATTTTGCTGAAATGATCAGTTTTTATATGTACTGTCATTCTTATTTTTTGTTTTCCTATTGATAGAAAGCTGATTCTTGTCAAGCTTGTGGTGGAGATGAGAATCTCTTGAACTGTGAAGCTTGTACGTACGTGTATCATCCAAAGTGTTTACTTCAACCCTTGGAAGCGACTTTTCCTAGTAGCTGTAGGTGCCCTGAAAGTGTATGCTCTTGTTTCCCTAACAATTGTTTTTCTAAAATTAAGGTGGTAGTCAGTAGTTATTTAATATTTGTTTTCCTTCCCACTATGATTTCTCTGTTCATAGGTGAGCCCTCTCAATGATATTGACAAAATATTGGATTGTGAAACACAACCAACTATTGGTGATGATAGTGATGCTTCAAAACTTGGATCAAAGCAAATATTTGTGAAACAGTATGGTGTTAAGTGGAAAGGATTCTCTTATCATCACTGTGCTTGGTATTTTTCCATTCTGACAGTGCTTAGCTTTCTTTGATCTGATTTTCCCCCCTCTCTATATGAAATCTATAGTTTGATGGTTTTTCATGGTCTAATATTAATGTCACATTTCTGCCATTAGCTTAATTTTCATACCATTTCTGCAATGTTGATTCTCAAAGATCATTTGCCTTAACTATTTACTTTGCTAAATTACACAAGGCAACAGTTTCTCATGTGTTGTATACTATTTCAGTGTGCCTGAGAAAGAGTTCGTCAAAGCTTACAAGACTCTTCCTTGTTTGAAGACTGAAGTGAACAACTTCCATCGTCAAATGTCATGTATACTGCTCGTTCTTGGATTATTTTTCTGTTCCATTCCACTTTCTTGTTGTGATCCCGGACGGAGCTGCCCCAAGACTTGGAACAGCTCTCTTTTGAACTACACATATCAATTCTCCATGGCACAGCATCAATTGCGAGGTGTACTGAATTTAGTGGATGGTTGCTCCTTTAGGGTTAGCCAATTTGATATGCTGGAGGGTTCTGATGTGCGTTGGTGGGGTGCTGTTGGAGAAGAATTCGAGAATCTCACCAAGGGGTTTGTGATTTCTGATCAGATTTTGAACAAGACCTATAAAAATGAGAGTTTTGTTGTGAGTTTGATGAAGAACATGACATGGGATCATATCAAGGTTGTTTCCGTTTGGGATCTGCCTACAACCTCGGGTTTTGGGCATGTTGTACTGGGAAATTCGACAAACTCAACTAATTATTTGGCTCCGTCAAGGGTGTATGTGAATGGATCTGAAGTTCAGGCAAAAGGGCAACCCACAATGTTGGAGAATTGCAGAATCTTGTCTGAGAATTATAGGATTAGGTGGACTTTAAATGAAGATGAAGATACAATTGATATTGGATTAGAGGCTGCAATTCCATTTGTTAATTATATGGCATTTGGGTGGGCAAATCCTAATGCTTCATCTAAGTTTATGTCTGGCAGTGATGTGACAGTCACAGGTTTCAGGGAGGATGGCATGCCGTTTGCTGATGATTTTTTCATTTCAAAGTACAGTGAATGCATGATTAAAAAGGATGGAAGTGCTGAGGGTGTTTGTCCAGATACTGTATATGAACCATCTGATCAAATATTAGTAAATAATACAAGGTTGGTTTATGGTCACAGAAGGGATGGTGTGTCGTTTATTAGGTATAATAGGCCCCTTAATTCTGTTGATAAGAAGTATGATATTCAATTGTATCCAAAGGATAAAATGACAGTTATATGGGCATTAGGATTGATAAGCCCTCCAGATAGTCTCCGCCCTTTCTATCTTCCACAAAACCATGGGGGTACATATGGGCACTTGACCCTTAACATTTCAGAGCATGTAAATGATTGCCTCGGACCTCTTGATGCGGATGATAAACAAGATCAAGATCTTGTAATTGCTGATAAAAAGGAACCACTTATTGTTACAGCAGGTCCAGCATTATATTACCCCAATCCACCAAATCCTTCACGAGTTCTCTACATCAACAAGAAAGAGGCACCTATTCTCAGGGTTGAGAGGGGAGTTCCAATAATATTTTCACTACAAGCTGGGCATGATGTGGCATTCTATATTACTTCTGACCCAATTGGTGGAAATGCAACATTGAGGAATGCATCTGAGACAATATATTTTGGGGGTCCAGAAGCAGAAGGAGTTCAAGCCAGTCCTACAGAAATGACTTGGGCACCTAACCGTAACACACCAAACCTGGTTTACTATCAGTCTGTTTATACACAGAAAATGGGTTGGAAAGTTGAAGTAGTTGATGGTGGTTTACCAGATATGTACAACAGCAGTGTTATTTTGGATGACGAACAAGTTACCCTCTTCTGGACATTGTCAGAAAATTCAATATCTATGGCTGCTCGGGGCGAGAAAAAGAGTGGTTATCTTGCAATTGGGTTTGGTCGTGGAATGGTGAATAGCTATGCTTATGTGGGTTGGGTTGATGATGACGGAAAAGGAAGGGTAAGCACATATTGGATAGATGGAAGAGATTCCTCTAGTATTCATCCAACATATGAGAACTTGACAAATGTTAGATGCAAGTCAGAAAATGGCATCATAACTATGGAGTTTACCCGCCCATTTCTTCCATCATGCATTAAAGATGATAGGCCAGAATGCAAAAACATTATTGAGCCTACAACCCCACTCAGAGTTGTATGGGCAATGGGTGCTCAATGGTCAGAGGGCCACTTAAGTGTGAGAAATATGCACTCTATAACAAGCAGTAGGCCTGTTCTGGTGCTGCTTATGCGTGGTTCTGCAGAGGCAGAGGAGGATTTACGTCCAGTATTAGCTGTACATGGATTCATGATGTTTCTAGCCTGGGGTATCTTGCTTCCGGGTGGGATTCTGGCTGCTAGATACTTAAAACATGTTAAGGGAGATGGTTGGTTCCAGATTCATGTTTATTTGCAGTATTCAGGATTAGCAATTGTTTTCCTTGGCTTTCTTTTCGCTGTAGCTGAACTTCGGGGCTTTGCATTCAACTCACTTCATGTTAAGTTTGGACTTCTTGCCATAATGCTTGTCATTGCACAACCATTGAATGCATATTTGAGACCTAAGAAGCCTTCTCTGGGTGAGGAGGTTTCATCAAAAAGAGTTCTTTGGGAGTATGTCCATGTTGTCACTGGCAGATGTGCCATCATTGTTGGGGTTGCTGCTCTTATAAGTGGAATGAAGCATTTAGGAGACAGGTATGATGATGAAGATGTCCATGCACTCATCTGGGCCTTAATTGTTTGGTTTCTAATTGGTGCATTGACAATGATATATTTGGAGTATCGTCAAAGGAAGAGAAGGCGAGATAGAGAATTTGGAAGAAGCAATTGGGTGTTGGGTAATGGTGAGGAGGACGATGTTGATCTACTGAGTCCAAGCAGGGCTGTAGACAAAGACTTGCAAGCTTCTGAAAGAATGGAAGTTCAACTGGAACCCTTGAAAAGATAGAGATACACACAGATTTGTTGTAAATTTTGCACTCACCACCACCAATTTTGGCACTTGTTAATGGCTCAGTATACAGCAACCCATCTTTATTTTCCTTCTTCTTTGAACCCCTTTATTCATTTCCAAATGCTTATTGATGGTCTGTTGCTGCCAAAAGATTTGGTCCTACATCCTCTCACCCTTACCCCTAAACAAGGAAAAAGGTCACTGAAAGAAATGCTTCTTTACTCTTAAAGATTGATTATATGTAGACTGCACTGGTCTTTTTTCTTCAGGTTATATCTACATTGGACCAAGAGCTCTTGCAACCGTGCTTGATTTGTTAGCCTTCTTCTTCCTTTGTCCTACTCTGCATTTGATGGATCATTAATATTTCCAAGTAGAATCAATACCATGAAAGTAATTCGCTAAAAATTACTTTTTCATGTAATTATTTAGTTTATGAAAGTGAATCCTATATTCCTATGTGCATGGGATCCAACAGTTTAACAAAAATATGAAAAACCACTATAAAGGATATAACTTGTCGACTAATTAATTTTCCAGTTTTAGACCATAATATATATATATTTTTAAAGAAGTTTGTTTTTCTTAGTTTGACATGTTTCTGATGCTACCCAACTAATGTTCACTTTTTGGTTGTGTTGGAGACCACTATCCCATTCTCCTTGCTCCATTTCCTTGCAATTACAATCTACCACTATATATTGTCAAATCAGGGTTTTGAGTCAAACAAGATGATCTGACTTTGAAGAGAAGTGGTTTGTGTTCAGTTTTTGAATCTGATATGCTGAGGTATGATTTCATATTCTTCATATAAATTGTATTGCCACATTAATCATTTTGTTGGGATTCAAACAAGCACACAAAAACAAAGACATGCTTGTTTTTCTTTGATGTAGTTAAATGTAATATGTCAAAATTTAGTTTAAAGTAGCTTTGGGCTTGTTTTAGGTTGTATTTTATTTAGTTGATCTTTAAATTGTCAAATAGATTATAATGGTAAACACTTCCATGTTTAAGTCTGCATTAATTGGATGACAATAGTTAGAAATGAACCTTTGAAGATCTGAAATTTGTATTAATTATAAGTGAAGTTGGAGTGAAATGTATGCTTGATTTAACAATTACTTTAGTAAAGGGGAGTAGGGGAAGTGGGTTAAAGGGGCTGTTGGGCTATTGAAGATGGAATGGAGTGGTTGGTGGGCTTAATGATGGCATCAAGGAGACATATATTGGGTAGAGTAGGTCGTGAGATAGGTCAAGGGTCAAGAGTGGTAGTGTGGCGGGTAAGAATTTTCACAGAAGATGCTTTTGGGGGTGTTGTGGAATAGGTAAAAGATTAGTTGACTAGTGTTGGTGGGTGGATAGTGTGGGTATGAATGATTTGCAATAGGATATGATTCATGAACTTCATACTTTTTTTGAAATGCCCTAAAGCCCTTTTCTTTTAAAAATCATTCCCTTTTTTTGTTGATTTTTTTTTTTGAAATTAACAAAAGCTTTATGACACAAGCACAAAATTTTGTAAACTACAATATAGCAAACAGAACTATTACCAATTATGGCTCCATAGCGACCAAGTTTGTAATTGATATCTCACTAAATTTTCCCAACTTTAAATTGTGTGTGTGTGTGTATACATCAACAAACTTTAGTTATTGACACTCTAGAGTACTAGTATAGCATCAATGTTGTGACTCGTCACAACCTTCCGATGCATTAGAGCCTACTAATGCCCATGTTTATATATAGACTGCTCTTTGGCAGCACATTAAATTCTAATTGGAATACATTTGTACTATTTCATATTTCAATAGTGAGTACAAAAAAACTATTGTTGATGGGATGATAGGATTGGTTTTAAAAATTTCCAGGGAGCTTCGATGTTTCTTTTTCAAGATTTCTATTTTCCTGATGTGGCGGTAAAAGAAATACTCTGCTGCCCTCTTGATCTTGTGTATCTATTTCTGCAACTGAACTTTAAGGAACCTGGTTGGCAGATGTATATTTAATTTTAACCATTTAGATGTCTGTCACATTTGTTTTCTTCTTAAAAGAAAAAAATCCTAAGGATTTGGCACAAATGTTAAAGCATCCTTTAGAGATGACTTCCTTCTTAATTGTGATTTTAGGGTTATATGTATTGTCCTTGACTCCTGGTACATTCTCTTTATTTTGCTGAAATGATCAGTTTTTATACTGTGATTTATATTTTTTTGTTTTCCTATTGATAGAAAGTTGATTCTGGTCAAGCTTGTGATGGAGATGAGAATCTCTTGAACTGTGATACTTGTACTTATGCATATCATCCAAAGTGTATACTTCAACCCTTGAAAGCCCCTTTTCCTAGCCGCTGGAGGTGCCCTGAAAGTGTATGTTCTTGTTTCCCTAACAATTGTTTTTGTAAAATTAAGGTGACAGTAATTTTCAAAAAAAAAAAGGTGATAGTCAGTAGTTATTTATTTATTTTTTTCATTTCCACTATGATTTTCTCTGTTCAAAATGGCTTGGTTTTTCACTTGGGGGAGTGTTAAAGAGTCCACATTGAAAAAGAAGAGAAACACATATAGATTTATAAGGTCATGGGTTAGACTAGCTAATTTACTGGATTCAATATTTTAGTGTGGTTTGGTCCATGTACATTATAGCCCAATTGAGTCACCTCAGCCTAAATTAATGTCACATTTCTGCAATATTGGTTCTCAGATCTTTTGCCGATTTACTTTGTTAAATTACAAAAAAAAAAGTTCCTTATGCATTATATACTATTTTAGGGTTCCTGAGAAAAAGTTGGTCAAAGCTTTACAAGGCTCTTCCTTGTTAGAAGCCTAAATGAATTTTCCCTCTGTCAAATATTTTTGATGAATGACACAGAAAATTATGTTTTATGACCAGAGTTAGCAGATATAATTCTTTCAGTGTTGTTTATTTTACTGTAAAGCTTTTTTATTACTTGGATGCCTTAAAGTGTTACTTTAATATGCAATTTGAGACTGAGTTGGACTTAATCTCATGGTTTAAGTGGAAGAAAGTTACAATATACATATGGTATGTTTAGAATGCTTTAATCAATTGGCATGTTGTTATTGTAGTATTCTACTTGAATTTTGAGTATAGAGTTGATAGGTAGAGATTATTTTTTCAAACCTCATAAGTTTAAGCTGAAGTTCTTCATTTGTAGTGGTCAATTAAGTGATTGAACCTGTAGATTGTTTCTGATTTTACATAGCAGTTAAAGAAATAGAGGTATTAGAGTGAGTTATATATACTTTGATGCACTTTAGGATTGTAGTAATACAGATCTCTTATAGGTGCATACTTAAGGAAGATATCACATACTGTTGCAATATTAATATTAATTGATTGTTCTCAAAAAAATTAATATTAATTGATTGAAAATTAAGGATTACTTCAGACAAATTAAGATAGGAGAAATGTGACTACTTGATGCAATATTTAATAAAGATTGAAAAAATTTAGAGTAGGAATTCCACAGAATTGAAGTTGGGTGAAGTTTAGGATTAGCAATAAGTTAAATAAGTAAAATTTTCACTGGACAATTCAACAATTGGACAAGGTTATGGAAGATTTAGGTCCCCCAAAATGGAGGACCTTTCTTCGGAGAGCTGTGAATGAAGTCCTGCCCACCACCTCCAATTTATTAGTAAATACCCCTCGTGTCTAATGTGTGGTGGTCTTCATGAGGATACAATGTATTCCTTCTTTAGTGCGACTATTCTCAACGGGTTTGGCATGACTCGTCTCTCTACCCATTTCTAACATCACAGGCACCATATTCGCATGCTGTCTTGCATGAACTCTGGAGAGCAAGAAATATAGCTGTCTGGGAGAGGAAATTATCGAGGCCAAGGAGTGTCTGGATAGCGGCAAAAGCAACTGCAAATTCTTGGAGGCAATTTGGCAATCCGGCAAGTGCAGCCCCGTATGTCTTGAGTCGCAAATCCCCTAGTCGCGGTTTCCGTAGGCAAGTAATGCACAGCAGCCCACATGTCACTTTGATGCAGTTTCCCTAAGCAAGGCATTTGGTGTAGTTTTGTTCTCTTCTGCTGGAGGTTTCACGGCTGTCATTAATGGTGTCCTTCCGGCTTGTACGAGTCCGCTCATGGCCGAGACCCTCGCCTGCAAGGAGGTTCTATCCTGGTTGAAGGATCGTGTGGCAACTTCTGTCTACTTGAAGACTGATTGCTCTGCTCTACACCGTATTTTAACCACTTCCATGGTTGATCTCCGGTCTTGTGTTGGTTTTGTTGCAAGTCACTATAGGAACTATATTCACTCGTTTTCTAATTTTACTGTTAGGGTGTGTTTGGAAAGCAGGAAAATGACTTCTGGAAAATGAGTCATTTTCCGGAAAATAGCTTCATTTCCCGTGTTTGGATGAATTCTGGAAAACTGTCTTCGTGTGTTTGGTTCATTTTCTAAAAAATGAAAAATAATTTTTTTTTTAATTTTTGAGAAACAAAATATTTTTTTTTAAAGAGAAAAATTACAACAAATTAACAAACAAGAAATCAACACAAATTCACCAAAAAGAATAATAAAATAATAATAATAATAATAAAAAGAAAGAAGTCGCGGCTGGTTTCCGTAAAACCAGTAGCCGATTGGTTTCCAGTCGGCGGCTGGTTTGCGAAAACCAGTAGTCGACTGGTTTCCAGTCGGAGGAAACCAGTCGGCGACTGGTTTCGCTACCAAAGCATTTAGGGGTGCCTGAAGACGATGCAAGTGAAGTTCCGGAAAATGACTTCCGGAAATTTTTTTCGGAAGTCATTTTCCGGAAAAAAGGCCCCATTTTCCGTTGACTGAAGTCTTATTTTCCTTTGACCCTATTTTCCCCTCACTTGCCAAACACTGAAAACACAGAAGTCATTTTCCGGATTTTCAAACACATCATAGCTCATACTTTAGCTACTAAAACCTATTCTCAGGCTGATTCATTGTATTGGGACTTTGTCCTTCCTGACTTTGTTTCAATTCTCCTACAGTAATCTATTTTGATCGTTTTACTTTAAAAAAAATGATTTAGATAATTAAATAATGACAGCGCAGCCTTCAAAAAAAAATAAGTAAAATTTTCAGTAGCATCCAAAAAATGTGAAAATATAAAATAAAAAGAACTAACTTACATTAAGGACAGCTTGATCCAATTTTCCTTTTCCTTTTTCTTCTTTACCTCCTAATCATCCTCTTCATAGTGTAATTATTAACAAAATTCTTTAGCTTGTGCTTGACGAGAAGAAACTCTAGAAGATGCACACACTCCTCTTATATTTCATCACAAAGCACATGCACTTTCTTTCTTATCCAATCAATTTTCACTTGGTAAGTTAGATCAAGCATTTTTTATAAACATATTACACAAATTGTAATTTCAACTTTGGATCAAGAATAACTCTCATTACAAGTATTAGACTATACTTTTCCTAATATTTGTCAAAATTTAATTTCATTTTTAAGCCGTTTCACTGCAAGTGGAAATGGCTAAAATTGAGAATACATTTGTGTGCTTAAGGTACTTTGTTTGTATGCTTAAAGTGCATGATTTGTGTACCGCACGAGAACTCATATATATATATATATATTTCAGTTTTCTAACCGTATTATTCTTCTGGTCACATAAGTCTTAGCTAGCTTCTATTTGATTCTCTTTTGATTAAGAGAATCTTATGATTATTTATCTCATATGATGCATACAATGCCTTCTAAATAGATTATTATTATGATTATGCTAGTCTTCTAGAGAATGTCTGTTTTAATTTCAATCCACCTATTTCTATTGGTTGAGATATCTTTTGGAACACTTGTTGATGGATTTAATTAACCTGGGGTTGCCCAAATTAATAAACCCAATACTAATAGGAATGCTAGTATGCTACCGAAGGATGATTTGATAGAAAAGATAATGAATAAATGTCGCGGAGACAAATCTTGTATTAATATTAGTGTTGTAGGAACATTACAAGCAGTTGAAATGATAGAACATGCGATTAATTGTCCTAAACAAGACAATTAAGTGGATATTTATACTAATAAATCTTTTGTCGGGGTTGGTATGTGAGGTCGGACTTCGTGTCCCATTAGGGTACGATAGTCCTTCGACTTAGCTCCTTAGACATTAGACCGTTAGGCTCTTCCGTTGGGGTTGGTACGCGAAGTGGGGCCTCGTGCCGCCTTAGGGATCGAAGAGGTCGGGTAGGTATCCCCTTCCCCCTTAAAAGTAGTGAAACTGAGTCCATGGCGAATTTTTACTGCTTGTATTAGGGTTAAAGGGGACGGACCACCTTACAAGAATGAGATTATTGAAAATATCTGAGCAAGTGCTCGAAGTTCCATCATAGCTGTCGGGACGGACCACGACTGCTACCACGTACAGGCTTTCCCACCTCTTGGCGAACTTGCCCCCCTCCCGGACTTGTGGTATCTCCTCTAGACTTGGCTCTTTTATCCCGTTTGGTTCATGACAATTAATTGAGGAATGTAATTTAAATTCCATTGAAAATAAATTACTGAGAAAATTGATTGGATTTTTTAGTTAGTAGAAAATAAATCATTGAGAATATTAATTTCATTATTTGGTTGGATTTGGAATTGTCAGGAAATTATGAGTATAAAGACCAACATGCTCCTACATAATAATGACAATAAAAGTAATAGTAATTCATATATATATTTGCAACAACCAACGAAAAATAATTAAAGCATAACTGGCAGTCACTTTGAAGTGCCCAAGCGGGCGCACAGTGCGCTCCCTTCCCTGTGTTTTTTTTTTTTTTTTTTTTTTT